>JAUMHL010000017.1:17318860-17362849 GCA_032362345.1 Sandelia bainsii
AAATTCAACTTTGCAGTGGTTACAAATAACTGTGGTTCTATCAACTCCGCCGCGTGGAAGAGATTTAAAATGAAAATGTCTGTATGTGTATTCAGAGCCAGTGAGCAACGGACTTTCATCATCATCATCATCATCATCACCGTCATAATAATAAAACTGCGTTAACGCGCGATAAAATAATTGTCGGTGTTAATTAATTAATGTGTTAACGCGATAATAGCGCGTTAACGTGCCCAGCCCTACTATTATTGCACCTACTCCAGCTATAATGTACACCCAGAGATTCAATCATGTATTTAATGTAACGCTACAGAACACTGCAGAGCTAGGTGACCCTCCTGGTGTCTAGGCTTGGACCAGGGACCCAGTTGAAAACCTCCCAAAATCATGAAGGGTTGGATGCATTGTAAGGCGACGATGGACACGGCTGGGGACCTTTGTAAGCTAGGTCTTGGGATGTGGCATGTAACCTTTCTGACAGGGAACGAGCCGGAGCTGGTGCTGGATTTGGAGCAGTACTAGACTGACATAGTCCCCCTGCTGTTGCTGCCAGTTGAGGTTTTTCGGGCATCTCATCAGGATGCCTTCTGGGTACCTTCAGTGGAGGCTTTCTGGCCTGTCCAACTGGTGGGAGACCGTAGCTTAGACCTAGAACATGCTCAAGACATTATTTCTCTCTCTGGCGTGGGAGCGTCATGGAAATTGGAACGCGTTGCTCTGGGAGAGGGTTGTTTTTCTCGCTGAATCTGTTGCCACTGCCACCACCTGACTCTGACTAGGGGGCAGAAAGAGATGGATGGTTGAACTGATACAGAAATCCACCATAATCCTATTGCGTTATATCTCCACAGGACTGCATGGAGGAAATCAACTTGTTCAGTGAGAATAAGAGCCACCTGAAACAGCTGGGTGAGCAGCTGCTGTTAGCGAGCGATGAGGCCAAGCAGACCCAGGTCCATGGCTCACTGCAGGAGGTCAACCAGCGCTGGCACAGCCTCTTTCACCACATCGAAGCCAGGTGAGAACAGTCACAGCTGCCACAGAAGCTGCACGGGAGGATTTGTTCGCCCACTAACGTATGTGTGTAGATGTGTTTCAATGAAGTATTTTCCAAAAGACATAAAAGGAAAACAAAACACTGTTGTAAATATTGTGCACGTATAACTACAGTTAGTGTGAGAATTTAATTCAGATGGGACTATTCAAAGGTAAATATTAAAAGGGTGGTTAAATTAAATGTCAAAAAGTGTGTACGTGTGCTAATTTGCAGAGTGCCACAAATTTTAATCCATCCAATTACCACCCTTCCATACAAGCACCTTTCACAGCAAAGCCACTCCACATTAAGAAGCGTCATCAAGGACTCAAACAGGCAGCCTGTTTTTAAAAAATAGCTCTAATGAGGAACCATCCACCTGCTGTTGTTAGTCATGCTGTGCAGCTGTCAGGAATACATGCCTCCTACTGTACAGACTGTAGAGGTTAAACCCTGGTGATGGTAAACTGTTACTGCCCCCAACCCCCTCAAACAGATGGACGATCATGCGGAAGAGCAGGAGATGCAGACTTCACTCCTAACCCTGCAAACCCACCCTAGCCCCACCAACATGGGACAAAAAGCTGTCTCAGACAGCACCATATGTCCTCATATATACCCCTCCCTTTTTCTAGTCTGTCGGAGTGGGATGACATGAGCGTGGGTTGGTTATTATGGAAGGGGAGGGAGGTGTCTGTCGGTATGCATTAATTCTGATTCTCAAACTGCGGCACACTTTAAAGATTCCATGAGCAGATTTCCAAGGGCTTGATCCCGTGCAGGGCAAGATGTGGAATAATTCACCTCTGAACTCTTGATGGATTGTCATTCTTCTGTCTGGGCAGTGGGTAATAAGTGATCTACAATTTTATGTTTTGAATAATCCTTTTTCAAATCAGTGCCAGCTCTGTTATATCACACTCTTGACTGTAACCACAAAACAGTGACAGGTAGAAACACTGAGTCAAGGGGACATAACCAACCTAAATATTACACTTAGACAGTAATACTATTAATTTGAGTATAAAACAACAACTATTGGACTAAAAATTCAACTTAAAAATGTCATCTGTACATTAAGGGTAATACTTAATAAAAAGCTGCATCATTTATTTTTGCCCATAGTACTGCATATGGACAACATATTATAAAGCTACTATAAGCAACTATTGGGAATCAAACTGTCTGTAGAATGGGGCCTGAAATCAGTGACACTGTGACATCTCATAGGTACATGCACATTGCATCAGCATGTGACACACAGGGTTTGACTTTCTCTGATTGGTCAGAGGGTGGAGCCTCTCAAAAACTTTGAAATTAGTAGTAATGTAGTTTTTTTATAAACGATGCAGAATTTCACTAAAAATAAGAAATAGTTAAGAAGCTGGAATTCTTTATAGAAAGTATGTCTGTTATATTTTACTGCACTAGATATGGGGACTGTCGTCCTTCTGTCCAACTACTTGCAGCAGTTAATGTGCTGTGTTAATTAAGCAGGCAAACCAAAAACAACAGTGTTACTACACCTCAAAGAATAATTATGTATAGAAAAATAATGGATTAAAAGCCTTACAAAGCGCATGTACAGTAAAAGGCTGCGTACTTACAGTGACATGTGTAATTGTCAGTCGGAGTAAACCTCCTGCGGTTAGCTGGGCTCCTCCAGCTCCTTTTTTTTCCCTGTTTTTTCTCCATCCAGTCTTGTCTTGTCCTTTTCCTCAGCAAGGACCCCTCACTGGGTTTTGTGTCTTTGTGTGGCCTCCACATGAAGCTGCCGGCCTTTGTTAGGTTGTCAGAGGTAAAGAAGGAGTGAAAGGGAGCAAGAGACATTTAATTTGACTGGGATGGTTGGATCTGCACAGTGGAAGAGTATTTTCTGGACAGAAGTTGCAGTGACTGTATTATGTCTTCATTACATGGTCACACAGATGATACCACATAAACTACACACACACACACACACAATCCACTGACTACAAACTGTACATTATCCCTGATCGCATAATGTATAGTGCTTGGAACACTTTGAATTTTCCAACTGTTGGAGCTAATACAACACCCGAGTTTTAGTATAAATAGTGGCCTGAGATACCTGAGATTTAGACCAAAAATTCTCCATTAAAATGACAATTTGTACTGACATTCATGGTCCTCCACAAAATTTCAGTTTGCCCATTAATGTTTGTTTAAGACTAAAAACCTGCAAAACTAATCACAATTCACATTCAGCTACTGCTTTACTTTGTAGTAAACAAATATATAAACCTAAGCCCATTATGAAGTGAAATCTGAACCAGCCTCTTGAAGGAATACGAACCACTCAAACATCCTACTTCAGAAGATCTGAAACTTCAACAGGCTCTCACAGAAACAGATCTGAAAGAGCTCTCACCTATCTACAGTCTCCCCGATGTCCGGCATCTGCTGGGACTCTTTCATGCATTCAGCCTGCCGGTTACACTCACAGCTGTTTTTAGTGCTTCTTATTATTTTGATAGAGAGCGTTTCCCTCTCGACGCTGACAGGCCCTGCTGGACCTCAACAGCAGAAGAGGGATCAAATGAGGAAATTAACTCAAACCCTCAAATGGGGCACACTTCAGGCTTTCAGAGCGTCAGAAGAGAGCTTTCATTGTCGCGAGCGTTGCTATGACACCAGTCTGTGTGACGCTGTGTGTGTGTGTGTGTGTGTGTGTGTGTGTGTGTGTGTTGACGAGGTGGTCAGTTTCCATGGAGACTTTGGAAGTTCTAGTGTAAGGTACCTGAGGGAGTTGTAGGTTAGTGGACAAGAAAGTTTCCTTCACTATTTTGGTCTATCCTCCTTTCTTTGTTTATTTCCTTCTTTCTTTCTTACATTCATTCTATCCTTTTTTCTTCTTCTGATTATTTCTTACCATCCGTCTCCCCTTTCTTTTCTTTCTTATGTTATTTCTTTCGTTCATTACTTTCCTTTCTCACTTACGTTCTTGCTTTCTTTCTCTTTCTGTTCTTTCTTTCTTAGCTTCTTTCTTTTCTTATTTATCTCTTTTACCTTATTTCTCTCTTTCCTTTTCTTTTGTTACTTGCCTTCTTTCTTTCTGTTCTTTCTTCTCTTCATCTCTCCCCCTTTATTAAATTTTTCCTCTGTCTGTTTTGTCTTTCTTTGCTTTTCATTCAGCCGGTTTCTTTTTTTAATTCTAATTACTTAGATATGTACAAAAAGTGTTTAAAAAAGAGGATCAGGTTCCCAGCCTCTGATTTAGGACACCTGATGGGCTTGCAAAATAATAATTATTCTTCTGTTTTGTTTTTTTCTTTGTGATTTACCAGATAATTTGAAAACTCAAAGAAATGTGCAGCTATTGATGAATAACAAATACTCATCTCAGTTCACAAACGCAGATTGGAAACCTCTTGGTAGATGTTGTTAATGTGCTTTTTACTTGGATATTGATTACTAAAAATTACATTTGGATTATACAGTTTCTGAAACACTGTGTGTGTGTGTGCGTGTGTGTGTGTTTAGGGTGAAGAAGCTGAAGGAGACTCTGGTGACGGTGCAGCAGCTGGATAAGAACATGAGCAACCTCCGCTCGTGGCTTTCCCGTATCGAGGCCGAGCTGTCCAGACCAATCACCTACAGCGTCTGTCACCACCAGGAGATCCAGAGGAGGCTGGCCGAGCAGCAGGTAGACAGACACCTCACAGCTGTCAACAACACTGTTCACTCTGCACCTAACATGTTGTACTGGTTGTTTGGTTTGTTTTGGTTTTCTGGTTCCCTGTCACTCCGTCTCACCCTTTAATTAATAATTCATATTTGTCCTTTGTTTAATTTTGGGAGTGGTGGTCTCAAGCAGTGCCATGCTGTCCTCTGTCTGTGGACTGATGTTTAACACATGACGCCTGCGTTAGAGGCTTGTGTTTTCATGTCTGTCCGTGTGCGTGCCCAGGAGCTGCAGAAGGATATCGAGCAGCATACAGAAGGCGTAGCTTCGGTGCTCAGCCTGTGCGATGTTTTGCTGCGGGATGAAGATGCTGCTGGCGGCACTGAGGTGGAGAGCGACTCCCTGCAGGAAACCAGCCGCAGCCTGGACCAGCGCTGGAGGACCATCTGTGCTATGGCCCTGGACAGGAGGCTCAGGTAAGAGCTAAAAATACATGTCAGACTTTTACTTTCTACTCATAAATCAACAGAAAACTTCTTTATGGCTTTCTTTGGACATCTGTAACATATTGTGATATATACAATTTTTTTTCAAAGCTTAGTTTATCACCAAATTGCACATTCTGGGCACATGTATTAATCATTGTGATTAATAACTGCAGTCCTATAATGATTTTCAAACCTCTTTTTGCAGATTATGAATATTAGCATAGTTCTGTAAGATTCAAAGACTGGACAAAACGTGTAATCACAGAAATAACCTCAACAATGAACTTCAACTGTTTGTAGGATTGAGGAGACATGGAGACTCTGGTGCAAGTTTCTCGAAGACTACTCACGGTTTGAGGATTGGCTCAAGATGGCTGAGCGCACCGCGGCCAACCCCAATTCTGCAGACGTCCTTTACACTGTTGCCAAGGAGGAGCTCAAGAAGTTTGAGGTTAGTTGCAGTGTTTGCTCTCTTTGGCTTTTGTAAATTAAACAATTAGTTTATTTGACGTTACAGCCAAATGGTTATTGTCATTAGGTAATCTATGTTTGGTCTGTATAAAATGTCATAATAGTGAAATATGCCTAGAGTTAAGTTACACTTAAATGAGAAATGTTCACATTTTGAAGCTGGAGTACATTTTTGGATTGTCTTTTCTTTCTTTTCTAAAAATTGCTTAACCAATAAAATGATTCTGTTGCAGATTTTTCTTTTGGTTGACATGAGAGGAAAGACTGGAGAGAAAAAAGATGTGTAATGTCAACAACAGGTGTCTTGCATACATGCTTCATCCTCATTTTGCTGCTCTTTTTAGGGTTTCCAAAGGCAGGTTCACGAGCGGCTGACCCAGCTGGAACTGATCAACAGCCAGTACCGCCGTCTAGCCCGGGAGAACCGCACTGACCGAGCCAGCCAGCTCAGAGCCATGGTCCACGAAGGCAACAGGCGCTGGGACAACCTGCAACGGAGAGTGGCTGCCATCCTCCGCAGACTCAAGGTACAGTACAGGAGGAACAGTACAGGACAGCACGGATGTTTAAAACATATGAGACGAATAATGTGATTAGCTGAGAGGAGCATGAGTCACCACCACATGCTAATTGATGATTTATCAGCATCTAAGTAGACTAAAAATGCAGCACTGTTCCTCTCACCAAATGTCAGAATTACTGTGATTCTGATGTCCTGGATCAACAGTTTCCAGTCCCCTGTTTAAATTCTTTATCACACAGTCTCCCTCAATTTTCCTCATGTTTTTTCTGTTTTTTATTTTCTTCTCAACAGCACTCAACACTAGTTCTAGTTATCAGAAAAGATGTTTTCACTACAGCACAACTCCTTACCTGTTTTTTTACTGTTTCTTACTTACTTTGCTGTTTTCTTTGCAGTATTTTACCAGCCAGAGGGAGGAATTTGAAAACACCAGGGAGAGCATGCTGGTGTGGCTGACTGAGCTCGACCTGCAGCTCACCAACGTTGAACACTTTTCAGAGAGCGACGATCATCATAAGATGCAGCAGCTCAATGTGAGGGTGCAGCTGTAACACATTTTTAAGCAGAAATGATCTATACTGATCCAAAATGTCTCATGAAAAAATGATTACATCATTCTGCTCTCTTTCACACTCATTTTACAAATACTGTTAGAAGTAGTGTTTGCTTCCTTTCTTCTAATTTTACTGACTTTTTGAACCATCCAACCCTGGTCCTGCAGAGTTTCCAGAAGGAGATCACGCTGAACACCGAGCACATTGACGGCTTGATAGTGTTTGGAGAGGGTCTGATCCAGAAGAGCTCACCGCAGGATGCAGCTCTGATAGAGGACGAGTTGGAGGAGCTGCACTCGTACTGCCAAGAGGTTTTCAGCAGGCTGGTCCGTTTCCACCAGCGCCTCAGCCAGCCCCCGGTGAGTCTTTCCTTCTCTAGCAGTCAGTTCATCAACAGTGAATCCAAGCAAAAGAACACGACATTACCACCCACAGTCTGATTGTCAACGAACACAGACTTACAAAGTGCTACAATAATGAGACTCATTGAAAACAACAAGATAATCTGGTCAAAATTTAAGAAAAGGCCTAACATGCAGATAGTGAATGGTGGCGATGTCACATTTCACAAAAGACTGTTGCTTGTAAATTCCAGAAATATTTGAATCCCAGAGTCTGACTGACAAAGTGAGTAACTGGAACAACCAGGAAACCACAGTCTCGAGGCTCTCAAGCTGCACTGAGGCTTATAGTTGATTAATAATAATAGTAGTAGTAGAAGTAGTAGTAGTATAGTTGACTAAGTGCAAGTCTGACACGCATGTACACAACTATTTCAGATGATGAAAGAAGAACCAGAAGTCTCCGGTACCATCTTTCCCTTGGAAAGTTTGGAGCTGATTTGCCGGCCGTGGCTCGGACGGAGCCAAGGAAGTCTCCCGGCCACACCCACACACCTACTGACCTCTCCGCTGGAACGTTCAGGGCGGGAGACACCGGTGAGCGTGGACTCCCTGCCTCTGGAGTGGGACCCCAGCGGAGACGTAGGAGGGTCATCATCGCATGAGGACGATGAGGAGGAGGAAGAACATGAGGAGGAAGGAACTTACTTCAGTGCATCAGGTACATTTACAGTGTCTGACAACAGCCTAATAGAACAACAAAGAGACCAACATCGTATCAGGAAATAAGTCCGAAACTTTCATGCCTTAATGAGCAAAAAGTTAATGAAATGTGAAAATAGAATAACTAAAATAGCAGCTTAATTGCTGAAGATCAAGTGCATTAGACTGGAAATAGATTGAACGGCTGCACAAAGTGTAATGAGAAAACAACAGAATCATCATGTTATTTTTACTGTAGCATGACTCTGATGACTGAATCAAATGTGGATAAAAGGGTTTGTTCGATTATTATTTATGAGTGAAACAATCGGCAAATTAAGTTTTAATTTTTATCCGCTCTTGCTCTTTTTTTTCTCTAAACTATTTGGGTAAGCCGACAACAGCTAACAAAAGATGTCCACTAGTGAATGATGATGTGCACGGGACTGTTCTCCTAGATCAGGGACTGTTTTCCCACCTGGACCTATTGTACAGGAACTACATTTTAGTTTGTGGTGCATGTGGGTAAAATGCAGTAAAGAGATTCTTTTTCTGCACCGGAAACTCTCAGTAAAAGTCTCTTTAGCACATTGTTTGCATGTGTCACAAACTAATTAGTCGTATGTATTAAAAAAACAACTTTGTTTACAAGTATGCAAGTTTAGTAGAGTAAAACATCAGAGACACAGTGCTGTTTGTAGTTTACTGCAGCATGATGCTGATATTTAAATTGATTCTGCAATTTAAATACAAGAATTACCATAAGATTTAGGTTTTGTTTTTTTCATCTCTTCAAATGATTCTGTGCTACTGGAAAAGTATTTTCAAAGGAAAGTATTAATATATGGTTTTGCTGTAACTATGCTGAAATTAGTTGATGTGATAAACATCTGATGCACTGAGATTTTACTAGATGAAAAGCTCACATATCCATTTCACTCGTGCATACACACAAATACACACTGACAGCTAAGAGGAAATTATCAAAGCCTCTGAGGTTGTATGACCTTTTTCAGTGAGTAGGCGCAACGAAGTACATCTTCATTTTCACAGCAGTTAAGTTTCCAGCAGATATTTTCCACAAGCGTTGATACTTTGCTTCTTGTAGCTGTGGTTTGGAAAATCCTCTAATGGCAAAGTGAAACTATTCTACTTCTTTTTTCTTTTAACAGGTATTTCTATTTTACATGCACTGATGAGAAAGTTTAAAATTACACTAACTGGCTCATGAGTGTGATATAATTAATGTCCTGGTTGGATTTTATATTTTAATTTGACTGCTTATATTTTACTGACAAATATATCATGTTTTACGCTGTCTCAGCTCCGAGCAGGTCTAAAGTCGTGCATGAGTCTCCAAGATGGTTGTCACCAGGAGACACAGAAACAGAGTCTGTCCAGCTGGACTCAGAGGGACACACTGAGGCTGCACCCACCCTCACCAGCACTCCTCTAAAGCCGGGCTATGTACGTTTGATTCAAAATATCCCGTCCCAAATGTAATATGAACCTAAAGGTCATGAAATTGTCTGAAACTTGACTGTTTCTTGCTGCTGGTGTCTTTCTTAGTCCTCACAGTGTGTTTGATGTGTCTCCAGCTGCGCCTCATGTCTCAGTGCAGCGGAAGCATCGAGAACATTAAAAGGGTCTCACTGATTCTGGAGGACGAGGAGCAGCCGCTGGAGCTCGGCCTGACAGGACTGACTGCTTCAGACAAACAGTCGGGTGAGAGCCAGGGTTTAATGACTTGACGTTCTCTATGATGGATCAGCACAACTAAATTTTAATTTCAGGAATCGATTTGCAGCTTTGCTACTGACCAAAGGAGGAAATTAGTGGACTGGTTGAAATGATACAAAGTGCATTTCTGAAACACAGCAGTGCAGTTTATAAAATGCAAAAATGATTGGTAGTAAATGTGCAAACCACACAAAATCACTGTTAGGCATTTGGCATTTTTATATATGGCATATGGCATTTTTACTACAGAGAAACATCAAGTGAAACAAATGCCTAAGTTGTGGCAGTTTAGCTTTTTATTTTAGGTGCCAGGCAGGTCTCTCTGCAAAAATTTTTTAGTGTGGGAGATTACAACATGAAGAGTACGACAATATGCAAAAACAAATCAACAAACACCAACTTAGGGAATAATAATAAGGTATTTTGCAACACTGACTACCCCACAGTCTTGATGAGAACAGTCCAACAAAACCGAAATACTCTCAACTCAACACCAGGATCCTTGTTATCATGTCTGTAGTTTAACATGACTAAGCTATAGAAATCTGACTTAATCTTAATGTAAGTGCTAAAGAAATTGTGCCTGTGCTGCCGCAAATTCATGCAATTCAAAGTGCTTTAGCGATGACTGACAGTAAGACGAGAATAAATGTGAACATTATGTACGTGTTGCTCAGGTGTGATTGAACGCTGGGAGCTGCTCCAGGCTCAACCCAGGAGCGATCAGCAGGATGGAGCCCATCAGCCTCAACAGCTCACATCTGACCTCAACGACATCACTTTGTGGTTGGAAAATGTGATCACGAAGCTGGACTGCCTCCAGCAGTCTGACCCAGCGATAAGTATGGAGGAAATGGAAGCGAAAGCCAAAGAACTAAAGGTAGAGTTTAAGAGTAAACACAACAGATCTGATGTTAAGTATTCAGTTTATTTATTTCTATGCATGGATCTTCTCGTGCAGGAAATGCAAAAGATGTTTCCCCGCTACAAGTCTGTCATGCTGTCCGTCAACCTGAGAGCGCAGGTAGCTCCAGAACTACAGGAAAAACTAGCGAGTATGAACCGAGACTGGAGCCGAGCATGTACGGGCCTCCAGCAGTGGGACACAAGTCTTAGGAAGACTCTGATGCGCTGTAAGGTAAGAGTGTTAAAAGATCAAAATCAAATAACTAATTTTAATAATTAAATTGGTCTAACTTTAAACATTTCACTGAGAAAATGTTGGTGAATAAAGTGACAGATTAAAGAAAAGTACTGCTGTGGGACCAGTGTTAAACAGTGCATCAAGTGAAATGACAATTTTATTGTAATTCATCATTTTTGTTTTGAGCTTAAATTCTCCACTACAAATAATGAATGACCTTCAACTTTCTCCATACAGGAGTTCCATGAAACGCTCCACTCTCTGCTGCTGTGGCTGGCCCACGCAGAGAGCAGACGCTACGCTGTGGACATCCGTCACCCAGAGACCCCCGTCAGAGCCCTGCAACGACACCGCAACACACTCGCTGTAAGCAGAAAATAATTTATATTGTTGAGTCGAGGAAAATGAAAGGATACGTAATGAAGACGCCAGTGATTCAGAATTTCAGAGGCAATACAGAGTCTGCGTCCACTATTTGTGAAAACTTAAGAGGAATGAAACGGAGCTTGACATGATTTCAATCTACCAGAAATCATTGTCATCATCTGTTATGTTTGTGGTCTACAGGACCTGCAGAAGGAGCTGCAGGACAGGCGAGCTCAGCAGGCGTCGCTCCAGGCTCTGTGGTCTCATCTGCAGCCCAAGGACGGGGCCGAGGAGAGCGACGAATCCCAGGAGAAGCTCTATGTAACTGGTAGGAAGCTGAAGCTGCTCCTGAAGGAGGTGGACCAGGACCTTAGCACCCTGCAACAGCGTCTGGTAACTGTAATATTTTTAAATTTTTGATTTGAAATTGCCAATTAAGTATCTTATAGATTTAATTTTAATTTAGTTTTAAGGGGCATTCCAGCCATTTACTATTGCATTTCAGTGTACAGTAGCTGGAGGAGATGAATCCAGAGCAGTGAAAATTAAATTGAACTTCATTAGTGTAACACCCCTTTAAAACCACCAAATTAGTTTTAACTTCTTATGTTTGTTTATTCTTTAATGGTTTCTTTGTTTTGTTTGGACTTTTAATCAGGACTGTGAATCTGTATCAGACATTGAAGGCCAACCTGCCTCTGGGGATTCTTCTCAGGAGGTCGCACATTCAAGGAGACGTATCTCCACACGAAGGTATCAACAGAGAAAGTCTGACTGCTTTACAAAACGATGTAGTTACTATACAGTAGAGGTCTTCACAGATCACGGACGCAAACAAGAGAACAAGCAGTACGATGCACTATCCATTAATCTGATCTATTATGCAGCAATATAAAGACAATTATATCACAGAAACTAAAACAATGTATATGTTTCAAAGGAAAATTTACATAAACAATCAAGAGTCTTGTTTCCGAGTTCACATACTGACACACAGCACTGAGACCAGTGGCAGTAAAACGAGACCTGACTCAGTAAGATGGATCAGAATTTGGACCCAGCCCACCTGTGAAGATTTCTACTGTAGAGTGTTTGGAGGGTTTCTCCGTTTTGTTTTATGTCATCACTTTACTAAAGCAGTGTGTGTATTTTATGTTTTCCTGTCATAAACTGTCTGTGTCCTGCAGAGAGAGGGCGGAGTCGCCCCCACCTCGATCCTTCTTCTACCGGGTTCTTCGTGCTGCCTTCCCCCTCCACCTCCTCCTCCTGCTGCTCCTCCTGCTCCCCTGTCTGATACCCCTGTCGGAGAGCGACCCCGGCTGCACTGTGACCAACAACTTCGCCCGGTCTTTCTACCCTATGTTACACTACACCAACGGCCCACCACCAGTCTGACAACAGCTGGGAAATAAGACATTTTCCTTGTCTTTTTTTTTTTTTTAAAGAGCACACTGAGAAACACATGCCACCTTTTTTGTCACTAAAACACATGATTTTAATTATCATGCAAGTCCAAAAACTGTATTTTAATATCTTAGGTATTTTTACAGATTTAACTGTAGAACAGATTTTATTTATTCTATAAACAAAATTGACCCATTTGACTTGACTGACCCATTTCTTCATTAACGTAATTGAAAAACATGAACAAAATGTTGATAGTTTACTAATGCAAAGATCTTAACTGTCTAAGAAAGGGGATCATTGTAGCCTATTTGTCCCCCCCCCTTCCCATGAGCAGTAATACGTGCAGCAAAGAGAGATACAGTAACAGGTAAGAGTTTAAATATCTCTAAAACAGGATACTCGTATTTTAGCTTGATCTTGTGTTAAAAGCTTCGTTTGATGGGTAATTAAGTCAAAATATCATCACTCGCGTGGGACAATAGTGACTGTATGTGTGTCTTCACTAACAAATTTATACATAATCACTCTCAGTCTCTGTGTCCTTGACATTTACATGTTTATATCACACCTATCATGGTCTGAAATAGGCGTTAGGAAAGGACTAGGAAATCCTGCTTTTCGTAACAAAAGACACATTAAATTTCACTGTGCTCTATAAATGGCCATATGCTGCAAAATTAGGGCTCTTCTTTTTTTGTAGATTCAATTTGTCTTGAGTAGACTAAGCAGACATTTCCATGCCTCCTGCTGCACCAAAACTGTAATGAAATCTACTGAAACGCTGTAGATTTAAAAGAATCATGTTTCTGTACAGAATGTAATACTATAATGCTTATTTATAACATCAAAATGTGGATTTACTGAATGCTCCTGATTTCCTAGAAGTAAACATTGTTATAACTCAACTTACTTTGCAATTTGCATTTTTTCCCCATTTTTGTCTAAATTCCTGATGAACAAAACCAGTGGTATAACAGAAATACTTTGGTCAGTAGAGTTAATACAAAATGTTTGACAATACAGAGACCAAAACAGAAATGAGCTTTTAAAGAATGAGATGGAGAAATAATGATCATTTTTATATGATGAGCAAATAAGAGAGAGAGAGAGTATGTACTGTATCATAGGAGTTTAAACTCACCCTAAAATAAACATAATTTAATGTGTCACAGTAGTAACTGTACAATATTGTTGTTTTATTAAATGGTGTAAACCAGAGAGTGGGTAAATGCAGAAACATGACAAAAACTGTTCAAAACCTGCAGGAGTGAATATGATGATTCCTCTGTACTTGATTTGCAAGTTAGCTTCAGATCACACTGATGTTAATGTTAATGGATGGAAAAAAAACAACAGTCATTTCACTTAGAATTTTATTTAGAAGTGAAGCAGGTATGAAGTACACTGTAAGTACATGTTTACAGTGGTAATACAGTTTGTTATGCATGGTAACACCAAAGTGAAACCCGAGGAAAAGCACTGTGCAGATGGAGTGAGTGAAGTGGGGCAGAAGTATAGAGGGAGGTTATTTTCAACATCTACGTGACCATTAATCTTACAGTGATTTGATTGTCGAGTTGCATTGCGACTGTGCGCACGTTAGCTACTGCAGTGAGTTATAAGATACAAAAATAGTCTTTTCCTTTTCTTCAAGCAAAACCTGGCAGGTATGAGTGCAACATTGTCTTAAGAGCAACAGTGGTTATGATTTTTCACAGAAAACAATGAAGCCGTATGTTTACTAGTTAACTTTCTTTCTGCCATATTTCAGTGTTCATTCAGTGGCCGTACTGAAAAATTATCTCTATTCTACGCTAAATTAACCAAGTTGTCGTTTTATTCACAAAGAAATGTGACTAAAATGACCCGTAAGGACACAAGCGATAGCATAAATAATAAGGAAAACACACTCCACTGCTAGCTCTGTTGTCTGTAGTGTTTTGAAATTGATTCCTTTTAAAAGATTAAATGTGGTCTATAAGTTTTTTATTGGACAGTTTAACAACAGTTCTCTGGGCTTCTTATCTACAGATTGTGCAGTCGATATTAAATTTCACTTGAAATATATATTATATGTATTATATTAGATTAAGTTGTTTAATATACATTGCAGACAGAAGTGTTTTTACTAGTATTTTACAGTATATTCTGTAGTATATAGTGGCTCCGTAGTTCAAATAGTATAAAAAATATAGAACTCCTTGACTGTGAAATGCTATTCCCTGTTGCATGGTTTATCATGGTCAGAGCACAAAAAAAACAAGATAAATTTATGACGACTATTTGTTTAAAGTAATAATAATAATAATGAATACTTTATTGATCCCCTTGGGGAAATTGTTCTTTGGACAGCTGCTAGACCTGTGTCAGCGCTACTACGGGGTTTCGGTGTCTTGTCCAAGGACACCTCGACATGTAGCTTGCTGGGACTGAGAATCGAACCGGTAACCCTTGGGATGGGAGACGACTGCTCTACCCACTGAGCTATCACGCCGTCCCCTATATCTATGATCTAAGCAAACTCATCGCTCCCCTTAGTGTGTCAGAGCGCTTATTGTGTAGCAATTCTTGCAGGTGTTTTCCTAGTTGTACGTGTTTTGATGGTTGTAGGATTTTGTATTTGGAGTGTGCTCCTTTTAAAATTTTGTGCTTTCTCTCTTATATGTGCTTTGTCCTATGGAGTCAACGTAAATTATCGTAAAAATTTATTTAAAAAAAAAAAACTGTTTAGCAACAGCAGCTCATACAGTTTAGACACTGACATGTAATTTCATGTGAGCTGTAGTTGTTAAATGCTAAAATGACTTTTCTGTATTCATGGTGCACGTACGAGAGAGATGCACCATGGAGACAGTCTTCTAACTTGGTATGTCTGTATTTGTATTACATGAATAGTTTGACATTATACAAAGTACAATTACTTTCCTTTCTTGCCAAAACTTTGATAAGATAGAAATCACTCATGTCTGTACAGTAAATATGTAACTAGAGCCAGCAGCTAGTTAACTTTGCATAAAAACTGGAAAACAGGGTTCTGGTTCTGTTCAAAATCAACAAAATTCACTTTTGTTTTTTAAATGCACTTTTTTATTTGCATGTTTTTTTGTACCATGTTAATTAGTTAACAAAGCTAACCAGCTGTTGTAGCTTCATATTTACTGTATGGACAGACTAGTATCAGTTCTCATCTTCGAGGGAAACTCCAGCAATTTTAGATCAATTTAGACAGATAGATAAAGATGTAGGATAAATGTAGAGATATAGTTTTTCTAACAAATGAAGAGTGAAGTTGTCCAGTTAGGTATTTTGGTACCATTTTATCCTCCCCTTGACATACAATTCTGCAAATGTTTGAGCTTCGATATGCAGTTTGATATTGACAAAAATGAAACTTACTAAGTTAAGTTTCATTTTTGTCAATGTAAAACAGTTTCCCTGTACTCAGACTTGACAAGCTCAAAGTTTTCACTAAATCTGCCTCCTGGAACAAGAACTGTGGACTTTCAGGTCAGTGCAGCCGAGGAGATTTATGCATGCACACTGATTAAACACTTAAAAAGACTCTATTTACTGCCTCTATCTGATGTTATTGTGTAGCTCCAGCTTTATTATCTCTGGTAATAACATCATCTGTCAAAGCTGTCTCCTGTCTTGATTACTGCAGCAACTGAAACTGCTTTAGCACATGAAGTCAGTCATTATGTGGTGTACAAATAGCTTCTAAGCCCATGGGAATCGTGGCTGTAACATTACATGAATATTTAAGCAAGTACTGGTCACATTATAACAGTTTGTTTATTGTCTGTCTATTTTAAAATGTGGTGATGAGGCAATGAATCCTGCAAGTTTGGTCTGTTTTCTGTTTTAACATTAGATTTTAAGTTTGTCAGAAATAGTGCACAGTGTATCAACGTTTAAGATTCATAGATCACGGAGCAGAGAATCCAGACTGTTCCTGTGAAACGTCTCGTTAGTCCTGTGATCGTGTTTTGTGCAAAGGAATGAAAATCCATTGCATGCGAATTCTGCTCTGACTACTGGGGTTCACCTCCGCTTCCAGTGCTGCTGGGAGTCCAAGTATTAGAGGGGCAGCTTCCAGAGCTGGGGGCCTGAGCAGGGGCATCTTGCTGTTGGGCTCGGTGCGGCAACCGAGAGCTGTGCATGATGTGGGCGTCCAGCATCTCCAGCAACAGGTCGTACAAAGGCACAATGTTCTTCATTTTCATGCAGTGGAGGTGGTCCATGCCTTTGTTACTACACATTTGAAAAGAAAATGGTCATTCTGTGGCACAGCAGGGAGCAAAATGACTTATGAAAATAGTACGTCAGTCACAATGTTTCACATCAGTCGAGTACTGTGTGATTTTGTAAAGCGAATATATTTGATTAAATTCCAAATATCAATAATCAATGTGTCATCAGAAAATCCAATACACAAACATCATTTAATTATAGTTGTTACAGACAATGTAGCAGGGATGACAGATGTGCTTTTTACCTGAGATGCCGGATGTGTGAGAGCAACATGAGCAGGTGGGCGAGGCGGGTGTACTGTTGGCGGAAGGTGAGGCCGGTTTTGCCGATGGCCCACACCAGAGCATCCGTCACAGCGTCCAGAAGATGCAGCAACTTGGAGCGACTCTGCAGCTCCTCGCTGCCCTCTGTGGAGCTCAGGCACATGTCTGGTGACACACAGGCAGAAATACAATGGTACTTTACAGGGTAAAAGTTGTTTTTTTTCCTTGTCAAACATTCTCCCCCTTCAGCCCTGGACTGGAGACAAGAGTTGTAACTTGTGAAATAAAGCAATGAAGTGTTTTTAATTATCCTTTTTAAACAAGACCGGTTAATAAACTAATGGTGACACAAATGTATGCTGATACACAACAGGCCAAAACTTTAGGAATGTTACAATACAGACAAGAACATAACTTTTTCTTTAAACTGTGACTTAAAACACTTTGTTCGGTTTTGTCTTGTGCCAGTTAGAAGCAATTGTGCCTGGAAGTGTGTCTGAAAGAAACTGATACCTAGAGTCAAGTTTTGTTTTTGAGTATCGACACTGGCATGAAACAAATACACAATCCCCACATCACTAGTCATGCACACAGTGAACACTCATTATAGGAGCTAAATTTACACTTAGTGACTGAGTTGCTGTCACTGAAATAAATTGTCCTGACACGATTGCTTGTGCTGATTCAACTAATTCCTTTTTTCCATCCCTCTAAAATATCATGTCATGTCCCCCGATGGAGGCTGTTAAAAAGAGAACAATGACAATAACCCAGAGAAACTCTGACCCTGTTAATGTTGAAACTGCCAGTTAACTGTGTGCTCAGCAGAGCCAATGAAGAAGAGACTCAAAGTATACAGAGTGTTCGCATGTGAGGTTTTCATTGCTAAGCGATTTAGCTGGTCCCCTTGCCAACGCTCGCACACACACACACACACACACAGGATAACATGGTGATACAACAATCAAACACTTGCCCATGGTTTCACGCACTGGAGCACCACACACATGCTGCTACACACCTACACTACATGACTCAGGGGTTAATGAGAGCAGTGTGGAGTCTACTGTATGTTCGCCCACTCACTGGAGTTGAGCAGGATCATGGCCTTGAGACAGACGTACTCCTCCCTCTGCAGCTTCAGCTCTCTCACTCTGGACGTGGCCGCGATCAGCATATCAAAGATCTCCACGAAGCCCTGGACGCAGCTCCCCTCATCCCTACCAAACCAAGACACAAACGGTTACTTTATCAGAAACTACTCTAGATTTTTGCCTGAACAAAAATAATGTAAGAGGTTTTGCAACTTTCACTAAGAACCAGGAGATGTTAAGGAAGCAGAGCATGTTTGTTTTACAGTTAGCGTTATAGTTAATGAGAGGAAATGAATATATGGATGGTGATGGTCACCTACAGTGTTCTCCTTCAGGAAATCGAGATTATATACATACCGTTTCTAACCATGCGGGTCTGACCGTCCACTAATTGTCCCAAGTTCACATGTGAAAACGTGCACATAAAGACTTAAATGTACAGGAGTGTATTTATTGTGTGGTATTGTTGCTTTCACTTACGTTATTATCTGAATATTTTTTCCAGCACTGGAACATTCATCCCTTGAGTCATGCACTGCAGCATGCACTGCATTATTTCAAATACATGATAGTATGATAAAGGCCACCACAAAGGAAATGGTGTTTTAAACAATGAACATGTTTTAAGGGAAAGGTCAGGAAACCGTGTCCCGGGTTTTGAAGCAGCCCTTTATCTCTTGTGGTTACTAAATGCGAGTGCAGATGTGTGAAGTGGTGCAGAGCTGCTCATTCATATACAGTTTGTCATTGACAGTGTTTTCTGATAAAACATCAGTTTTTGTATAAACAAACTGAACAAAGAAACTCAACTGTAAAGTAACCACATTGTTGTAGAACATCTGATGTTCCAGAGAGCTAGTTGAACATATTAAATATTCAACAAGGGCAGTAAATAATCAACAAAATTAAAGGAACTGAAGTTACATTTTTGTTATTTATTACCAGCATGGGACTGAATGATGAATGGATGATGGTCTGTGATTTTGACACAACTGTCTGATGTATAATTTACAATGATTCGCAGTTAAACACAGACTGAAACCTGCAAAACTCTTAACAGTTTTAACAAGAACTGAACTGGGTGCTCTGATCTCGTTGGCCCGTCCTGCAACTTCGTGTTACTTAGCGGCTTAACGGTTTGGGAAGTTGGTTTCACATTGCAAAGTCAAAATTTAAAGTGAAACCAAGAAAAGATGTCAGCATGTATAGCACAGAGTGACAGTGTCTGTTTTTAAGTCAAAATGAGACAATACATGCTGCTGAAACTGTAATTTTACTGGATTAAACACCTGTTAGCGGCTTGCTGTGTTATGAGGAGGTGTGAGGACGTGCTTATCAAGTCATCAGCAGCAGTATTGACTAGAAACACACACAAATAACAGAGGCTCCTGTGGGTGAGCTTATTTTTGCTGTAGAACCTCTCTGGTAACTTCTTTCTTTTTGAGACAAAGAGACAGGCTGAAAGAGTGAGAATCACACCAATTCTGTGGTTGAAAAAAGTGTAACCCAGTTTTTAAATCTCAGAATACAGTGCTCTCAATATATACCAGGCACGAGAGGACAAGTTAAAACAAGTCCTATTGAATTTAAACCAAAGATTCAGCATAGGGATTTAAAGGATTTTACGAGTTTATTGCTGTTGTGTTATTGAAAATATATGGTTCTAACCAAGTTTACTGATGAGATTTGGAGATACAGTGACAAGAAAAGAAGTCAGGCAGAGCAAGACACATAAGCAGTCACACGTGGTCATACAGAGGAGAAAAATACGGCAAATAGATTTGACATGTAATCATACGCTACAGTTAAGAGACAATTTCCTGGTTCATTTTTGGCTGTATTTGCTATCGCTGCTTGTTTATCTCAATTTCATTTTGCCACAGTGTTTTAGAAAATCTAGATAAATAATAGGTTGGTTTAAAACCTGTCTGATCATCAGATTGCTCATGTTTCTTGCAGCTCTGTTACTGTGTCCCCAGGTTTAAGTAATGGCTTTGGTGCACATTCTAATAACTGACTGAAATGATAGATAACAACTCTGAAATTAAGACCTAAGTTGTAATAAACCTTAATTACCTGCTGAGGCTGAGGTCAGGGGAGAAGATAAGTTTCCCGGGATGGTTCACCGACCTCCACATCAGTCCGATCATCAGCACCTCCAGCCAGCAGCACTCCAACAGGTGCACCTGGTCCAAGAGACTGAGCTCGACAAACCCTGCAGAGAGGATGTGAACAAATATTACATAACTGTGCAGCTTATACTTCTGACCACAAACAAAACGTCACAGAAACTTGTATTTGTGGTCCTCAGCCCCAAGCCCATTGGTTCTTACTGAATGCGTCTACATTCTGTCTTTTGAGCATTTCCATAAATTACTGCTGGACCCCTCAGCACTCACCTGGAATCTTCTTGGCCCAGCTGATCATGTGAACCAGTTCCTTGTCAGCCAGGTTGGTGAGCGACATCATGACGTTTGCTTCCGTCAGCGGCTTCCTCATGTCCTTCATGAGGTAGATCTCCGGCGGCTCCGCCTCCATTATTCGCTCGATGAGCTGCTCCGGCGTAATTGCAGGAGGGCGGGGCTCCTTTAACAAACCATCTGCTAGTCCAGATAGATGCTTTGTTCCATTGGTTTTGCTCTGTGAGGGCAGACGGGTGTGTTGCCTCGCCTGAGGGTTCCTGTAGTTTCCACGCTCCTTCCGCATACCTGAGACAAAGAAATCTGCAGCCATTACTCCTGCATCAGTGACTCCTCACTTGTTGTTTGTTTCGTTATTCAGATTTTACACTGTAGACTGAACATGGCAAAGACGGAAGGCTTTTATGGCTTCTATGTGGAAATGATTATGAATAAACATTTATTGCCTTTTAACTCAGAACGTGCTGTTCTGAGTTCTCTAAACAGGAGAAAAAAATTTTTGAATTACATTCTTTCATAGTAGAGGATGAATAAACAATGTTGTTTGACATATTTTTTTATTCAAAACCATCTTTTATGAGCAAAAACACTGACAAAACAGAATTTATCTGCAAAATGCTTGTTTCCTCAGTGTGAAACAAAGTTTTTATCACCACTTAGGGGAGCGTGAAAAACAAAAAGCCACTTGTGTTAATTCATTTGGACTAAATAATGAATTAATTCATTATAATAAGTTTTCCTCAAGGCTGGGTTACCTAACCTCGACAGTGGCACAGAAAAATGGCACAGTTTCTAAAAATAAAAATGTTAAATATGTTATGTGTAGCGAAAGTAAACAGATTTCATTGACTGGCTAAAAGACTGACATCAGTGTGTCAGTAGGAAATGAGTTGTCTGGTTACAGTTTTGGGGACAAAAACATTAAATAAACAACCTTGGATAGAAACAGAATGGGAAAATTAAGACGAGAATAAAGGAAACTAACCACACTTGTTCATGCCCACTTCATAGCACTTTCGAAGGCGACATGCCTGGCAGCTCTTGCGGCGGTTCTTGTCTATAGTGCATTGATTGGTGGCTGGGCAGATGTAGTCATTGTGTCCTGAAGAAAAAAAAAACAGCAAGAAGGACGGCAGCAATATGACTGAAGTGAAACAGAAAACAGAAAATGACAAACACTGTTTCACTGCTCAATGAGTGCCTAATGGCACTGATGATAAGATGGTGGTTTTTTTTGGTTTTTTTCCTCTCTTTTGGAATCATTTCAAGCTCCACATGTTCTTACTGTACTGTAAATTTTCTTCTAACACATCCATGAAAGCCTGACCAGCCACTTCAGAAACTACAGTTCATTCTATAGGATTCAGCTACAGTAAATATTAGACAACAAAAAAACATTGCATTTATTATTCATTCATGATGCGATTAAAAACAGTAAGAGCTATTGTGATCAAATATGAAATATTACCATGAATATTTTGCATTTGCATGATTGTGCACATGCAGTTCTGATGCAGGAATCATAGTTTAAAAGAGCCTACAGTCACATTAGCAGCTTTGTGAGGCAGTTTCAACATCTTAATGGTGAGAATATTCTTAATTTTTACAAATCTAAAAGGTTTTTTCTGTATATTTTGCGTTTGCTGTATGTTGAAGAAATTTGGGTTTAAAATGGAAAGAAAACTATGAGATGAAAGTTCAGAATTCCACCTGGTTTTTACATCAAGATATATTAAATGGCTAAATGACTGCTCTTAGTTTGATACTTGGGTTTTACCTGTTTTACCTGCATTTGTTGTTAAATATGATATATTCACATTAAGACCAGAGAACTGCCTATGGGGAAAAAGCACAACATTGGACATAGCCAATACAATAATTTGGAATGTCCTGGAAAAAAAAGAAACGTGGCCAAGGAAAACCACAGCTTTTGATATAAGCATTGTGAGTGCACCACCTCCACAGAGCGGGAGTGGAGGTATCACAATACACCATTCGAACAACAGCCCATAACACAAGGTACAAACCCCTCGTCAGCTCAAGAATCTAAAAAATCTGATTGTAATTTGCAAAAAAGTGCAGAAATGAGTCACAAAAGTCCATAGAGCAAAGCTTTATGTACTGACGAGAACTGGTGATGGAAAGACCAAAGTGTGGAGGAAGAAAGGACCTGCTCATGAACTCTTGAGTTTCAATACATTAGCTCATCTAAAATTTGGGTGATGTGATACGAAAGGCTCTATGTTGTTTAATATATGTATACTTCATAAATAATATATAAATTAATGTATTCATTTTGTGTACAGTAAACAAACTGGCCTTGAGGGGACTGTATATATTGTCTCTCACCTTGTATGCTCCTTTTGAAGAAGGCCTTACACCCTTCACATGACCAGACTCCGTAGTGGTAACCCGAGGCATAGTCATGACACACGGCACAGAAGTGGAGATCCGCCTTTCCTCCTGATGACACCACACGCTCCTCGCTCTCCTGGGAACGCCTCCTCACACCCTCACTAACAGACAAGCAGACTGTTTTTTTTTAACCAAGAAACCATGTGGAATAAAAAATAAGCAGTTTAAGTGTACAGTGTGTTCCATTTTAATAAATCATTACCACATAGTGCGGTCGGTGCAGATTATTTTGACTCGCTGCAGCCTTTATTCAGAAGTGCAGAGAGAAAGGGAGAAGAAAAAAATCTGGAGAGCCAACATGATTGAATTATAATTCTATTCAATTTCTTACTGAAATGAAATATGAAGTTATGACCAGCCAAAATATTCATTTTTCATTACACTGAGGAGTCCTATTTATACTGTATTTAGACTAACGAGAAAGAATTATGGCTTTTAAAAAATGCTATTGTGAAAGCTGTCTAGGGCTGAAGCAATCAATTGATTAATAAGTTGCAGCTGATGTTGAGTAGTATGGGGATTTTTAGTTATATATTTAACCTTTATTTAACCAGACAGATCCCATTGAAGTTAGAAACCTCTTTTCAATGTGAGACCTGACCAAGATGGCAGACGGCAATTACACATCGCAGTAAGAAGACGCACTAATTTAGCTAACAACTTTACAATAAACAATTAAAAAATTAAACAATTAACAGCTTAAGGGCTTGAATGTTCTAAAAACAGAGAGGTTACAGAAGTGCAGCAATCACAGTCAGCGAGGCTGAGGAACATTAAGCACAGAAACAAGGAATCATTCACCAACATGTTCTAATGACCCTGAACCGAGATTCCAAATCATCTAATTAGAATAGGAGAAAGCATTCTTTCCCATCGGTGTCCGCACACTAGACACAGATAGCGTGTTAGAGTGTTTTGTGATGGTGGTGGTCAGTGAAATTGATTGGAGCAGTGTGACTGGAGTTCCACACATTCTGGCTTATCCCAGAATGGCTTCATAGAGGGGCAGCAACCACCTTTTTCCTCACTCCTAATACCTGTTAATGTAATGAAACTTTTTATTGTAGTTTCTTAACTTTTTAAACATTAAACAAAATGTAGTCATCAAACCACACTCCAACATATTTGTAGGAAGGAACAACCTCAACTGTCTTGTTGTTGTAATAATAAAATGCGTTAAATTGGTTGTGTTTGCATTCAGTACAAGCTTAGGTTGACTACACTGAGACTGTAAGGTATCAAATGCAGACTGATGTTTATGAAGGTCTCTTGTCAGTACGGGTGCACAGCTATATAAAAATGAGAATAAAAGTGGGCAGAGCATAGAACCCTGGGGCACACCATTTGTTGCTTTTCTCACATTGCTCACACTTTAGTAGTCAGCTTGGGTGAGTATTAAACAATATTCCAGAGTTTAGCATTGTCCTACCTAGCTGTTAAGACACTGTCCCGTGGCGTCAGCTCCACCCATGGACTCTGGATTGGCTGACTGTGCTGGGGTCGGGTCTGGGAGCAGTGCAGCGGTATGGGAGGCCCCACATGGCCATGGCTTGGCCAGAATAGCGAGGGGCTTAGTGACTGGTGGACGGAGGGACAGTCTGAAAAACTGTGACCAGCATAACTGAAGATACTTGGACTGTAGAAAGGTATCGTAGTGAAGTCATGGCTGAGCTCAGTGTAAGGAGAGGGGATACAGACGGGCTGGCTTGTTTCAAGGGAAAGACCAGGAGAGGAGGGGTTGAGGATTGGGGGGAGGACACGACTGCCACCTCGACTGGAATCCACCTCCTCGAGCTGCAGAAGAGGTTGATCCTTCTCTGGAGAGGTGGTGGCCATCACAAATACAGGCAATTTCAGTATCACTAAGTTTACTAGATCATTGTCAAAGACTAAGAAGATGAGATACAGTCATTCTTCCCCTGGTGTCAAGTTTACTGATAATATCTTCAAGTAGTGGAGTTTTTCCAAATAAAAATATGGAATAAAACAACAACAAAGACCAGATCTAGCCAAATAGGGCACAGTCATATAAGGTTACTCATAAGTTCACATGGTGAAGTCTCAGACTAATGATATGCCCAACCAAGCCTACAGATGTCAACATAAAGCTGATTCTGATTGTAAATTAGAGGTCGGTCTCATTAAATAATCCAGAAGATGCTGAAAAACCAGATACGAGTCTGTGTGGATGTTCAGTGCTCAGTGCAGTCCAGTCATGAGTATGACCTATTTAGGTGGCAGGATATGGAGCCAGTCAGAGATGTGGGCTTTCCACCTAGAACACAAAGAAAAAGTACTAATACATAATGCTTGATACATGACAGCACATAAGCGACTTCCATTTGCTGAACACAGTCATGCAATACAGTGGTACAAGAAGTCAAAATCATTTTTTCTATAAATTTGTATTAAAATATTGTCTAATTTTCATCTAAGTTACAACTATGAACAAACTGTGTTTCCCCTAATACTGACCAACAAATATATGTATTGATCAGTTTTTAAAAATGACTGGCTTAACTAGGATACTGTACAGTAAAGGTCACTGTTGTAAGAATTTTTATAATAGAACGATTAAAATTGATTGTGGTAATAAGAAGTGCAGTATCTGAAAAACTGTGAAAACAAATAAGATATACTGTACGATGTAAAGTAAAATGAACTGTAGATAAAGACGGGTGGTAAATCAATAAATGCAACCCACAGATGCCAGTAAGCGCATATTAGTTTACCCTTACAACATTTGATACAGAAAGTCCAACAGTCAGTTCATCAGTCCTGGGTGGCAGGAGTCCTAAGTGACAATTAGTTCCTATCCATAAAGTTCTTGCACACCTCTGGAATCCACTACTTATTCAGAAGAAAAAGTGTAACTAATATTGCCAAATAGCAAAGAGCTTTAGTTTGGCCACTCAGCAAAACCTGATAATCTGTAGAAGTGCTTGTAGTGCTGTACGCTTAAATGAGCACTGCTGAAATCTGGCAGTAATTAAACTGTCACAGCTACAACTATTAGTGGTCATAAATTATTTTAGATATCATGGAAAGTACTAAAGTGAATTCTCTTTTTACAATATCAAGTTTAAATATAGCTGGGGGAAAAAATCACTTACATTTGTGAAAACACCTGGAAAATTGAGCTATTTAAGCAAACTGAACATTGCTTTGTCAACAACATTCAAGCTATTTTATAAGATTATGTCAAGTGAGGTCAGATATAGAATCTGTAAACATTCCTTTGTATCATTACCATTCCTCAGACCCTGAAACATTCTGCAGTCGTTTTTATTTTGTACCTTTAATAAAAGACCACACCCCTGTGAAGAGCTATGGACACAGTTTGGGCTGGTAACAGAGATAAGACACAAACTGGTAGCACCAATTTGTCCAGTCCAGACCCAATGTCCTGTTTTACAAAATAATGATCAACAAATTCTTCCTTCAGAAAAAGAAACATATTCTACAAAGTAAATATACATAAAAAGCTTAAAATGCATTATTTGTGGTACAGCTGTTTGAGTTTAAAGCTGCTCCAACCTTTTTTCTTTTTTTGTTTTATGTGTGATCACCCAACACTGCAGTTCCTGCCGGCTCCATGTAGTATTGTCTTCTGCCCCACACCTTTACTGATTTGATTCACTTCCATCACTTCTCGTCAGGCCAGTCAAGCACACACACTCTGCGTCTATAAAGCCATGCTGTTGTAGCATGTGCAGAATGAGGGCTCACGTTACAATGAGGCCTTTGTATATAATCTGCTGAAATATCCACTGACTTTATAGGAAAAGACACTGCTTTTATGTCAGCATGTGTTTCTCAGAAAACATAATATACAAATACAGCCCAGAGAACTTAGCTGTGTTTCTGCACAGAATTGATGTATGGTATCCTCCTTGCATAATAGAGTTTCTGGATGCAGCAGGGGACTGAGTTAAATGACGACAGCTTTAGAAAGTGCCTCCAAGCACATGTGGCTATATTCATCACAGGAGCATTAGAGATTACTCATGCAATGCGTCAAGCACATTCGACAGTAGTTTCCACCTTTGTACATACAGAGCCTTTGGTTGATGCTCCTTTTACACCTAATCATGATACTGTCACCTGTTACCCATTAACCTGCTAGTTTTGCTCATTTTGGAAACATCCACATGGATTAGTTCATTATTTTGCTTCTGCCCCAACCTGAATGTGTTGCAAGCATCAAATTCTAAATTTTCTTGCGATTAAGTTAGTCAGTGAAAACAGCGATAATCTTTTCTTTGTATTTTTGTCAAATAAATTCATCATTATTTAACCTATCACTTTCTTCTGCCTTTGTGATCATTAATACCTCAGTGACATTTAAACCACCTTACTCTTCACAAACCCTGAACAGTTTACAGTAGATTACTCTCGGCTGTAACATAGCTCTAGGACAATGCTTTCAGAATATTTCATTATCATTTGACAAATTATCCATTTATAGATGAAAATACTAAATGTGTGTTGGCAACAGGAGGGTGGCTTTAGTTCTTGTCATTTATGGGTTTATGGGACAACTAGACTGATGAATGCCAGGAAATCACAGAGTTTGAGCAATTCTTTGCTTGAAGTATAATTACACTATTCGCCAGCTCATCTGTTTCAGCTTTTCATTTGGAGAGGTGGTGGCCATTCATTTTAAGAGAATAGAAATGAGAATTGAGATTTTCCTTCTTTAATTACCATTTTGGTATAAAAGCAGATGTGGAAGAGGTTTTCGTTTTTCATTTAAAGCTTTGACCTTGCCTTGGAACCTCCTCAGTGTCACACTCTCCAGCAGCTGGCAGCTCACTGTGGGAGAAAACCTCCCAGTTACTCCACAATGCTGCTCATCCTGCCGCCATTAAAACAGACAACACACACACTAGATATAAACCAAAGTTATTTTAGGGTTCCACTAAAGAGCACATTTGGGAGATATTACCCAAGGGCCTCGACAATAAGATCTATTGCTTCCATTACTGCCTTAGCAGGCTACGGCACGTACAGGTTCTCCCATTATTTTCAAAAGAAAGGTGGCTGAGCTCTCAAGCCATAAGGTTGAAAACTACGCTGAATTTCCATCAGGTTGTTCGGTAAAAGAAGTTACACTCTGATCTCAAAATACACTGAACTTTAATAAACACATGCACTTGGATTAAGGTACTGACAGGAGTACCTGTCAGCTCTCTAGTCCTAAAATACGTAATCGTAGATCAGATCAGATTAGCAAATTCATATTGTAAATAATGGCATTTTAATGTAGTCCACAGATTCCCAGTTAACTGCTTTGTATGACTTTATGCGCTGTAACTCCTGTAAAGTACTTGCACATGAAAGAAGGTAATATCCAGATAAATGACTCTTTGATTCTTAACCATCTGTGTAACAAACATTCAGTAGAAGCTGGCAAACCTCAATTTTACACCAATTGATTCTGAATGAATATTAATTTTATGTAGATTGATTAGACCGTTTACAGTGTGTCAGCCTCTCTATTTGGACTAACAAGACAAGTTTACTAAATTCATCTTTAAATCAATCACTTAAATAAGCAGCAGGACTAGTTTACCTACTGCCTTACTCAAGAATAACAACCTTAATTGTTAAGATACTGGAGCACTGAAAAAGATTTTTTAATTCTGATAAATAAGAAAGGTTATATAAACTTATATTCAAAAATATATTTGACCAAATTTGCAACTATAACCTTTCGACATGGCTAGACACATGCACAAAATAGGTACTCCCCCAAAATTATGCACAGAATCTAAGTAAGGACAGTTCCCGGCCAGTAGCCAGAAGTGCATGCCGTTTTAACAAAAGCTCAAGGCCAAGTCGCTTTCCCATCCTAAAATCTCACTGCCTCCCTAAAATCAAGAGGAAACAGATATGAAGGAGGCCTGTAAAAAGAAGTTGTACCTTACTATATACAGTGAGGGAGTACGAGTCGGGATGTGAGTTAGTTACTCTTAGTGCCAGAGAATGTTAAAAATCTCATTTAATTGTTTGCTAGGCTTCAGAAAAAACACAAGATGATGTGGAAGTGTGTTCTGCTTTGGATTTTTTTGCACATGCTGTTCATTTTAGCCTATTTTAATGACTGTAATGAAATCTTTAATGTTGCACATTTTGAACAAATTCATGAATAAATTCTGTTCTGAGAGAACAACTCAGATCATCACTCAAACCGGCACATCTTCGCAAATTGAGAAAGTTGACTGTGGAAGCGTAAATCTCCCTAAACAAATGAAGAACGTTTAATTGCACTATTATAATCATTTCCACCTCAAATACTGACTGACAACATCAATCACCATGGCTGAACTGCTGGTAGCAATGTCACAAAATATGTGCTTGTTATCAGAGTTTTAAATAGGTGCAATGCAAGGTAAAACATTTGTTTGGATAAATTACTCTGCAAACATCCAAATCAATAGTTGCACAGGAAAATGTTGCAGCAATCTACCGTCAGATGCACAGTCCAAACAAGGAGAAGAGGAAACTCTTCCTGTGAGCTCCTGTGTTGTAGCAGCAGCTTCTTTACACTGTGAAGTGCTTTTTGAAGCAGATTCCTGTTCACATTAGATTTGTTTAGATTGAAAAGCCTGAGACCCAAACCTAGAAAAAAAGAGACAATATAGATATAAAATCCTATAGTCTTTATATCAATGTAGAAATAATCATTGTTGTAGGTTATTAAAGTATAAAACTACTGTGCAGATGTTTAAAGACATAACTGTGTTAGGATAAATGTAGAGTATGAGACTGAAATTCATTATCAGTCTGCAAATTTAACGATCCTCTGTGAGCCCTGATTATTTCTAAACGTCGTCAAACTCTCCAATACGTCGTTTTTAAAACGTTTTTCTAGAAACGGCAAATTGAAAATGCTCCAGAGGCTCCTGCTTCATCATAATGATTCTAGTTACAGCTTATTCTATCACCTGAATACGCTGACGAGGTACAATGTGTAATTTAAGTCTCTGCTACACGCAGTTCCAGGCCTTCCACTTGTTGCTTGGAGCGCAAACATTTGACCTGCAGCAGGAATGAATCAGACTTTAGTCTGGTGTCCTCTCTGCAGTGCTGCACGTCGTCTCATTTGACACCAACGTGAATAAGTTGCATGTGTAATCATGGAAATAATCTTACCTCTTTGTGCAGGGGAGCCGGCTGCAGAGAAAGTAGTTAGTTGGACAATGTGAGGACCCGCTGCTGTGTCATGTGTCTGTAAATAGTGAAAATCGAGTGTGAGCAGAGCTGTGATGAGCTGCGGGAAGGCCGAGCGCCGAGGAAGTTCACAAACAGTCTGATTGTGCTGATATAAGACACGGCTGTTACTCTCAGCCCGGAGGTAAACGACAAGCGGCGTTTAGGGAAACGCTGTCAAGATCCGTTCAATGAGATGCACGAAATCCGGTCAGTACCTTCAAAATAAAACCCTCCCTCAGGAAACCTCTCAGGTGCTGACTGGATTTGACAAGTCAAAATACAGTGAACCTATGATTCTCTATTTTTTTTTACATGAATTATAATTAAACAAAACATCATTACTTTATACACAGAGGTAAACATTTTCTCTGATATATGTCTCAGAAAGTCCATTAAAAAACATTTAGATACCTTCAGAACAATGGTAAACTCCACAAAGACTGGATGGTAAAAAATGTTTTTAACTCTTAAAGGGATACTAAACTCTTATTTACTCTACAGGGAGTAAAAACTACTTTTTGTTTTTTGTCTGATTAGATTAAAAACTGTTGTTTAGCCAAATCCTCTGGTCCCTCCCAAATTATTCCGACAAAGACCCGTACGAATGTGGTCACAACTGTACAGGTTGTCGGTGAAGCTAACTGCACATCTTTGTTACTAGACTGGTTTGAAAATGGCCATTAGCAGCTGTTATCTGTAGATCATAGCATTGAATTAAAAAGTCGTTGAGTCTGTGTCTGACTTATTTTTTTAAATAGCTACTTTGGATGGAACTGACCAGGCAGAAACCGAGTGTGCACTTCCTGTTTCTGAACCAAAACAAAGATGGCAGCCCACCAGTTGCCTTGTAACTTGTGCAGTGAGGGATTCTGATAGCAATCTTTACAACAGTAGTAAATGTTTTATAACACCCTTCTTGGTTTTACCAACATCGTCCATCATTTATCTTTAACAGAAACTCATTGTCTAATCTACACCAGGGACACAAACTGGGGGTGGTGTAAACTGTGCCTAGTAGCCCCCATAAACTGAATTAAATGCCATGTTTGTTTCTTTGTGTTTTCTTCTCTTTACTTATTCATTTATATTAACAGGGCTGTGCACTTAATACTGCTTGTTTTACATACTGATACTTTTTTATATAACTTTACTTTTGCATTTTTAACAACAGGGTTTGCATAAGAAACATGACAGTTACCGTATATACATGATACATTATCCATAGAACCCAAAAGAACCCCACAGTCCCTGGTAGAGCCAGTGGTTTTTAAATTAAAGAGGAAAAGAAAAGCGACAACAATTAGTATTTTACATGAAGCATCCATACCTGGTTTAATCCTAGTGAGTCTGACTTTAGTCCAATATAAACGATGTAGAAATTTTAATTATATTAAAAACTGTGGCTGTGGATTCTTTACATACTGATATTTCAGGGACAAAACACTTGCATGATTAATTATTAAAAGATTAACTGATAATGAAAGCAATCACTGGTTGCCATCTTACATTTTTCTTTGCACCTTGTGTAAAAGCTTTTATTATGAAGGAAATCTTCAGTTTTTTTGGTTTACTCTTACTGTCTGTGAACTTGACACCGCTCAGGGAAGGACCCAAAGTCCCCACAATAAACCACACCTTCTCTGTCAATGTGTTATTTCTGCCAATTCAGACTAATCCTTTTATGGGCAATTTTGTCCATTTAAACTCAAAATGCTCATTCTGGACGACCAGATAGTTCTTATTCATTAATCTTAAGTTGAATACACTGAGCACATCTCGTGCTTCACTCCGAGACATTAACTTTACTATCATAGAAAGCACAGACATCTTTACAATAAACAGCAAATATTCTAACTTTTTGCTTGTTAAGAAGACACTAGAGAGAAGACTTTCATCAATTACAAATAATGAATTTCTCTCCTATGAAACAATGATTAGAAAGTTCTGAAATAAATTTTACATTCAACAAAACGTTAGCTACTGAATAACAAGTTGTTTCAACATGTCTTTTGCTCTTACAGGGTTTCTGTGACATTCCACAAAGTATTGCTTATAATAGTAACACACCATTTACTCTTTTGTAGTATTTTGTTTCCTGCAGACTTAAGGCATCTCCTCTCAGATCCCTTTTTGCGCCACACAAAAGAGCTAAATAAAGTGGATTCAGCATGCCTTACACCTGCACTGTATTCTGATCTACTGAGGCTATTGTTGGTAAAGTCCAGTATCTGGTTACTCTCCTGACTGTGGAAAAGAAGTTCTTAGTCCTTGAGTATGAGAGGCTGATTTCTACTTTTGGGTAGTTACAAACAAAAAATACATAACTCATAGTTTACGTCGTAGCACTGCATCTGTTTATTATAGTTTGCCATGGATCAGTGACTAGTGTCGATGTAGCTCGTACCTTACTTTATTATGTGAAAAGCAATTATACATATTATTTGTAGCGATGCAGGAAACAGTATTAAGTGAATGCCACCTAATACTGCTGCCTGCATCATTGCAAATACTACCACACAAATGATAGTAGCTCATTATAACTTTATAAGATTTAACTACTTACCCTTTTGCACATTTTGTTTTCTTTATAGAGTTGTCAAAGGTTAATCGAATTAATGACTAAAACTATATGTTTTTAGCAATACTAGTAGCTAATTGTGATGTTATATTAAAGATATCCTATTTACGATGAAATATCATGCTTGTCTATAATTTTCTTTCTGATCTCCTCAGACTCTCTCTGGTCCATATTAACTGTGAAACACACAATGATACCAAACAGCAGAGTGACTTTTCTCTATTTCACTAGGCTGAATGAGTGAAAACAAAATTGATGAGTTCTGATGCTAATTATGAAAAAATGTTTAAAATATCATTATTTTCTTTTCTTGGACTACCAGCAAACAAATTTTTTTGTTTTTTGTACCTTCGTCAGTTTCATGTTATTTCAGAGAAAATGGTGGATTCTTCTTTTATTGTGAAAGGGTACCAACACATTTGTCTATGTCTGCAAAACAGAGAAAAGCAAACATATTCAATTATACTGATGCATTTTGTCACGGTCTCTGGCTCTGCTCTCTGGTCTGTGCCGAATATGGTCATATCCTGTCATTTCTCCCTCACTCTGCTCTCACTAATTAACCTGCAATCAGCTCAACTCCACTCACCTGTTCTCCTCCCTTCAAAAGCAGGTCTGCCAGCTCCATTCCCCTGCCAGATTGTCTGCCTACATGACTCCAGTACAAGCGTCTTTCCAGCATTCTTTTCGGACCAGATCTCTGTGAATGAACCTGCTTTTCGACCTGACCCTGTTTTTGCCTCTGACCCTCTTGGCTTGTGAGTACTCTGTTTCCCTGCAATTATCTCTGCTTTTGGATTTGGCCACCTGATTAACCTGTGTTTTTGGACCCCCGCTCTGTCTCTGGACCTCGGATTTTGGATTGTGGATGTTTATTTGTGTTTACTCGGCTCTGAAAACCTGCCTCGTCTTTGACTTGATCATTGTTCAATAAGCCTTCTTAAGCTTTCAATCTGTCTCATGGGCATTTCTGAGTTCCTCTGAACAATCGCTTCACAGCATTTCCCCACCCTGGGTACTCTGGCTTCCTCCCACCTTCCTAAGACATGTATGTTAGGTTAATTGGTGACTCTAAATTGTCCGTAAGTGTGAATGGTTTTCTGCGTCTATGTCGGCCCTGTGACAGACAGCAACCTGTTCAGAGTGTACCCCGCCTCTCGCCCAAGGACAGCTGGGGTAGGCTCCAGCACTCCTGCAACCCTTGAGAGGACAAGCGGTTGGGCTGATGGATGGATACATGTTTCTTCACCCCCCAGTGACAAACACTTTGTGACAAACTGTCGTTGTGCAAAGTGTATCAGTGCACGTCTACGTGTAATTTGCTGAGCCACTCTGCTAACTGTATAGCTTCTGTTGTTTAGGCGTGGCAAGCTGTGATACCACACTGACAAACACAGCAGGCTAATCAGCTCTGCACATCAGATGCAGTAATGACAAAATAATGCCAGAAAATCAGGAATGCTCTCTGCTTCAATTAAAAACATGTAACAGAACATAATGCACCATTTAGTGGCTCTATAGGACCTGCCATACTTTCTTCAGAATCAATTCCCCCTCTACGCCTGCTCTCTCCAGAGTCACAGGGACAGAGTATGTGTGTGTGTGTGTGTGTGTGTGTCTCAAAGAGCATTTTCACCCTTGCAATTTTCTTTGAAGAAAAAACAGAATCTTTTCCCAGTCATGGCCCACCGTCACACCTGCCGAGATAATCATTCAGAATTACGATGCGCTCATTTCTCACCTCAAAATCCAATTTCGGTGATTACGTTCTGTGCCTGTGCTGTCTATCAGTGCTTCAGAAGCTCATTTGACATTACCAGGTAAAGGACTACAATCTTTACATTGTGATCAAACCTGCATGAGTGCACCACAGGTTGCAAGGTGCAAATTGTGCCAGAAGAAGTGGCTGAGGCCTCTCCTGTCTCTAATTTGGTTTATGGGGACTTGAAGGAGCAATTTGCCTTCAAAATTGAGCTTTTTGCCCTCACTTGTCATGATGGCACATAACTAATGAGCATTACTGAGATTTGGTTCCAGCCATTTCATAAACTCACTACATCTCTGCTGTGGGACAAAGATACCAGTCACCGGAGATTACTTTTTGTACCTTTGTACCAATTGTGGCGCTGCATGATTTAGTGATTCTCAGGCTTTCAGTTCTCTTAATCAGTGGTTCGAGAACTAACCTCACTTTACCCACTTGTTAGGAGCTTCATTTCCCATTTGTGCACAAACTGGGATGAAGTGAGAAAAGTCAGAAATCACAGCTAAGATGAAAACATTTTTTGTTTCCTAGACGCATGAGAGCAGCTAGTTTGTGCTTCCTAAGTCATAAGTGTGTCTAGTTTTATTTTCATTCCCTGTCAACTGAAAACAAATTTGAAACTCTGTTTCAGCAAATGACAGATGCATGTCTGATATCAGTCACCTAGAGTGGTCACCATGCTTGAAATCTACAATATGCAACTTTTGGGAGTCAAGCGTGAGACTCAAAATCAATCAACCCGGTGTGTCAATGCTATACATCCAGTCAAACATGTGGCATCTCTCAAATATGTCCCACTTACCCTTTCATGTGCGTACGTGAAGTGCAGGGTTTGATTGGTCAGACGGAGGTGCCTCACTCAAAAACCTTTAGACGGGAAGATGCATTACTGCCAGTGCTGTTCTGTATTGCAGCACAATGGCTCAGAAGTTATGAAGCATACAGTATCTCTACTAAAAATATAAAAAAAAAAGAAGTAGCTTTAACTGCAACTTACTTTCTCCTTACCTCAGCTACAATTATAACATCAGATCATAGTGGGTCATGGAAATGAGCATATTAATCTCCATGATAAGTTGCTTTTTTGTTTAATGTTCTTTGCTTATTTAACCTTATAATTGGCTTTGTCCTAACACTAAGTTTCCAAGAAGAGTCAATTCATGTCATCCACATAGTGTGCATGCCCATGCAATGATGCCCATAGCACAAAAACGGATCACACAACAACTTGTATTAACCTGTGTATTACACTACCTGTTGTGTTCCAGATTGTGTCTTTAATTGGTATCAATTAACGTATGGAGTATTACATTAAATTGCACTGTATGGTCAACAGCCGACATGGAAACATGATAGCAGGGACTGTATTATAAACCCTTTTTAAGACGGTGTTTTAGTCCGGAAACAGCTGGTACATTGAAAGAAGAAGTCCTCTGTGCCCTGGGAGAGAGAGATCCATCAATAAGAGGAACACAGAAGGTTATGTCCCCTTCAAAACTCATAACCCCACTGATCTGCCCTACTTTGTTCTGCTGGCTAGATATTTTTATGGATAAGAGGTTACATAATTTGTGTTACAGCTTGTACATGACACAAGAGCTGCCAGAAATCTGAGGACTGCTCTGATATAACGCCTCAGGTCACATGATCAAAATTATAAGCCCCCAACAGTGTGCAAAATCTTCCTGAAACTCTACATAAACAAATGCATCAAGCACTGTTTTCCCGAGCAGTGAGCATCAAAACAAGGACTCAAAAATACACAACATGCCTGTCGGCGGGATAGTGTCAAGGTCAGGGGGTTATGTTGACCTCTAAAGACACGGGACAGGTCAAGGATCACATGCTGGCAGCTTTATAGAAGTGAGAGTGGGAAGTTGTTTCTTTTACTGTGGCAACCTGGCACATGAGGTGTCACTGAGGCCACTGCTTTGCATTTTGGGTAACTTGTTTTCACACACTGACCAATGTGGGAACTATTTATATGTTATGATGTAATTGTTGCAGTGTGAACAAACCAAATTTGATGTTTTCTTGTTACATCCTTGATCTGGTCTAAGAGACGGATCCAGTCTCTGACAATATGAGCAGTAAAAACAAAGAAGAACAGCAATGAAGAGGCTTCAAATTTGTTGTTATGATTTGACTGTCACAGAAAAGACGTTATTTTTATACTCATGTGGTTCAAATTTTTGGTTAAATCTGTGCGTTTGTGTGCCAGTTTAGGACCTCAACCGTGTTTACACCAACCAGTTGCATGAGAAATGTTTTTAATTAATCACATAATTATCTCTACAATGGCCTGTTTGTCTACTTTAACCACAGAGCACTAGAACTGTTCCAGTTTGAGCAAAATTATTCATACTTTCAATAAAAAGTTTGAGTTCATTTAAAAATGGGGTTTATTGCCTCTTTGGACTGGAGTTTGTGCAGGTTTTAAAAGCTTTTGTGCAGCCTTGATCCTCAGCCAGGGCCCCTTTGACTGTTCCTGCCCAGTCTAAAGGCAATTACTAACCACTGACTACAATAAAAATGTACAAAACATCAGTATAAATCAGACGGTCAAGCAAATACTATGGACGCTGTGGATGAAGAGACAATTTCAGCAAATCAGTAAAGGGGGAAACTTAATAACATAAACATAACAACAAAAATAAGTGTATAACTGCAGGCTAATGGGACAAATACTATAAACCAAAAGAACAAGGATAAAATGTCTGATGGGGAGCGAATAATAGAAGAAAGAGAAGAAGGAAGAGGCAGGAAGAATGTCTTTGATCAGAGGAGTCAAGGTCAGACAACACTGCAATCTAAAGATTTATGACATTAAACTTACCACTAGATCACGGCTGAATCTATTAATCTTTTATATCTTATTCATGCAGGTGCAAGTAAGGATAAATCAACAACACAAGGATTTTTTTAGAGGAGATGAAAGAGTGGATTTAATAACACAGACTTCAAAAGTGGCATGACATGCCAAGTAGCTGATGTTTTACGTAAGTGAAGACTTTTTTTTTTTTTTTTTTTTAACGTGAGCCAGAATTCTTGATGAAAACAAGCTAATTCTGCAAGAAAATAATCTCACCACAATGATTTCAAGTTTTTAATCATATCACATTCATCTAAAGTTGGAGGTTTTCCAGTTGTGATGAATTTAAATTCACATTGAGGACATTCTATCTGTGCTGGTTGGCAAATTCTTGTGTAATGTTTTGGCAATATGATATGTATCAACATACAGGACTTACAATGCAGTATACTGCGATGTATTGCAATACTTTAACCACAGTGATATATTTAGATTATAAAAAAAATCAAATTAAAGAAAAACACTAGTGAAAAAGTCACATGGCTGAAGATACGAAGATGATAACACTGCTATCTAGCAGTCGGGGGTTTAAACACAACATACTGTGTTTTTGAGAATCAATATAGTGTGTATGTGTGTGTGTGTGTGTGTATATATAAAATAGAAAAGTTGCTTCAGCAACTTTTCTATTTTTACAATGCAAATAAAGGCTGATTCATGGTTTGCGCCTGCCCTTGCACTACAACACATGATGGTAACCACAAGCAACAACCAGATGGATGTAATGAAATTCCCTAAAGGTGTTTCTGAGGTATTCTGTTCACAAGACTGGCACAGATGGACAAACGGTGTGTAGCCATTTAAACATGACCAGTCTCAAGGATGCTGAAATAAATACCTGGCACATACCTATGCTCCATGAAACAAGCATCTAGTATACTTATAGTATGTAGTGCATGCACAGTTAAATTTTTGAGCTGCACATAAATGACTAAATGTCATGTATATGATAAATAATTTTGGTGTATGTTTCAATTTTTAAATGACTCCAGAGCCCAATTTTTTTCAGTATTTTTATTTATTGAATGCAGTCAAACCGTATTAATGTACTGTATGCATATATAAAGTATGTCTTTAACTGTTTACAGTGAGTACACCTATAACTACTTTACAGTTCGGCTATTTGCAGACACAGTCAGCAATTCTCCCAAATATGCAGCAGACACTTTCTTGTGGCAGCAGTTTTAAGCAGATGGTGCAACTGGAGTGAAGGGTACTTACATTAGGTAGTGATATAACAGAGAGGAAAATAACCCAAAAAAGTGAAAGACTGAAAGAGCTGAGGAGTGGGTGTTAGACATTGCAGGTGTATGAGTGCGTGTGATAGGGGGAGAGAGGCTTTGGTGTGCGTGTGTGTGTGTGTGCGACAGTCATGATGGATATTTTTCTGCTGGTTTCCTGTAACAGGCTGGAGAGGGTTATTTATTGCTGGCAAGCGCTGTACCTCGCATTCTCTTTCGGTACACATTGTGATGTGGGAGTAATGCTGCTCTTCCGAAAAGCAATTAAAAACCATCCCGAAACCATCCAAAATACCAACTAGCAGCCCTACAGCCTACACAATTCAACTTTGAATTTATAAGAAAGTATAGCTACACAGAAAAAAACTAATCCAAAGCAACATATGTATATCTCCTTCACTGGTTTTCCAATCATCTCCAGTAATAGAGTTCAACAAGAATTTCTCATTAAATCTCATCAGTAGAGTTTCTGATGTTACTTTACTAACAAACTCATCGTGGTTCAAATCAGATTCAACTAAATCTGATTTATTCTTCTGTTACACAAGCGTCCAGAGGATAGATAAAATCAACTGATTGCGTTTCCCTCAGAGCAAAAGGTAAAAGCCGTTTAATGGTTTCCGTTCGCAAATGAATCACGCTATCCTGACAACTGAGCAGGACCGTGAGACTCAGGACGGGTTTATGTGATGTTATTTTGTTTCATGAGTTGTTCACTCAGATTAAAAGCTTGTTGGCCTCAGTTAAGTTTATACTTGCATTAATACAAGAGATGGGTCAGCTGCTTCAGACACAATGCATTACATCATATTAAGTCCAGATGCATGGCTCAATTTGCCTCCAGGGATAAGGAAAATGTGTTGTCCTGTTGTTAAGATTCAAATCCCAATAGTTTTTTTTTTTGTTTTTTTTGTTTTTTTTTTTTGCCATTTTGACAAAATTGGTTTGAGCTCACACAAGATAACAACAAAGAAAAAACTCACAGTAACACATAAAAATACATCAAATAAGTATCCTTGGACCTTTGCTGTCCTTTTCAGTCTTGGAAGAAGTTTAAAAAGATGGTTGAGAGCAGTCACTAATAGTCTTGTATTATTTTTTCCAAAGTATAATGACAAATTTCATCAAGCGGCGATAACTCCTGGTCTATGATTTTTGCAGTCGTGTTTTTATGCCAGACACATATTCCAAAATTGAGAATGCTCTCAGTCCCTGCACAATAAATTTGCATTGATCCCAATATTTTTCTTTGTTGGCCCATAACTTCAGCTTATTGGTTCAGCGCCACGGTTTTCATTAACATTGTTTCCAGCTGCAGCAGACAACTGATTTTTTATTTTAACAAAAAAAAAAATCTCAAACCCCACTTCATGTTATCTGCCCAGCACCAAACAGCACACAGACAAAGTCAGAGAGCAGCTGGTGAACATAACACAGAATGAAGCAGCTAAAGAGCTGTTTTCCTCAGGAGAGAAAGGGAAGAATAAAAACTCGTATATGATAATGGTGTTGATGACATATTCCCCTGCGTAACCAAACCAAACTGATTTGTGGTGACAACTGAATAGACACAAAATAGCAGACCATCCAAGTCTGGACTCACCAATGATGGCGCTACAGTCACAGAGGTTATGATTGGACAACCTTAAATCATTAAACTTTAATTTTAATTTTTTTATTAATCAGCATCCATTTTCAACTTCATAAACAAGTAGACAAAGTATCTCTGTCAGTTAAGTTATGTGGAATAAAAGAGAAACCAGACCTAGAAGACCTACAGTGGGGGGAAAAAAGACACTATGTAAAAATTGCAGAAAAATAAGCCCAAGAAATTTAAAATCAATGTCTCCTGTTTACTTCATCCAGTACACACATCCACTATTGACAAGGTCCTTTTAGAAGCTCTTAGTGAAGCCTGCCTGTGTGTTTTGTGAGTGAATACGAATCTTTCAGGGTGACTGGCTAAAAAACTCTGCCCCCAATGTTGATTTCTGTGTGGCAAAATGTTGGTTGAGAGGTTTTGTCCACTTAGAGCCGACATGCCTCTTGTGTGGTTTTTCAGAATTCAGTAAGTTTGCTCTGAGACTACAATGTGGACTTTTATGCTTTTAGTGTTCAGTTTTTACTGCTGATTTTCCTCTTGATGTATGGATACAATTTCTGCTAATCAATGTTGTAGTGACACTTTATTATTTGTAGTGAAATGTTTTAAAGTCAAATTCATGTAAAGGATTGTGTACTATACATATTCAGGATTGTTTTTACACTGAGATGTTAGAAATTAAAATATTTTATGAGTTTTTATTCTCTTGAAATGGTGATGACAGCATCATGTTGTCTATTAATTACCTTTACTTACTCTTGAAGATTCATTTCCGTGACTTCATTCACAGATTTAGACAGATTATCAACAATAATTCATTGTCCAGTAAGTTGCAGCTATGTATTGTACTAATCACAACACTAAGGTTATATCCTTGAGATTATAAGCTAAAACTTTCTGAAACAAAGTGTGTTTAAATACCCTAAAAATGTACAGAGGCACGAGTCGGTGGCCTCCATTAAGTCTGTCTTTGTTAGAAAGTCAGACCCTTTTTCCCCCCAGTGCAGTTTTAAATTAGTGTTTCACTTGCTTTAAATCTTCAGTTTACTGTCTCCATCACATGCATTTAGCACAGTGTACTGTATATCTTGTATTATCAAATAGGCTAGTGTTTGACTGGAGTGAATGTTTACATGCAGAATAACAGTGCACTCTAGTGGTCCGTTTCCTTACTTACACTAAATTTGTACAATTCTTTGTCTCGTCATTTAAGCAGTATTTTTTTTAAAACACCATCTAATGTTTGATTCTGAGAAGAGCTTTAGCAGGAACAGATCAAGACTTTTAAATGCTGAAAAACATAGTAAAGCTGCTCAAATGTGCAGATTTGCTGACATTTCAAACTTCTTTTTAAAATTTAAGCCACACTGAAGATGAGCAAGTATGAGTGTAAGCATTATTACATTTTGTTTATGTATTTATTGTTTATAGTAGAAAATGTCACAATATAATGCAGACCCTTTTCAAGCTTTGATACAGAGATTATGGGGCTTAATGTGCTTCTTGAAGTTTGCTGAACAGACCTAAGGTACTCTTTAAGGGTTGATAACTCCACTAAAAACTAGGGGGAGAAAACTGCTGCTACACCAGCTTCCTGCAAGACCAACTCTTCAGTCACCCTCTTATTTTGCAACGACATTACCAATTGCTGCCAAAAACCTTCCAATTAAATGTAGGCAAAAAATGTTTAAGTTAAGAAAACAAAGTCTTTCAGTTCTCTGGTTTCAGTGTCTTTCTTACAAATTACTTATTTTTAGTTGAAGTATTAATTTTTAATAATTTTGGAAGTGTGAAGTGGTTGGAAAATACCAGTTATTCAGATGGGTAAACAGAAGATGTGATTTTATGTACAGACAAAACTGACAAGAAAGACAACTGTGCCACTAGTTTAGAGTCTAAACTTTAGACCACAGCTAAAGTAGGTGAAATGGTCTAAAAAGGTGTCAAGTAAGTTTTTCCTTTACAGTTTTGGTTATTTGGCGAGTCTGAATTTAAATATAAAACGGTTATCTATAAGTTCAGTGATCGCAAATTAATTTTCTTTTTGTTATGTCAATCACAGTAATAGTAGAAATTAAAGTACAGGAATGTTCCTGGGATTTGCATTTCCACAGCAGCGCCAAAGCCCTGAAAAGATTGAGCAAATCAGCCTGTTGACGTATCAAAAGTGCAGCCAGCCGGCACCGGCCCGATAGTTCCTGGACCTCCATAAAGTACTCCCAGAGACCAGGGCCTGTAGAAATATGCAACTCCAGAAAAAAATATAGACTCTGGTTCCTCTGGTGGACATGCAAATAAAGGAACTAAGTTGCTTAAAGGGTTCTTTTAACATATTTTCTAACAAGATTAACACAAACTACATGTTGACACAAAGGAAGCAGTTAAGTGAGCTGTAAAAACACTAATGGGATTTCTGGCCATTTAATTAACTAATGAAGCTGATGAAAATGACTGGATGCTCTCTGCTCACAGCTGCTTCCACTTTCACCTTTTCAATATATTATCTGTTTACTTTATATATAGGTTGAGTAACAAATTGTGTGTCATTATTTTTCTTGTACATGACCACACTCAACTGCAGAAGCACACTGTAGTATTTTATTATTGTTTTTATACTGTCCTTCATTAAGATTCAGACTGCAAGTAATGATTATTTTCATTTTTAATAGTGTATTATTCTGTTTTATCCTTGTTTAATTATTTGTTTTGTTAGAAAATTGAGAAAACTTTCCATTATATGTTCTCAGAGCAACAATTTATTCCTTGCAATTGCTTATTTTGTCCATCTAAACTTTAAATGATATTAAACAATTAAAACATTTCACAAGGAGACTCCAAGTGAATATAGGATGTTAATTCTACTACACTTCTGTGTACGTCATCGTTATAGATTTCAGCAGTTTTTATAAAATAAGATTAACTAAAAAGGCTATTAATACTGTATGTTTAGATGGTGACACCTGTGTGTGTGTGTAAGGTTGCTTAATCATTACCAGAGTCCCCACGCTAAAGCGCGACAAACTAATTAATGGAGCGTCCAACATTCCTGGCTTTTATACTGCGACACAAAGAAAGCTTTTTTGTGGCTCGGCAATAAATCAGTGAGTCAGTGACATCTCACCAGAATGATGACTCCAGCATCACACATTTCTGACCTCCTTAGTGAACCTTTTTTAAGGAATTCCTACTAACCATTTAACCATGCATGAAAAGAGGTTAACTGTTAACCAGCAGCAATGTTAGCCAATCAGCAAACAGCTAGAGAAATGGATGCACCAGTGTCTGTGCTGTAAAATATGTGTTTTGTACTAAAGCCCCTTTTAGACATTTTTTATTTGAGTTTTTTTGCAAAGTTGGTACAAATGCAAATTAGATCAAATGTAGACAAAACATGTCAGACCCACTAATTTATTTTAGTCAATCTTATTTTTCTAAACAGAAGTTAAATTTCATTGGGTTTCCGGTATTTTCCTTGCACCTGCAGTTTAAGCTTCAGTCATTCTACCGAGTGCAGGTTGTATTTGGGTACAAGCAGGTGATAAAAGCAGGAAGTCAAATAGATCAGCACAGGAGATTCATGTTTCCCAGCTGAGAGCTTGATCAAGAAAGAAATCTAAAGGAAATATTTAAATGGATTCAATATAGTTTTTATGTTAGCAACATATATACTACATATCAAAAATTTTAGATTAGTAGATTTGTCCTGTAACGGAGACTATGGCCTGGACTTATGATGGGATGGTAGTAGATCCAAACACCCTTTAACATGACTATTCAATTCAATTCAATTCAGTTTTATTTATATAGCGCCAAATCACAACAAAAGTCATCTCGAGGCACTTTACATT
>JAUMHL010000017.1:17362949-17395563 GCA_032362345.1 Sandelia bainsii
CCTTTAACGGAAGAAACCTCCAGCAGAACCAGGCTCAGGGTGGGCGGTCATCTGCCTCGACCGGTTGGGGTGAGTGGTGAGTTAAGTTCAATAAAGGAATTATTGCCCTAAGAATTTAAGAGGTTTTTCCACCATTTTCTAACATTTTTGGAGCAAATTGTAACAAACTTGAACAAAAACAAGGAAAAAACTGAAAAATACATTATTAAGAATAATTAATAAATGTTATTTGTTAGATTTCTGAACTGTCCAGTTAAAAAGTTAAGTAATATAGAGGTAAGAGGAGTTTAAAACAGTTGCCTCCGTTACACATTTCTATTTAAACTGACCTTCATTTAACCATTTCCTAGTTTTGTTGATCGCTAAACAAAGACGTTTCTGTTAAGCCAAAACGATGCAGCAAATCTTGCTTATTCAAGTAAATTAAAATCTGTACATTGTAGGAACTGTGGTCCAACAGTAGGGGGCAGTGTAAGCATGGTAAGCTCCAACAAATACTATGACAGAGCCAAGTGCACCTAATGTAAATTAAATCTAATACCCCTTAAAACACACACTCCACTCTGTTTTACACACACTTACACTTCTATCAGCATCATGGCTCATGTTGACAGTGCTCTCTTTTCCCACACTAGTGCAATGTCCACACAGCACAGCAGTCTGCACCTGCTCTGTGCTGGACAACCACCCCATGAGCTACAATGGTCAAAACCATAAGAGATCATGAGCATATATACAAAACAAATATGACAAAAACCATCTTTGAAAAGCATCCAGCTTGCATGCGGCGTAATCCTTCACCCTTTAAAATAAAAAATTACATTGTTTTGGGTATAACCCTAAAATAAAGAATCCAGGGTCTGTTGGAATGCTTTTTGGAATAATCTCTCCTATTGCTTTTCTGACCTCTTTCCAAAAGGGTTTTATCATGCTACGTTTCCAAACACAGTGAAATAGAGTTCCTTTCACCTTATTGCATTTTGGGCTGGGCCCAACAATGGCAAGTACCTCAATATTTGGACAGGAGGAGCAAGAAAACGTCAGTGCTGTGATTCATGTACAACCTGCTCCACATCCACATTATTACAGCAAATAGTTATTGTAGCAGCATCTTATTTACATACTCTTCTGGTATGACATGAATTTCCATCTGCAGACTGTAGACATTTACATTATTTCTTCCTTCTGCCACTGTTAATATAAACTTAAAAACCCTGCTAGCTTTCTTTTGAATTCTAGGTCACAGTAGCTATTGAAAGTAACCATTCTGGGGGGACGCTCTGGTGGCCTGAGGGTTAAGGTACCATTTCCCTAATTCCTCGCACCTCCTATCATCTTTTGACTGTACATTGTCTGTTAAAGTAAGAGAACTCAGACAAAAAGAGTAAAAATACTATAAGAACAAGCCTTCTTGTGTAACTGTATAAGTACTTTTTGTGACATATACTATTGCCTATATTGTCATGTGACCTCTTGTCTAGTGATGAAGGGCTACTTATATAGTATAGAACTAAATGCCACAAGCTATGTTAAAGTTTTCATGATCGTTTGCCTTAAGATACCAGTAACTAATCCATTGTGGGTGTGCAAGTTTATCACCAACATAAATTCAATAGACAAAATGCCTTTTTAATGCATTCTGCATTTCATAAAGAGATTATAAAGCATACTTATAAATCGTATAAACTCCAACACCAGTCACTTAAAGAGTCCTTACTTTGATCCAAAAGCAGACGTATTATATTCTAAAATGTTATCCGATGCCATTATTTAAAAATAAATCAGCTCCCCGTGAGATATAAACCTTGCTTCTTGCCTCCTCTGTTTCTGTGCGTAGTAGAAATCCTTCCCTCCCTCCTCTGGCTCTGTAAACTTACTGACCCTCTTTGTTGCAGCAGTAGTGCTCATCACTGCATTGACTCCTTCTGTGGAGAAACATCAATAAGCATGGGTCAAACCTGCCACTAAAGAAAGGAGTATTGGTAACACTATAAAACCATCAGCACAGGATTTACTGAGGATGTATGGTCTGAACACAAAATATTAGGCTTGCTGTGAATTTAGCCATGGCCAGAGGGTGCAGTCTTTCTAGTTTAAGTAAACATAGCCTATAAGCACAGAGCAAATATTAAAACCCTTAAATAAAGACTAGCTGCAGAAAAAAGGCTGCAGAAAGACTGATAATTCTGTGTGTGATACACTCATTCACACACAGGAAATCTCTGATAGGCCTAATGTGAAGATATCTGCCATTATCCTTTCCACAAATGCCTCTCACCTCTCAGCACCCATCATGAATGTGCCGCCAGAGAGTATCTTTGGCTCCTCGCCTGTTGGGTGTACATGCAGCGCTCACGCTCCTTATCAGGTGTCAGGTAGGGAGTTTAGTGTCACTGAAGCCCTGTCCATTTCTTGTCACACCCTGCTTTTTGTGCTTCATTACATGGACCGAGTAACAAAACAAAAGCATGGCACTCATCACTTTTTAGTCCAGGGGAAGGGAAACTACAGCAACTATCTGGATTATGTTGAACCATGCAGCACAACAGCTGCAGTAACTAGTTAAAAAAATAATAATTCAAAACATTTACACAATATACACAATAGTATAAGTGACATCTTTGAGCTTTGAACTGTTGGTCAGATAACAGAAGACATCTGAACATGATACCCTGGGCTATGCAAAATTAGAACTAGTATTTTATTATGTTCTGCTGGAAAAATTCAGTATTGATTAATCCAAAAAACTATCTGTAAATGAATCAAGAACAAAACTGCTGCAGCCCTAATCACAACCAATTGTGTGTCCAGAAACACAAACACACACAAACCTATCCTACATCTTACTAAATATATGATATGTGATGTGATATTTTGTGGGTCAATGTCAATCCAATCACAACGCCGGTATTGTCGCTGATCACTGAATGTTTTTGCTGTCAGACGGATTTATGTTTTGACAATGAAATAGTCATTTGACTGAAGACCATGGATTTCACCTATGTATGAATATATGTATGTCTTCACCTACCTAACTCACGTTTGTAATTATTGACTTCAGACTCTGGTTGTTACAGAAAAATGTGGAAATGTGCAAAAACGCATTTTTGGATTCCTTCAAAAAATATTCACCGTAAATAAGTTTTTGTAGCATCTTGCTAGGGACACATCAGGGACAGATGAATAAGCCAGTCATGGGTTAAGGACGAAAGGCGGTAGTGTAGTTTGTTTTAAATGTGTTAAACTGCTAACAAATGTCTAATTAATGAACAAAATGTGAAGGGTCTGTGTTGCTAAGCACCAAGGAATTTAACTACTTTAAGACTGACACAAAAATGATGGTTAAAGTGTTAACTGTTCCAAACTTGTCCTCTAAATGCTTCTGAGGCAGCAGCAGCATTTAATTCATGGGCTAATGCTAGCCTGGTTTAGCTGAAAATATCCCATGCTGAACTGTCTGCAGAGTTTGGAAAGTCCCGTAGCCAGCCGTGGGAATCTGGGACATGAAAGCCAGGGGCTCAACACCAGGATAAGTGAATGAACAGTTTAGATACAGCATTGTCTCCACTACATCACTGGCAATTATCTGCTGATAAGTGGCCAGGAAATGCAGCAGACAGTGCGTGAACGTCATCATTGAGCTTGGATACAATATAGTGGTCACTACCACCTCAAGTCTCAACCCCTGAAAACCCTTAAACAGTACATGTAGCCATTATTGTGACTGAAAGGCACAAAGAAAGCTCTCTAAAACTGTGTTGTCTGTCAACTGTACAGCAGACCTCCTTTGGAGGGCAACAGAGCCCATGTTGCCTCAGGTTTAAACTTAAATTTTACCCCTTTGCATATCACCATGTATGAGTAATGCTGAATTTATCTGGATCTATGACAACTTTCTGTCATTCGGCAGCAGACTCTCGCTTGCAGCCAAATGTGTGATTTCTGATGTGCAAAGACAAAAGGAATGCATTTTTGAATAACCATCAAATCACTTCCTGAGGATCTGTCAAGGCATCTTAAGCAAATGTGGCTTAAACAGTATGGATGACAGATCATTATAACAAATGCACTGGAGTAAAACGTGCAATATTTGTCACTAATATATGGTATTAGTGTAAAGTAATTTAAAAAATAATGAAGGGAAGTAAGAAGAATAAATTAGAGATAAATGTACATGATAGCCCTTTAATTAAGTGGGTAAAGGGGAAAAAACACTTTGATTTCAGGGTTTGTTTGCAAAGAGTTTAAACTGCAAACCCCAGAAAACAGTCTTCACTCAGGCTGGGAGTCCTGATCATCAGGTGGAATTTTATCCCTCGCTCTGATGTTTCTCCAAGGGTGACTATTTATACAGTCACCACTTGTTGTCTGGAAAGTGCAAGCCTCTGCGGCTGCGTAGATCCCCGCTGTACACAAGCATATAAACACACCCTGGGCTCACAACGCTGCCCTCCTTATCGACAGGAACCCAAAGTTCCTCCAGTGGAAATGTCTTTGTTCCCCCACGGCTGCCACACAATGAGTGCGACTCTCTGGAGTCAGCTGAAGGCACTGCAAGCGAAGGCCTTCGCTCATTCCACACATAGCACGGCAGAGGCACTGACCTTGGCAAGAAGCTATTAAAACTGTTCTCCACCAAACATGCTTATGTACAGTCACCTTGGCACACAAAAACACTCTTGTATGAAGCAAAAAAAACAGGTGAGTGGAAAAACAAATTATTGCACTTAGGACCAGAGACACATTTTCTAATCATAATGTATTTAGATCTGAAACTAACAATTATTGTCATTGTTGATTATTTTACTGATATTTATAAATAATAATAAATAATCAATTAATTATTTTGTCTATAAAATGTCACAAAATAGTCAAAATACCAATTTCTCACAGCTAAAGCTGATTTCTTTGCTTGTTTTATCGAACCAACAAACTAAAAGGCAAAAGATCTTCAGTTTGATGATGAAAAAAAAGCTTTGATACAGATTATTTTTGGCTTTATCACCAGAATTACCACCTTTCCTCCTCTATCCAGTCAATTTCATGCCAAATTAAATGCCCTCCAGGTGTATCTGAGACACAGTGTTGACTTGTTGCTCACAGTGACCTTGACCACTCTGAGACCAAGTGGATGATTGTGCCAAATTTGAAGAAATTCCTTCAAAGGCATTCCTGAGACATCACCTTCACAAGAATGGGTCAGATGGACGGAGACTCCAAAAACATTATGCCTCAACAACAACAACTTTCTGCTGCAGTGTTCAACACAACCCACCTAGAGAGCTCAGCAAGCCACTTTTACACAACATTCGGGGAGACCGTGACACAGTAGGTAGGGCAGTCGGCATTAGTGTATGAACCCCAGGTAGGGCCCTATGATTTCCGCGATGCGGAAAATGCGGACAGGATCGCGAAATTTAACAAATATAATGGAATCCGTTGTAAAACGCAAAATGTTGTATAATTCGCTGATATAGGTGTGTGGGCAAAGCAAAACAATAGTTTCTAATGAAGTTTGGCCCCTGCAGCCCCCTGTACGTGTTACCTGTGCCTGGGACTCAGCTTTCCACACACACAAACACACAGACACAGAGGAAAAAAAGTCAATGGCCAGCTATGGCGAAGAGGCTCACAAGGCAAGACACATGTGACGACCACTTACAGTCAAAGACTCACATCAGAAACAGAGACAACAAGGAAAGTAGCGTGAGCCGCTCACTCCAGCAAAGTCTTGGTCATGCAAACAAATCAGTTGAAACAAGACGTGAGTAAATGTTGAAATGCTTTATCAAATCACTAAATGTTCTGCTGACCCCCAACAATTTGTTGAAGTTGAATAACAGTCATTAAATGTGAGATTTATTCCTATTGTCCCTGGACAAGACACTGGTGCCTCAAAGGGGGCAGTCTGTTCATAAGAATTTTCCCAAGGGAATTAATAAAGTATCTACCATTATTATTATTGTTTCTTCCTTTCTTGAAGTGTGATTTCTATGCAGTTTGCAAACACCTATTTAACTCCATCTCATTGAACAGAAAGACGTATAACCTAATGACTAAATCCAGTACTACAGCAACTACGGTACATTACATTTTCTGTCATTCACACCCCATTATCAATAAAAAATTTTAATCGAGTAAATTATCAATGGCTATATTGATTAAATGGAGACCAGGAGATGGTTGGTCTGGATGTTAGCTGTATAAAGCTCACAACTTTCACACTAGAGGCCTGTTAAACTTTGGTTGAAGTTAGGAAAAGATTGTGGTTTGTGTTTTTGTCATCCTAACCTTTCACCGAATGTAATAATTAAATTAGTGAAATGTTAAGACAACACCCTGTCCATAGTGTACACCGCTTCTTACACAATAGTGACTGCAATGCATCTCTTGTTCTGACATGCCTGACCCTGTGCCACGTAAAAGGTGTTACATCTGCATGACAGATTCACGAAGTGAAACCCTCAACCTACATACAGTATGAATACAGAGGAAGAAAAACATACACACACACCCAAATGCACACCCACACACGGATTTTCCCTAATGATTTGCCTCACGGCAGCAGTCAGTTGGAGCTCCACAGAGGATGAAATCCTGTTACAGCTGGCTTTTCATGATGCCTTTAACCGCATTACACTCCCCTCTCAAGTCCAGATCCAATTTCCCCATCACAGAATGTAGCACGTACAGCTGCAGTGTGACACGGCTGCCTGCCTTTAATGTGGTCAAAAATAAAGTATGTTTTTCTTCTCACAGTATCTCCAGTGGCTGTGTTCTCTAGGTAGATGGTAACGGGAACTTAAACAGACAGGGGAGGAAGGGGGAGCCGTGGGTGGTTGGATAACTTACTTAACTCTGGTAGATGTTTACGTGTTCTTTAAAAATCCACCTGACTGAGGACATTTGGTCAGTCCTCATCTGTTCAATTAACTTACTCAGGGTGAGGACTTATGGGCCATAATAAAGATGTGATGATGCCGTGAGATTTTTCACTACTTTCAGACAATTTTGCATACTGTTATAGGATATTCATTTAGTAGGTCAAAAGACAGTGAGTAATGTGAACTGACAAACCTACATAAAAATAAAATCATCATTCACCTCCTCAGTTCCCTTCAAATCAACAGTTTTAGCGTCTTTTAACACCGTTTTTGTTCGACAGCACACATTTAATGTTTGACTCTCTTTCTCAATGTGACTGTTGTGTGAGTTCAGGGACAATATTGCAGTTCTGTGTTCTGCTTTTTGAAGCATTATCTTTATTGTTTTAGATTTTTCCAGGCTGCGATGCCCAATAATTTAATGATGAAACAATTAGTGAATTGGTACAACAACACTAAATTAATGAGCAACAATTCTCACTGTGTGATAAAAGTCAGTGAAGCAAAAATGCACAAATTCAGTAGTTCCATTTTCTCAAATGTGAATAATTTATGGTTTTGTTAGTCTTCTGTGAAAGTAAATTGAATCTTTGGGTTATGGTCTGCTGGTGTGCTACAGAAAGCTTGAACTAGCCAACAGAAAGATTGGATGCATGGAAGATTACAGATTTTTACCACTGCCTCCCTGAGCACAATTTTTATCAAGTGAAACTGACGTAATGCCCAGTCCCAGCAACAGACAAACTACGTGTTAGAAAGGCTGTTCTGAAGAATAAAAGGTTGTCCTTACTAAGTAAGCGGTCAAATCCAGAACATCGCCAAGCTGCACATTCATCTCCATTTTTGCCCTTATTGCTCCATGCCAACAATCAAGCATGTCCTCACTTAACCTTGAGCCTCAAAAGATTTTTTTCCATTTTTGTTGCGCCATTTCACAATCCGACTACCACTAACACGAGTAACATAGGTGTTGCCAAACAATGAAAAAGGATTATCAGCTTAAAGGATGTCTTCAATCATCTTTACACTGGACTCCCCCAGTTTCAATTATGCTTTCAGTTAGTCGCTGTAATTGAATTGACTGAGTACAGATTTAGCTGACCTCCAAAGAGCTATCGAAGGTCAGGCCTGTCAAGTGTCAAGTTGACAGAATTGATTAAAGGATCAAATGTGTTTCTAATAAATTGATTTTCTGGTCAGCCTCTGTCACCACCTTTCCAACACAGAAAGGTGAGACATTTATGCATTTTAGGCAGTGTAGAACAGTTTCCAATAATTATTTCAAATTATCATAGTTAGTGGTTTGTTTGTTGCTTATTCAATCCTTTATCACCTACTTTAATGACTGACTGCTTGGTTTCTGCTTCTCCAATGTGATGATTTAAAGGAGTACTGCACTGCACAGATTTCACGTTAGACTTTTATAATGTTTTATGACACAACAGTGTTAACAGGTTTTAAAAAAAAAACCCACAATCTTCAACACAACTCAACCACTGACAGTTCTGCTGGATATTCAGGTGTGCTAGGCTAGTAGCAACTAATGTATTCTCAAGGCAGCAATACGTAGTTTGACAGTCAATACATTCTATGCACATATCTGTAAATTTTCACTCTTTTGCTCTCAAAATAAGAACCAGTAGGGATAAAGTTTACCAATAACATCATATTAACAAGGCAAGTTGGAAATTGTCAGACATTTTTGACATTTTTTAGAATTCCTACCTCTGTGCTGGATAACATAACATTAAACTCTAAAGCTGTGAAAAAGAAATGCAGGAAGTTCAAGAATTTTCTCTACCAATAAAATGTCCCTTTTGCAAGGCACCAAGCCCCAAGCACCATACAAGCAGCAGTAATGCTTCTCACCTAATAAAATGAGAATACAGGGCAGTTCAGCTAACATCGACTCCAACGTCCATCAAGTGTCTATAAGATTTTCCGTTGAGAAAAGCACCTCATCACAAGCTCTACAGTGTTTGCAGGTTAAAGGACAGCGGTCAGACAAAAGGTCCTCACCAGGCTGACTGACAGCAGTGTGGGCACTCATAATTGTCATGTGGGCTGAGCATAAAGTAATTAATGTTTTTATATATGGATTCATTGATTTCCCTTCTTTCTACAGAAAGCTCACTGTGTCATCAGGAGCCTGATCAATCTCTACAGATACCATAAAAAATTAAAAATCTGCAACACATAAAGAGATTTCTGTAATTTAAACATGTGTCTCTGGAGTTTACACTTCACTAAGCAGTCCAGAGCAAAAACATATAAACTTAAAGCATAAAAGAAGACACTGGGGGTCCAGGAGGACACCCATCTCATGTGAATTTTCACATTTGAATACATTTCTGTCTGTCTCAAGAGACAGTCAAGTAATACACACCAAAAACTAAAAAGCTTTTTACGTGAATGGGCACTGAACTGTAAAATTATGTACAAAGGTGCTACTGTAAAACATTTTTCATTGCCTCCATCTCTTGGCATAAGAGCTCAGTAACTAAATATATTAAGTGCAGTAGTGAGTTCTAGTTAGTTTAATGCACTCAATCACTTTCTCTCTCAAATACACTGCCTGGCTCACCTATACTTGACATGGCTCAAGGCAACATATTTCTGTGACATGCCTAAACCAACCCAGGAATGTGTGATTATTACAAAATCATTCATTCATTCATTATTCCCTTAGTCATTAGGAACCAGGTGAGTCAAGGCTGAGTCACACTGAAGGAGTGCCACTATAAAGAAGTTCACCTAAATGGCTTAAATGTACTGTAAACTGTTCTCTTTGTTGAAGAATATCTATGCTTTTCCATTACCAAAACCTAACCCACATCAACCAATTCATGCTCCTATGAATGTTGGCAAAAAGTTCTCCACTCAAGGTTCACTTCATTATCAAGAGAAGAAGTTTGCAAACATACATTATTTTCTGAGCAACTTCAGAACACCTCTTTCTTCAATGTTGGTTTAAATTTCTTTTCCTTGGAAACACTGAAAACAACCTCACCACAAGGTACATTTCAACTGTAGTTCATAACACATGATCTTTAAGAGCGGATTAAGCTTTTTCAGCATGTGACCTTTTGGCTCCGAAGCCAAAATTGACGAAAAATCATTGAAGAGAAAAAGAAATTTGAGCTACATCTACAATTTCATGACAATTGGACAAAATCAATCAATATGCTCCAAACTACTCAACACTGCAGAGCTTGTGATGAGGTTCTTTTATAAACTGATTATTTTGAAGATTGTCTAAAACCAAAGGAATTGTGATGGGCAAGGCTCTCAAGGTCTGCCACTATATAGAACAAAAAAATCAATGAATCAAGAAAATACAAGTCACAAACCTACTCAGCACTACAGTTATGTTGGCACTTTTATAGGCAGATGAAATCTCTAGATTAAAGCCCCTTCCAGCCATAGTTTTTGCTGTATTTTTGTCTTTTGCCACAAGAACATTTTGGGGGACAGAAAATAATACCACTATGATTGCATAATAATAAATAAGATAGGAATTACCAAGCTTAGACAAAATATCAGCATGAAACATCTGGCTTACATGTCAGTCTGTCGTGTATATTATAAGTAGTTTTGCACCACACCAACATCTTGCATGTGAAAACCTACTTGGCCATAAATCTATTTACGAGTTTAAATCAGGTTACAATCGTTCAGTTTCTCAGTGCTGCTGCTGAGAACGGTCCAACATAATACATGTCAAATGCAAAACAAAATGCAACAAATTCCCAACACACTAAACCTACAAACCCTGATCTGACAAAGTAAGACGAGACTCTCAGTGTTGCCACTGACCAATTATATTTTGGAAATATAAGCAAATTCAGAATTTGATGCCTGGCACACAGTAAAAAATTGGGTATAAGAACAGCATCTGCCAAATACTCTTTGCCAGCAAAGATATCTAGTGGCTCACCACACTATACCATATTTCACAAGAGAATTTTCAATTACTTCAAAGAAGAAGCTACTGAAGTAAGATAACAAAGAATTTAGGAATCACATAATATTGTGAAAAGCCTGTGATTCCAGGAAATCTCAGTGCATAAAGGTCAACAACCTTAATGCTACCATAATTCAGAAACATGGGATCTGGAGTATTTTAGAAAACCGTCACTACATCCACAAATGCAATCTGAAACTGCATTATGGAAAGAGGAGGCCTAGTTACAATTACAACACCTTTAACAGCTGCAACTTTGCACATGAAAGCATCCATAGTTCAATCCAATAATTAAATAAATTGTACATCTTTGCCACTCTGTATGAGTACTTTCACTTGTAAAAGCTATATGTTTATAGTTTTTATGCAAGTATTATTTTGAATGTAGGACTTGCACTTATGATGGAGCATTTCTACACAGTGGTATTACTATTTTACATGATTAAACAATGTCAGTATTACACAATATAAGTCAGCACAATGAAAAGCATAATAATGCACCTGCCACATGACAACCAGAGGGAATAATAAAGTAATATATTTATTTAAATACTGCCCACTAGCAACAAAACTACAGCCAGGAGATGCCAAAACACAATTGTTGTTTTACTTTAAGTTAGACATTACCAAACCCAGAAACATGACTGAACCGAGGCAAAACACTTATTTACAAAACCTGTGTTAGCACAGGCAGCATATGTAATTACACTCGGTGAAGTGAAGCTTTGATCGTTGCAATCTCAGCAGCAAGAAAAGATTAAGCTAGCAAGCAGCTAGCTTAAGGCACAAATCCATTATTTCCTCCACAAAAACGTTTCTGAAGCAACATGACTGGACTGCTAGAACACATAACAGACATATTAGGGCAAAGTTAGCTAACTAGCAGCATAGCATCACCTAAAGAGTGCCGACCCGAGGCTTAAATAGTCTGCCATATTTAGAAGGGTGCGTTGGATTTATGTTTTGGCGGTTGCAGAATGTCACATGTGAGGTAACCGGGCGGTGCACATCTTCGCTTCAAGTTTTGCCTAGTGCTTCACCTGGGGCCTTGATGTGTAGTTGTTTGTTGATGTTTCCTTTTCCTCTGAATCTTGGTCTAATAACCATCTTATAATGTAATATGACATAACAGCAACCTAGCCCATGCAGTGCTGAAAAAACTGGAATCAATAAGCCTACCTGCTTGTACAGCACTGATACTAGATGTCTACTATGTAGAAAGAAACTACATACTAAAGCTGTGATACAGTAATTGTAGTGATGTAAAAACTACAAATGTGTTTCTAATATTCTTCCCCCAAAACTGAACTTTATTATCTTTGTAAGAGTGGAATTTATGGCTAAGGTGTTGCATTAGACTGTACAGGTATACCTAAAGTGACGACTGACAGTATGTGCCTGCCAGAAACACACATGTTGATACCTGCTCTGTCCTCAGATACCAGCTTTACAAAAACACGCATATCTTCCATATTTTTCTACCTCTGCAAATATTCAGTAGCTTTTAATTTTTTTGTACTGTACTAACTGTAAGTTGCTTCAGAGTAGCTGGGAGAGGTGCAAAATGACCTCGCATATCACTAGTACAGGGTGTTGGATTGCACTGCACACTGTCATTTGCGCATGTACAAACAGACATGCATAGAATATGTGGAGGTAAACATAGGAAGGAAAACTTAATGATGAAATCTCAAAAAAGATCACCATCTTTGCAAGTGTGTGTTATATATATATTTCAGATATATGAGCAAATACTTTGTTGTCCACCACCAGCTGCTAAAGGCCAACAATTTCACATATACTGGCATCATGCCACTGCATGAATATGTGTGCACAAGGGCTACTATAGCTGATGTAGGGAAATAGATGCAAATTCACAGTTTGCTTACCCCCCTCTTTGCTTCTTGACCTTTTCCTCTGCCCTGCAAAATCTCACATGTGTGTTTTAAATAACTTCCATGACTGTGATCTCCAAGTTACAGCTGAGAGGGGTAAAGTTCAGTCCATCAAAATGTGATGCTTGTACAAAACCAATATGTCACTGTCAAATTAATTGTGATTCTTTGATATAGCTGCTCTAAAAACATGGTAGACTTGATTTGTAGCTTCTCCTAAACACCAGTGGTATTGAAAGTGTTCTGGGCAAAGGTTTCTAAAAGATTTAGCAACACTGCACTCTCATCAAGCAAATGACAGATGAAGTACCTTCATTAAATATGTATTTAAGGACTGGCATAGTTCAGCCAAACCATCAAAAGACAGAAAATAAAGATTGATGACAGATAATAAATCAACCCTATCCATATGCAGCCTTTTGCACATTCTTGCTAAAACTATTGTATTAGCCAAATTATCAATTAACAAAAAAATCATTGACAACAACTTTAGTTATTCACTTTAAGCATTTGATATTTTGAAGCCAAACTTGCACAAATAGAGCATCTTAAATGTTTAATTTAGCTACACATTTTTCATTTTACATGAAATATGCACCTTTGTAGCTCAAATTGTTATCATCATAATGATTGTTATAATTGCCCGTTTATTTTAATTCAAACTCAAGTATACTTTTCTATACCCAGTTACTTCTTACAGTGTAACTGACACGTTTAGCCACACAAATCATTTATATTTCACCGTAACACGCTTGTTTATTTAGACACATGGGCACACACACACACTGAACAGTTGTCCCAGAAAAGCTTCCATGGCACTGCTCCCTGTTGCACTCCCCCCACCCCAGCCATTCCCTCCCCTCTGATGAGTGGGTACAACCCCCTCCCCACCACTACCACCACCACCACCTACCCACCCCCTACCTCGCGGTCCAGAGGATACGTGTGGGGGTTACTGCAGTGGCAAAGCAGACCTGCAGTGCCAGCCAACAGTGCACAAACACACACAGACACAGTTGGTACACTGTGGCTTGTTTCCTAGCCCACAGTGCCAGCTGCAGCCCGCTGTCCACCAGCACGTGCCAGCTTCATGTCTCATGTTTGGTGCGTGTATGAATGTGTAGACTTTATGTTTGTGTGTGTGTGTGTGTGTGTGTGTGTGTGTGTGTTTAAAGGGACAAAGGGCTTAGCCTAAAATCCTGTCACCCAGCTGCCTCCACTGTGAGATAGTCCCAAAGACCCACATCAACAGATGTACAGAGCAGCGACAGGAAGCAGAGCACACAGCCAGTCAGACTACTGCAGTCTGCCTGTGTGTACAGAAAATACATGTGGATATAAAAAGCTTGCAACCTATTCTGCTTTTATACAGTAAAATAAATGAAATAGTCTTGACATCTATATTTTAGCTTTGTACTTTCCCTGTGATTGTTTTGGCCATTTTGAGATCAGCCTAGTAGTACTACACATTTACAAGTTTAGCGTACTGATGTTCTTGGCTGTTGTAAGGACTTTTGGAATCTGTTGTCAGTTGACTGATGCAGTCTGGGGTCTGTGGGGTGTATTGATGCTGACAGACACAAATGCATCTTGGCAGCAAGCTTCTACTACTACCTTGTACCAAGAAATGTCAATTAATACTTTATCTTGATAAAAAACAGCAGAGAAAGTAAAACAACTGCAAACCAAAATATTGACTTAACACTTTAAACCAGCTGAGTGTCATCTTATTCAAATTAAAGAACTAAGGAGAGACAGTGCCATATGCTATATAGGTTATAAGGATTTGTGATTTTTGCCATATACTGTAATGCGTTTATATATTAGGACCCAGAAATGCAGTCAGACTCGACAGGAGAGTTTTAAAGGTTTATTAAGAGAGGTAATCAACAGGACCAACCTCAGGACCGAGAGGAGGGATAAAGAGGCAGCAGGCGACCAATGTCGAAGGCAGAATCCCTTGAGGACGGGCAGGCGGATGGAATTGAAGGCGGGATCCCTCAAGTTGACAGGCTCTGCCTGACGGCAAACCCTCCTGGGGCAGGGCAGGAGGACGATGGTGGAGGCAGGACCTCTTCAAAGGCAGGCTGCTTGCCTAAAGATCAGAGCAGGAAGTAGAGTGGCATCATTGGCTTTGACCTGCCTGTGGACAGGAACAGGAGCTGAGCAGGAACTGGAGACTGGAACTGGTAATGGGGGCTTTACCATTTGCCTTGGCATTGACTCGCCCGGAGACAGGAAGAGGAACATTAACAGGAAATGACACCAGCCCGGATGTCAACCCGCCTGTAGACAGGAATAAGAACTAAAGGGGTTGCATTGGTCTCAGACCACCCAGAAACAGGAACTGAAGATGTGGCACGCTTCCTGAGCCCTTGGGGCCAGCGTTGACCAGGTGGGCTGCCCCTTCAGTGCCGCTGAAAGCGTCAACGCAGACTGTTGAGGCCTCAGTTTTGGTTGATCTGGGCGTAAGTGTCAGGAGCCACAGCTGAGACGTGAGCAGAACCCTGAGCTGGAGTTGAAACCAGGGCTTGAGCATACCTTAAGAGACAGCAGAAACTACAGCTGGAGTGACAGGAGAAACTGGAACATCAGTGGAGCTCAGGGTCAGAGCTGGTTCTAGAGCCAGCACCAGAACTGCATCTGGATCGTGAGCAGGCAGCATATGAGCTGGAGCTAGGCAAGAGCTGAAGGCGAGACTTGGACCAGGGCTGGGGTTCCCAGTGGCCCCACAGCTGGAACAGGGACTGGAGCTGGAGTTGAGGTGCTGGAGGCCGGAGGTACAGATTTGACAAGGCAAGGTGACTTTGAGTTTCTAACTGGCTGAGCGACTGGATAGCAGCTAGTGGGTACCAGGTTGGCAGCAGTCTGTGCTTTAAGCTGGACCCAAATCCTTCTGGCATCCACTGGACTCAAGGTGATGAGGGCCTGGGAGTCACAGTCAGGGCCAGGCTAAGAGTCTGAGTGGCATTTAGCTGGACCACAGCTACAAGGGTCAGACTGGCAGTTCTGTTCATGTTCTGAGCTAGCTAAAAGCAGGACAGCCTTGGAGGCCAGATGGCAGCTAGTAGGCCCAGAGCTAACTGCAGGAGGTGCAGGCTCAATGGTTGGAGGGCGGCTAGCACTCCCGGGATTATAGATACTTTATTGATCCCCTGCAGACAGGCCAGGCTGGATGGCAGCTAGCATGCCCTGTGCTAGCTGCAGGGGACATAGGCTGGAGGGCAGAGAAGAACTTGTCCAGAGGTTGTTGCAGACCGAGATGGAAATATTGCAGATAGCAAGCCCAGGCCAAGCTGCATGGAGTTCAGGCCGGGTAGCAGGGTGACAGCTAGTAGGCCCAGGACTAGCTGCAGAAGAATCCAACTGACTGGTTGGATGGCAGCTAGCGGGCCTGGAGCTGGTGGTGCCTGAGACAGATTCACAAGTTGAACGCCTGGAGCCGGGAGGAGATTTGTAATGCTGCTGCGAGATTATGCCTGAGAGTGGAAATATCTTTCGCCAACTAGAGAATGGCTGGGAGATCAAATAGCCCGGGCCTTTGCTCTTCTTTTCTGGATCAAGGGTGTTTAAGAAGTCCTGAAGCTGCCTCAAAACTTGTATAATCACCTCATCCTCCCTAGCTCTGACTGCTGGGTCCATGTTGCCAGATTGTACTATAATGTGTCTATAAATTAGAATTCAGAAATGCAGTCAGAAGAGTTTTAAAGGTTTGAGAAAAAAGACCAGCAAGTGAGTGGAGTTCACAAGATGGCGGAGGCAGGATGCAGGTGAATAAAGTCTGGATAGGAGTACACAAGATGGCAGAGGCAGGGTGCAGGTGAGTAGTGACTAGATAGGAATTCCCAAGATGGCGAAGCTGACTGTGAGGACAAGATGGCGGTGCCTAGTATCAGCATTAACCATGTGGCCACTGTTGGTAAGGCAGAGGCAGAAAGAGGAAAAACCACCACACGTTGTACAAGCACACACTGTCGCAATATACAGTGTGAAGAGAGAAGTGGCATAGACAATACATAATTCAGAAATCTAAATCCTAATACATGTCCAAATCCTCTTCATCAAACAGATAACTCCAGAGTCCAGAAACCCAATCCAAAAACTCATCCAGAGGTTAGAGTCCAAACATTAGAGTTAGTTAGAATTTTCAAAAGCCAGACAGACAAAGAATCCAAAATAAGGGTCCAGTGGCAGGGAGCACAGTCCAGAGCTAGAAAGCTGAGTCCAGATAATCAGAATATAACTCGCAAGTCCCTGGAGGGCTTAAGCAAATACAGGTCAGACAGAAAGAGATTGGTACCAAGAGTTCAGGTCATACAGGTAAACAGGTAGACAGTCATCTACAAGATGAAAACAGAGAATCTGGCAAACTGGAAGGGCTTCTGGAAAGGGGTATATAAAAGACAGGTGAAAGTAGTGGAAGCTGATTATCTAGAAACCATATAAACCAAAGAAACCAAAAATCTAGTAACTGGAAACAGATGAGCATTTTCAACATAAAACAGGAAGTGGACCAAGGATCCTGATATATACTACAAATAAAATGGACTTGACCACTTAACTGTTATTGTCATTTAACACAGAACCAAGTTCAGAGCTCTTCTGGAAAGTGTACAAAAATCTGACAATAACAAGTAATTAATCTGGAAAACATTTAGACTTTCCCTGACTGAAAGAGATAGAAAAGCATATCTTCAGTGATTTGTAGTCTCTTTTTGGACATTTAATGTATATCTTTTGATTGTCGTCTATTGTCTGTCATTTTGTTTGTCTTTTTGTTCATGTTATGATTATGTGTCTCTTTTTGGTCATTTTTCAATAGTTTGTGGTAATTTTGTTCACAAGATCAAAGCCCAGTAAGTCTGTTTAGTATATCATCCATGGGTAGAGAAAGTCATATGTTGAGAACAGACCAAGACACTGAATATTATTACTACCAATAACCAAAGAGATCTATTCTAGATGAGAGCACATGATATTACACAAATACAGATAAAGGAAATTCTGGTATGAAACATTTCTGTAGAAACACATTATAATATCAAGGTATTTTATAACCACCATATCTATCAAATCAAAGTCAGACTAGATAGTCCCTTCTTTAAGTGATTTTACAGTTAGCTCTCTTTCCCTCTCCTCTCATGACTCCACCACTTCCACCAAGCTGTGTAAGTTGATCCGGCCTTTCCGACAAGGGAAGGTCCCATTAGCGACAGCCAGGGGCACCCATGGGAGTCAGGAGGAAAAGTGTCCCACCCCACCACCACTCTGCCCGGCATCATGACATTACTCATGAAACATTCACATCTTTATTTGGCCAGGATGATCACGCCAGCCTCCCATTGGAGGAGGCTGGATCGGCCCAGAACAGGAGATGAGGTTCTATTGGTGTGGTGGTAGTGAGAGTGATGGCAGAACGGCGAGGAGGCTGGTGAGGTTATTGGATCGATCGATCAGCCTACACAAACGAGGGCAAGGGCAAGTGCTGCAGGGTTTCAGAAGATTGTTCTTGTGTGATTGGCATCACAGAGGTTGAAAATAGGTCTTGAGCTGATCTGATGTGATGTGTGAACACATAAGGCCATTTTAATGAATGACAAGAATGACCAAGTTTACAAAAGAACTATTAAGCTGAACAGAGCTAAATTAACATCACTGCTCACTTTTGTCCACCTAATGCAATGCTATCGGTGCAGATGTTTTTTATTTTATTTGCACATATTGTGAAATATATGCCATCACACCAACACAGTGGAAGTGAATAGACATTACTTTTTGGATTGAAAAATGCCATTTCAACCCCTCAGTGATACTGTCACATTCAGTCACTATGAACTGTTAGTAGTTGAAATATTTCTATTGAAAAAAGCATTCCTTTGTAAACTGTGACAAACTTTTTTGTAGTCGACATTCAGCATCCAAGACTATACTTGCACTCCAGATGACGGGATCCCAAGATTTCCTTTTCATTATACAATCACATTGTTTTTCCTGTTGAATGTCATCATAAAAAGTTGTGTAGTGCTAGACCACAAGGCCATACAAAAGTGAATAAGGAATATATACTACATGTATACATTCAGGTGAACATTAAAACAATCACAATTTTACTACTGAAGGAATAAACAGTGTTAAGTGAAAATGCTGACTGAATTGCAACACTGCAAAAATGCACATCATTTATTGTCAATAAAATGTGTTGCAAGTAGAGAGTAGGTACAATACAAGATGTCTCTTTTGTTGTGATGTATGGAATTAAAAGAGTAACGCTGCAGGCTATAAAACCAATGATTTATGAGATTATTGAGCTCTAAGGCTTAGTGCTACTGTTCAAAATGTTGTCCCCAGTTCTAGTTTTACATGAAAACATACATATAGATTTGATAAATGTGCATCAGAAAACACAATGTGCCATTAGAATGCAAGAATTAATGTTGCAGATGATGTGATTTTAAAAACTAAGCTTAAACATGATTTTTAATCCAACTACTTTTGTCCAAGGCCAAGAATGAACCATCAAGTACAGTTTCTAAGCTAACATCAGCAAGTTCCAAAGGTTTATACACCATTTCACAAATCCTGAGCAGGATGTTGATGAAGGTTTTGGGATTTTAAATTTCTTCTCAGTGTCCAGCTAATTATAACTCACCAACTTCACCAACTCACCAGCTTCCAGTTGTTTGATGCTTACGCTAAATTGTCAATGACAATGACTTTCTATAGTATTACAAGCGTGATCAAGATGTGTCAAAACTGCTTTAATAAATAACTGAGATGGTTGTTTAGAACAATGAAACAGCAACTAAAAGAATGGAAATGTTTTCGCTTTGTACAAAATTGACTTATGTGCCTTGTAGAATGTATACAATATGCATATTCAGCTTTTAACACCAGCAGTGATGCATCTTTAATTCTTAATTATGCTGTGTCCCATTTACAGAAAATACGATGGCGTTTTGAGACAATGACATGATATGAAAAGGGGTAAAACTTTGCCATTTTGAACTGAGTTGGTAACTTAAAAAAAACACATCTGCATGGTAGCAAAACATTCTGAACCTGCAAGTATTGTTCCCTTCATTAAAGCCTTTAAACCAAACATGAAGCTAATGCATGATATCCACATTTGACCTACTGATGTCCACATTCATGATACTCCAAAGAGTCATGGTGGACTACTTTTAAATCCTCCATCAGTGTTTTATTCCAGAAATCTCCCTAATAGCAAACTGAGACAAAGGAGAGCACTTTACTTAGGTGAATAAAACACGCCACAATACAACACACAATGCTGTTTTAAAGAGTTACTTTCCTTAATAATGAAAACAAACCAACAACATAAAAAGATGATCACTGATTACACAAATAATGCATTACTCATTACATTAAGGCACCTGAAACATAAGGGTTTCTGATGGGTTTAGAAATGGTTTGAAAATGTTTTAAGGCTAGTATGGTGGCAGAGTTTGAACACTGCCTGTCAAAAGCTACTGCAGATTTTCTATTAAGCAAATCCAGATTGGGTAAAAAACAAATCTGTGACACTTCTAATACAGCAAATTAAAAAAATGACTAGATCAATAAAGGGTTTGGTAGAAGAAAAAGGCCGTTGCACTCAGTGATAAACCATTTATAAACCCTTCAGAAATTCCTTCATAGGTGGTACCTTAGTGTAAAGGTCCTTAACTGTGGGACTCTGGATATGAAGTGTTATAAAACCTGCCTAACTTGACTGGCATAAATAAAAGGAATGGCATTGTAAAAAAAATATTAATCATAATAATAATAACAATAATAATAAAAATGTGTGACTCGTCTTTAAGTTACTTATTTCAAATATACACAGCGACTCCTTATTTACACATATGTACAGAGTATTAATTTCTGTTTTGATCCAATACCTTGAATGGCGTTGCTGTGAAATTTTACTCTCTAAATGTACACTTATATCCCTTTGAGATTTGAGAACAAGGAGGTCAAACTGGGCAGCGCGACTTGGAGCCTCGGCACGGCTCATAGAAAGGCACTTGCTACCAACTCAAATACTGCAAAAAATCCTCGGACATAGCTTTCAGCCAAGACAACTGAGAGACAGGAGAAAAAAATGGAAGGCCACATAGTAGGCACTGGGGTTTCTGTCCCCTCTCCCCTCCAGGCCAAGTGTTTTGGTAAGGCTGGCAAAGCTGGAAAGAGACTGAGCAAAGGGAGGGTTTCCTCTGTTACTGTGGTTGCAGCAGTCCATTTTCCCACAAACCCTTCCTTCAAAGTATATCTGCTCCCATACGGACACTGAACAGGAGCCCGCTGACAGTTTAACTAAATCATAATCATCTGTAAACAAACAGAAAATCTTTACACAAGTTGTTTTCTCCATTTTGATGATTCATTGTTTCTTAAATTGTACAGTTCAATAAACAAAAATTTGCGAGCTTATTTTGCCTCCTGAATAACTGTTACATTTCAGCTCCTTCTGTACATAATTAAAAGAAAAAATAAGTGAACAGAAGCGAAAAAAGGATGTTCACTGTGCTGAGCCTCCTGAATCAAAAAATCCTTTCAGGTGACAGTGACGAAAACATGAAAAAGCAAATATTGGCTTATTAATAAAGCCTTCTTTTTCTTTCCAAAAGTAGTCTGAAAATAAGAAGAGCTGCTGCCCTGCAGCTTGTCTCGTTTCCACTTTGCGAGTCATTTGTTTAAATTTCTTATACACATTGGTCTCTGAGATCTTTTGGACCAGTCAAGACAGCACTGACATTTTTCCAGCGGTTGTCTTTGGGGCTGTAGCCTGGGGTCCGGTGGGGTGCTTTGAGGGGTGAACTGGAGCTGTGCAGGGTACAGATCAATCCCCCATTGGACTGCTCTGCAGTCTTAGAGTACTTATAAACTGGCTGCTCTGCTGCTCCACCACACACCTCCTCGAGCTCAAGCTCGCCTTCCGTCTCCTCTTCCTCCTCCTCCTCCTCCTCCTCCCCTTCATCACACGTCCGAAAGGAGGGGCCCATGAGCTTTTTGCGCTCCTGCTCAGCCTCCCTGTTGCTCTCTTTCAGCTGCTGCTGCTGCTGCTGACGTCCCACGATGAGCCGGAGTGGCTCCCACTGGTTGTTCACGCTGTCGTCTGTGGTCGATCGTGCATTCCTCTCACGCTCTTTTCTCCGTTTCCGCGTCCACCAAACGCATACAATGATGCAGAAGAGGCAGAGCAAGCAGAAAACCACACATAGTAGAGGCACCAAGTGATCTGTTGATCAGGATGTACAAGGAAGGAAATTAAAGACAAGTAGTCTAGGAGAAATAGAAATAAAAATGAAGTTAAATTAACTTACCCACTGACGGGGGTGTGACCTGTGTTTCCACTTTGACCTCAATGACAGCCAGCATTACAGTGCTATTGTGCCGTTTGGACAAGGTGCCCACTATGGAGCTGGCTGCCTCCTGGATCAGACTGTGGTCTTGTAGATCTTCAGGCTGGAAAGACTGTGAACCAAATCAGAGAACAGAGAAGCATTGAGAAAATAGTCAGGAACAAACATGAAGTTGTGTCATACCACATGACATTTTTACAGCAAACCTTATTTATTTTACTGGATTTTTTTACATTTCTTTTTGTGATTGATTAAAATAACAAGATACAAACATCGTGCTCGTTGTTGCTAACCTAGTTACCTCCAGTTGGTTCCAGTTTTCATACTTAGTTTCCAGACGTAAAAGCAGCAGCATTGAGAATAAGTGCATTTCAAAAATGATAATGCAATTATAACACTGTCCTTAGTTCTAATGACACTCTACGCTGGATACTGTAACCAGCCAAGAACAGGACAGTGTACAAACTCGGTGTACAACTAAGTTTGGATCAGTCACTTACTATAGCCACTTCAATGGCATCCTGATTTGAATGAGAGAGGTCACAGAGCAGGACGAGTGCATGGTCTTTTGCCAAACTTCGGGTGTCGGGAAGATACCTCAATTCATAGCAGATGTTCTCCACTGTCGTTCCCTGCATATGTGAACACACATACACACACACACTGATGAGCAACAGTACAAAAAATGCTATGTGACCAAAACTACAGCAAGAAAAACGCAATATGAAGAGGTGACTCACTGGTGGTACTTTGTCTCTGTTGAAAACAAGTGTTATGCGGCCACAGCTGTTGTCCAGATGCCCGCTGTTTGGCTGGCACTTGGTGGCTGTTTGTGGAGGTGAGGGTCCAGCCACGGAACAAATCCCCCACTGATGGCAAGGGGGGGAGAAGCACATCAAGTAGCTGTGCTCCAGACACTCCCGTCCTGCCGGGCAGGACTGCTGTCTCTGGTCCTGACCTGATGAAGTGAGCCGGCAGGGGCGACGACCACACAGCACCTGGTGCCACAGGGTCAGAATGTTTAGCTACATGTAACCCTAAAGAACATTTATGCTGCAGTGCAACATTGCATGTCTACAAAATAGAGGAAATTATTCAAATAATTCTGGTCAATCCAGTAATTAACAACACGTTTAATTTCTACATTATCATGGAATAACAATAGCTGCCCTATCTGACGGCTGATTTTCCTTACCCACTGCAATAAACAGGAGTAGCATATTTTAAATTATAGTGTGTCTTGACGTGTCCCTTTACCTTTGTACAGTCCACTTTGCCATTTATGCAATGGCAGTTATTACACTCCTCCTCCCAGCGGCTGCCGTGTGGAAACTGCAGTCCAGCGTAGCGGCAAGCCTTCCCAACACCTATGACTGCACACAGACAAAGAAGCATGTTAAACTGTTTTAGCAACACGTGTAGTAATAGAAACTGACTGAAGTGATGAATCACTAAGTGTGATTTGAATGAGTGAGAGAACAGATATGCATTTACACTCTTGGCATCGGGCTCCTGTTCTACCAAGTGGACAGATGCATCGGAAACCGTTGATCTCGTCCACACAGGTGGCACCGTAGGCACATGGTGAAGACTGGCACTCGTTTATGTCTACGCAGGGAAGAGAGCATCGATTTTAAATTGGAAAACAGGCACTGGATCCCAAAATTATTTTGGCACTTTCTAGCAGAGTAAAGACATGGACACATCAGAAAGTGGCAAAGCAAAATTCCTCCCGTGTACTTGTGAAATATTCAAAGATGGTTTTATTTAAAAGTGACTTTTGCAGCACAGCTAAGAAGCTAGGATTCAGGCTTAATGTCTACTTGTAATTCCTTCCTACTGGTTGCATAATGTTTTAGAGCAAATATTAATGATGGTTTTTCTTAGACACTTTCATTTGATTAGACTGCTACAGCAACAAAGAGATATTTATTTTATTTGAGGGAGGATAGCTAGACAGTTTGGGCAAAATACTGTAAAGTTTCAGTCAATTATTACATAAAACATGCTTTAAGTGCTGTAGATTTGAGATTGTAACTTCGAATTTCATAAAAGGATCAATGTGTAAATTGTACACAGCCACTAACTGTGCCTCCCCACCAAAAAAAAAAAGAATTTACTGGGAACCTTTGCCATTGTCATTCCAGGTTTCACATGAACACATTCTGGATCAAAACTCAAATTAAAGCCAGACAGAAAAGGTGAATGCTATCCGGCCGAAACAAAGGAGCAGAGAAGAATTTAAGGGTCACTGGGTAATTTGTCTTCTGTGTGTGTTTGTGTGAGTATGGAGGAGGGATGACCTCTGACCCCTGAGGCATTAGAGGACCAAGAAAAAGGGAGGGCGGCGTCCTGGTCTTGCATTTAGGTGTCAATGTGTCCATCTCCTCCCTGTCCTCCCCTTTTCTTCTCGTTCCTTACTCCCTTCACCTATCCATGCTCTTAATTATGCTTTGTTGCCATGGCTACCTTAAGGCCTTGTCAATCAACAATGAGGTTATCACATCAGCATGTTGATTTTAAATGTTTCAGTTGAGTGTGTTGCATAAATGCGCTGCATGAAGAAGCACGTTTTATGATTAAGCAATGTCACAACTCACTGATTCGGCAGTCTGGTCCGGCAAAACCGGGGGCGCACTCACACCGAAACCAGTTGACTCCGTCCACGCAGATACCACCATTATAACTGGGATAGAAAAGAAATGGAAAAAAAAATAATTAGATGAGACCATACAAGAGCCACATCCTTTCCAGCCTCAACAAAGCATTGTTTTCCTGTGTGTGTGTGTGTGGTGATGGTGGGGGTCAGGAGCCTCAATTCAACTCATCAATACAAGCCTCCACCTTTCAGATGCTAATAGGCGTGTCCCTTCCCCTCCTCTCGTCATGCCTCTCTTCCATTCCACCTCAAAGCCCAACTCCTCCCACCTACCACCCCCAGGTCGCACAGGAAGAATGGACACGTACTCCATTCACCATGGGGTAGGTTTAACTCTTGTCTCCCCCCTCCCCTCACAAAGCCTCGCTCCCCACCTTTCACTGTTCTATTCACCATCTAACCCTCCCTCCTCAGAGAGATGCCCCTTTGAGACTTGATTTAAGGACAACTTCCCTTCTTTTAGAGTCCCTTCACCCCCCCAGCATGCAAGGTTTGTGTGAAGTGTGCAGGTGATGGAGGCAGAGAGCCTGAGACAAGAGGGGGTGGGGGGGGCTGCACCACAGGAGTGTGTGAGTGAGGAAACGGTACATACCATGGATGAGGGTTGCAATCGTTTGTGTCTAAAAAGAGAAGAACCAAAAGAAAAATACTTGTTATTTTGCTCCTATTTCCATTTCCTGCATAACATTCAAAACAACATATTACTACTGGGTTTAAAACCTTAATCATGCATGTGCTGCATGTCCTGAAAAGCCTGCTGTCCACTGCTGTAGTGCCTTCATCATGGGGCATCTACATATTTTTGGGTTATTTCATATTAAAACCAAGCTCACAAACTTTTAATTTGACAACTAACATCCAAATTGAATTGGTGAGTTTTGGCATAATTAAAATAAAAATAAAATAGTCTTAATGTGATTTGTTACTTCTACACTCTTAACTGCATTACATCTGGAATCAACCCCCAACTCTGGGGTCTTACATGTGACCATCACAATGTGCAGCCTTGGAACATTTAGACATTTTCTTGTGACACCTTGACTTTTAAAGCATAGCAGACTTTAAATACTTTCAAACAGCCCTTCAAAAAATAATGTAAACCAAAATTATTCAAAATACAAAATCACAGAATAACAGTTACTAATAGTATAATCCTATTGGCCACTCCACTCCAGTTCTTCAACATTATTACATCATATTAAAAACACAGGACATGTGGGCTTCAAAAGGCTTAAGTACATTATAGCTAAGATTATGGTGATTTTAATGTCAGTTATGTGCACAGGTATGCAGACAAAACTGACTTTGGTCACAGGTAGGGCCTTCCCATCCCTCTTTGCAGATGCAGGTGAAGGTGTCTCCTCCTCCCACACAGGTTCCACCGTTGGAACAAGGACTGGAGGCGCATGTGCTGTTCTTGGCTGTGAGAAGAGAGAAGATGAAACAAAGATCACAGAGTTATACCAGAACTCCTTCCCAGGAAAATAAACAAATACAATCTTGCCCTTTTTTTTTGCCCTTAACTAAAATAAACTTTGCAGAGACTAGTTCTACAATACGTGAAGACAAATTTAAGTAAACTATTTATATTTTGTGTTCAGTATTAGAAATCGTTTCTAGCTAAATTTATTTTATTTTAAAGGTACAGAATGCACTACTGATGTTAAGCCACACCACCAGTCATTAGCTTAACCTTGACATACACCGTCCTGCAGCCTCACCTGTGTTGCATGCGTTTCCTCCCCACCCAGGTGGGCATGCACAGCGGAAGGCATCACCGTGGTCGTAGCAGGTGCCTCCATTACTGCAGGTGGTTGGGTCGCACTGGCTCTCGCCTGAGCCCACAATACAAAGTAATACACATTAGTCGCATATAATCCTAAAACACCCTCGTCAAATGAAAGACTGTGATCCAAGTTACTGTGAAACATACGTAGATGTATAGCATGTTGGAGTTGGGGTCTTTGAACATAAACACACTCTAACACAGAGTCAACATAACTCACGGGAATGACAGGTCTTGCCCTTCCAGGTGTTGGCACACTCGCAGTAGAAGTCGTTCACCAGGTCGACGCAACGTCCACCGTTCTTACAGGGGTTGTGTCTGCACTCGTTGACATCTAACAGTGAAGAAAGACTTGCATCACTAAACGGCTTTTATTTAGTGCAAATAAGTAGAGAACAGAAGCTCTGTTGCAGCAAATGCCGCAAAAATTGGGTTAAAAGATAAATAACACTGAATTCACTGAATCATACTGGCGGCGACAAACTCACTGAGGTCGCAGAGTTGACCCTCCCAGCCATCAGGACAAAAGCACTGAAAGGAGTTCACTCCATCAATGCAGGTCCCTCCATTTCTACAGGGGTTGTTGATGCAGTCGTTAATATCTGAAATTGTGAAGGGGATGATTAGTGGGATAAATATAATGATATGGATAAAAAATTATTTCTAGTGTTTCTAGCAGCAAAAGTCTAACAGATGACTATGAGCTTTATGTTCTCAAACAATTTCAATTTCAAATTTCAGCGTAGCAGTTTGAACGTACTCTCATGACAGTAGATGCCACTGAAACCTGGATCACAGACACAGGTGAAGTTGCCCACTGGCTGGCTGATGCAGCGTCCTCGTGGACCGCAGACGTTGGAAGAGATGTGCTGCACTTCAGATGAATCATTGGTTGCTACAGCAACAGTGCAGCTGTCAATTACTGTGAGGAATAAAAAAAGAAAAACGCTGAAATTTATAACCTTTTTTGACATACAACAGTAGTCTGTTCCATATGATATCATCGCAGATGGCTCCAGACACCTTGACAAGGTGTGGTCTGGCAGTTTTCCTTGAGCGTTTCGCAGGTTTTGCCCTCGTAGCCTTCAGGACATGCGCAGTAGAAGTCCCGGTCCATGCTGTGGCACTTCGCCTCATTCTCACAAGGGTTTGAATCGCAAGCATCTGAGGGAGACCAGCTAGAGATCTACGGAAATCCGAAAGAAAAAAAACAAAAACACTGCAATTATAGGCCAATTGTGCACTACCTGCCCAGCACTAAACAGGTGAGTCAAACAGAGGCTCGACAGGATTAGTGAAGAGAAACCAAGCTGAACTTTATAAAGTTGCGTTCACAGCTTGTTGTGCTTCCAGCAAAGTTACCAAAAATCTATTAAAGTAAGTTTGAATAAATATACTAAAAAGGAAAGTGAGAGTTTTTTTTTTTTTACATGTATTTCTGCAGGGACAACAGCCAAAATCCAATTTGACATTCAAAACTTTTCAACTTCATTCAAGACTTGACCACACTCCTTGATGAACGATTACAAAACAACTACAGCTTTCTGCTGCCACTGACAAACTTCTGTAACTTGAAGGCTACTGCTTCAACACCAGCCAAACCACTTCACTTTAAATTGTTCTTTGGTGATGACTAAGACAATGAAGCAAGTGAAACTAAATAAGCATTAGAGAAAGGAGTCTGTGTAGCCACTTAGCTTGGCTCAGACTACCTCCGTTACTCAGAACAAAGAGTGAAGTGAACCTACACTTTTGGTTTTACATGTCTGCCCTGCTTAATCTTGTAAGATTATTCTGAAACAGACGCCTGTCAGAAGAGAGCGGGAATGAGAAACAGAGTAGGTGAAGGAGAAAGATTAGGGCAAATATTGACTATGGTCCAACCCCATGCAGAGCCTCAGTGAATATAATAATGATAACTCATCTGTCAGCTAGAGGCCATGGTGAAATCTTTTGCCATTTCTACTTGTTCCAATATAGAGGTTGGAGTGAAAATCTCTGTGATTATGTAAACAAAAGCCTACTGTGCATAAACTTTGAGTTGCACCCTTTTGCCATTTAAGGTGCTGAACAAGGGAGTTCAGAGTAGGGCAACAGGGTGGCGAAGTCTGTGGTCACACATTGTTTATTTTACCCAGGGCCAGATACATTTTATTCTTTATGTTTTGCATGTGTGTGGTCAGGGCATCATGTTTGAGGGCAAGAGTGTCCATAAATCTTCAGCACATTAATGTAAGAGCTCTGTTCACAGCACACAAGACAGTTTTCATTGTAGCACACAGCCAGAGATTTTGTTTGAGGTGGAAAAAGGCAACGTCACATCATTTACATGTGGTCAACCACAAATAAATTCTGCAGTAAGTTGAACTGTTGATAATTGCTTGTACAATTTTATAGTATGTTATTTCAAATCAAATATTGCTGAATTTAATAAAAAAAAAAAAAAAGTGAGCTCACACACCATAAACACAAAGTGCTAAAAGCACATTTGCTGAAGAAAATCATGTGATTTGATTAAAAGCAAGTATTGGATCAAATTAAAATTTTGATTGATGATGGCTCTTGATGACAAACCTGGGGATCAAAAAAGTTATTCTTAGGAGGCCATGAATTTGAAGACTGCTGTTGAAACTTTTCTGGACCCATGTAGCGGACAGATCGGCTGATGATCTGTTGACAATGTCATCTAAAAACACACTAATGAAATCATTTTTGGGTTGGCTCCCTGAATTAATTCAATCAGAAAACTCATAAATTGGTAGAAATATGAAGGATCATTGTGTTGTGCCTTCTTAAGGGTTTATTGAGGAGAACTTCTTTTTTCCTGTAAGATGCATCAGATCAGGAATGAGACAACACACCATTACACAATCAAACTTATGGATGAGAGACAAGATACTAATCAGAGAAATATGAGGCTGGAGGCATCGTAGTTTTGGTCCTGCAGGGCAGGAATGCACACCGTGCCATAGCACGTATCAGAGCTCTGTACTATGCAGGCGGAAAGCCAGTGTCACCTCATTCAGAGAGGCTCGTATTTATAGTAGAAATGCTAAATCCGGATTGGCTCCTGACCAGCAATGTCCCCATTCAGTGCCCAAGAGATGCAGGGAAGTGTCAGTTTCCTCACTGCTAACCTACATTAGCTTCAGACACACACACTTCAAATACAAAAAGGCTCCAGCAGGGAAACTGAAATATGAATTAAAACAGACCATACTGCAATACATAATATTTTATTGTCCGTCAAGTCATTGTTTTGTTTAAGAATGCTGTTTTTTTTGTCTTAATCTCATGTTTATTCATTTCCACCTAATGTTTAGCTGCTTTATTCCCCATTGTGTAAATTCTTCTTTTTACTCTTGTACACTTTTACAGCAAATTGAAAGCATTGATTAGATTAATTATCAAATGCCAACTCAAAAACACATGTAATCATCAGGAGATAAATTTGTGCAGTTAAGAATGTAAAGAGTGAGAGAAATGCACTTTGTCTGAGTGCTGATGGTAATGTCTTCAAATTGCTTGCGCCCCCTGACGGAAAGCAAAAAAATTTGATGTTTGTGCAATTGTGAGGTTGTTAAATCTAATTTCCACAATAGGAACTCAAACATGTTCTTGCGTGAGGTTTAAAAAAAGTCTTAATTTGAAACCACGAATCCCACTCATATGTTCTTACTTGGATTTCGCTAAAGCAGATCTGTAGCAAATAAAACTATTTCTTATCCATATTTTTAGGCAACAAAAACAAAGTGATAATCAAAAAGTGTTCGGACATCGAAAGGGTCCCCACTTCCTCCCATGAAAATTAAAGGCCACCGCAAACTTATAAACTCTCAGTGCATACATAATCATCCAGCACTGGGACATGTGAAACATGTGACTCACCTCACACAGCTGTCCAACAAAGTCCGGTGGGCATTCACACACGAAGCCGTCCAACACTGTGTGGCAGTGGGCACCGTTTTGGCATGGCCTGCTGTCACATTTATTCCTCTGGATTTCACAGTGAGTGCCGACAAATCCTGGAGGACACTGGCAGTGGTAACCTTTTGTGCCCTCCTGAATAACACACAAAGAAAAATAAAGAGTCAAATGGTGCAACGGACATTCATAAATACACCTAATTATATAGAAGTTGAAAATTCAGTTAGCCATACCTTGCATGTTGCTCCATTCTGGCACTGACCATGGCAGCGGTTGATGTCTGAAGAAGACAGAAAACATAACATTTTATCATTGAACAGCAACAACAACATGAGTTTCCATATAGGAATAATATATCTGAAATGTGGAATGTGCACAGATTAAGTCAAAGTTTGGAAAATAAATAACTAGTAAAGTGAATAAAGTGACAAATAGACCCATGTAGATTGTAACTGGGCATGCACTGGATCCAGAGAAAAGAACTGGGCATGCTAGTTGAGTCATGAGGGCACAGCTGGAGCTTCAGTTTTGCCAAGACGAGAAAGGAACGGGTTACCACATGTGGCAAGTGCGTGATGCTAAGCTACACCTACGCTGCGTGTCCCAAGAAGCGAGAGGAGGCAGTTAAAAGTAGCCAGAAGAAGAGGACGTCAGTGAAGAGCAGAAATTTAGAAGTGACTTTGAGAAAGAAATACTGACTGATGTCACAGTTTTGTCCGGACCATCCCCGAAAACAGTCGCAGTGATATCCACCAATCAAATTTTTGCAAGAGTAAGCGTTCACACAGGGTTTTCCAGTACACTCATTTGCATCTGTGAAGGCAGGAGGCAGAAGATCAGCCAGTTCATCAAGTGAAACAAACCAAGGTAAAGACAGGGAGGAAAACAGATATCCAACTTTTGAAGCCCCACCAACACAAATGTTACAGAAGTGATATAATAACTCAGAATTTAATAGTGACATGAACTGGGTTATCTTGGCTAGGACTTGGCAACCACAAGGTAGATGGACAGATAGCACCGTGGGCACATGTAAAGGGCATATACTAATGACTTTGTTTTCTTACTCATATCAGTATTGCACAACTAACAAAGCTGCAAGCAAAAATTATCAAGCCACTGCTGAAATTTAACACTGTTCACTTAAGTGTTGTTTTAAGGGTGTGCAAGCTGACATTACTGAGTATATCACCTGCTTTGCAAAAAAAAATCTAAGACACGCCAATATATTCATGGCATCATGTACCTAGCAGGAATGCATGTGCACTGAGGGTGCATGCAAGGTATAGACGTACACAGTCACTGTACCACAAATTAAGCTAACATAAAAGCTAAAAGTGCATGACTGAAAGAACAAACCGTGCCAGGAGACATAAATGCAGGCGCCATCAGCCTCACAATCGACGTCATTAGATTTAATTTCTAGATATGAATGCCTCGAAGCACTTAAAACATTACTAAGTGAGTAAATTTGATTCATTTTTCTTAAACTCTACCAAACACCCACAAACAAATAAGTGCACACATACATATCGATGTGTTTAGAAACAACATGTGCTGTTGCAATTACAAGTGTTTGCCACACATTTCAGTGTGTAATCAAACTGAAATTTAATTTGTAAGGTCTTATCAAACCATGAGGTCTTCCATGAAGTGTCACAGAACCCATCCTAAAAAGCCTTGTAGAAACAACAGCTGTCACACAGCTTTTGTGTTTTCATCCGTTCGATGCAGATGAAATGAGCACAAACAAACATTTACCACCTCCAAAGACATCAGAAGTGTCCAGAGGTGGGTAGTAATGAGTTACATTTACTCCGTTACATTTACTTGAGTAACATTTTGAAAAAAATGTACTTCTATGAGTAGTTTTATTGCACCATACTTTTTACTTTTACTTGAGTAGATTTGTGAAGACGAAACGCTTCTTACTCCGCTACATTCGGCAACACTCGACTCGTTACTTTTTAAAAAAACATTTATTCTACCAGAGAGATGCCGTCTAGAGTTGTGACGTTCACGAAGGAACCAAATCTAGAGAACAAATTAAAACCACATAGGACTGTATTTAAATCACAACAAGCTAAATATAAGCAGAGTTTTGTCTAACTTAACACCTTGTTTTTATCTCCTT
>JAUMHL010000017.1:17402520-17464144 GCA_032362345.1 Sandelia bainsii
GGACATGTGCATTCAAAAGTTTAGGGAAGGTCACATTAAGTTCACCTGTAAAGGTTATAGTGCATTTTAGGTTCAACCTGAAATTTCACCCGAAAGTCAAATATCCCTAACTTTTTGTGAGTAGTGTACACATACATATATATATACATATATATATATATATATATATATATATGTATATATATGATATTTGACTTTCGGGTGAAATTTCAGGTTGTATATATATATATATGTTTTGGACTATATCCAAAATACAAGTGAGCAAACTAGCTGGTGCCTGGCACTGTCACTGAGTAACAAGCTCCATTATGATGAACATGACCATTGTCAATCCCACACACACACACCACCCTGCTGCTGTACATATTCACTAGCATAATGAACATGCTGTAGCTTTGATGCACTGTGGGATGAGCTTAGCACACTGAAGACAAACAAGATAACATTAATTAATGCCGCTCACCTGTTCTGCACTCTGGCCCCATCCAGCCATCGAGACACACCTGGGCCCCTGAATGCTCACAGCGATAGTGACCAAAGTAATCGTCACGCGGAACACACAGCTTATTGCACTTATTGCCATAGTAGTTCTCATCACACCGCACCCGGATACGATAGTTGAGGCGGGCCACTGGACCGTCGTGCAGAATGTTCTGCCAGTGGCCGCTGGGGTTGATCATCCCAGTGTGAACGCTGCGTTCAATAAGTAGTTCATCCTCATCTGAAACAAGAACAAGACGACATCAGGTATTGTTTGAATATTTTGTTCCGTCCTTACCACAGAATAAATGAACGTTAACATTTAAATATCCCTTTGTCCCTCTGACACTGTCCCTCTTTAAATTCTGTGAAAAGCTACTTTCTGATTGTTTAGGTCATGGGATATGGGTGGAAGGTTTGAGAATGCACATTAAATTTTCACTGTCACTGAGCTGAGCAACTGGTTCAGTCAGGTTTGGATTTCTGGTTGGAGTGGTCAATGAAGAATTGGACAACAACAACAAATGAACAAGAACATTTGGTGACAATTTACTAACTGAGGAAAAGAATGTTAATAAGAACACTGCTCAAACAATTTTGCACAAATTTCAAGAATTGTTTTCCAAAAAACATGATGTGAGGAGGATAAAACAATGTACGGGGTCACTCAACGTGATGAACTCTGTTGATAGGATAGGATAGCACCTTAGCCAATTAATCATAATCATAAAAAGAACACTACAAGTTAAATGCAATCAAACCATCCCTAAGGTTGAACTGAGAAGGCCTCCCTGCAGCCACTACATTTCACAAAGTTCACTTAACATCACACAATGATGCAAAATCTCCTTTATTCTGATGTAAAGTCTCTCACAAAAAAGAGTGGTGCATTCTTATTCAGCAGGAAGACACTTTCATATCACATTGTGTGTGTGTGTGTGTGTGTGTGTGTGTGTGTGTGTGTGTGTGTGTGTGTGTGTGTGTGTGAGAGAGAGAGTGTGTGTGAGTGTGTGTGTGAGTGACGAAAGGACCCACTGAATTTTAAGTATGCAATTGAAATTCATTGTCTGCAAATTGATCCATTTTCTGGTGATTGCACACATCACCACTGCATCTTAGCTCTCTGTATGAGCATTGTGATGTAGGGTGGTTGTTACCATTTAGCCTCTAGCACGCCAACACTTGCATTAAACATCGTTTTCCTCTGTAGGGCACACTACAGCGCCAGCTTCCAGAAAAAAAAAAGCAATCTTTATCACAGTGGGATCGAAGCTGGCAAACAATCTCTAGAAATAGGGCGTCTGTGATTTCCTTTTTCTCCATGGCTTCAGGCTGCAATGCACGATAGACATGTTGAACTGAGCAAGCAGGAACACGTGCGCGCGCACACACACACACACACACACACACACACACACACACACTTCTGCTGGGGACCGACACAATGTCAGACAGAATTAAGCAACAATAACAGAAATAACCCCCGGCTGTTGCCAGATAGAGAACAATTAGCTCCCGGCCAAAGCCGGGTTCTGCTACATCGGTGTCTAAACACTGAGCCTGGTCACCCAGTCCACTCCACTTCCTGCTCGATAAACACAAGGAAAACAGCGGACAGCCTTTCCTGAGTACACAAGAGGAAGGGAAGAGAAGCACACCGGAGGACATGACGCTGGAGGAGAGGAATCTCACTGACAGACCAACACACTAGTGGGCTCTTACGTAGGACAAGACACAAGGTGGGTGCTGTTCCAATATGTTACAGAAATGTGCCAACATGTAGTCTAATATTATAGTTCATGTACATGTAGTACGTTTTAGTGCATGCACTTTCAAAACTTTCCAGTCAAATAACAAAACACATTAGGAGACAACAGTTACAACATGTGTTCAAAACATTATAGATATTGATGCATTATAAGAAAGGCTGCCTAGAGGGCCATGAAACAACCTGAAGCAGCCACCCACCTTCACCTCCACGTCCTTCGGTTTAGTACCCATCATTCAGGTTCAATATACGGTCTTTAACTGGCTTTTCACTTCACTCTTAAAGTGTATGCCAGCTCCATTGTAGATGCCTCCAGAATCACAATAGGCTCAATGTTACAAAAACAAAGATGTGGCAAAGACCTGAACATCCAGGTTCCTGTTATGTCTGAGTTTAACTGAAGGAAACTGGTCTTTAGTGCTGGGGTACTGGATGGTTAAGCAAACACGACATCAGCGCTGTTAACTGTCTGCACAACAATGAAATAAAAAACCATGCATGATTATAATGTGGCTGAGGACAAACATAACAAGACAAAAGAAGAGGACAAAATGTACAGTCTCTGGGCTTTTAAGCTCCTTGTTCAGTTAATTGGCATCTCCATCACTAGACAGTAGTTCATACCAAACTTCTTTGCAATCACTACCTCCCACAGTTTGGCTTAAGATGCATATTTCCATCTGAGCTTGCGAGTGTGGTGTCCAAACCCAACCTGAACTGGATATACACACCTGACCCAGGTACCCATCCTCTACTACCAGTACAGCTTACTGTAGTATCTGACTTTTTCCTTTCCAGACACCAATTCTGAATCAGATTCTCAGTATTTGTCAATAATGAAACTAATTCCACCCCAACGTTCTGTTTATCCTACATACATTTGGTGTACTTTAGTGCATGGTCATCCATGCATACGCTGACGGGGGTCACGGGAATGCTGGCACCAATCCCAGCTGACACTGTGTGATAGACAGGGTTGACACAGAGACAGAAACCTATGAGCAATTAAGTGTCGCCAATTAACCTAACCTGTGTGATTTTAGACTGTGATGGGAAACCAGATAGGAAAACCACGTAATCCAACTATCAGCGAACTGTATCATTACATAACCTAAAAGCTCTAAGTACAAATACTATTTTAAGACTATGAAATGAGTTGTACAGAGTGATTTTTGAGGTCTGTAAACCACAATGAAGAGTGATATTTTAGTTAAATTTGTTGTAGATCTAGGGAAAAAAGATGACAGGTTTGTGATGATTACCCATTAACTGTGAAAACAAATAAAATTAACCTAATGACCTGCCCATCCCACCTGCTGGGAACAGGCTACACTCACTACTGGAACTTACTGTGACCTTACGGAAGTTTACCCCCACAAGCTGATTCCCTTGTGATCTTCCTCAGAGGTTGAAAGGAGCATTTGTTCCAGACGTGTGTTTCATGAACCCATGACATTAAGGTTGAAGTCAGCTGATGTCTGTGATCTAACAGCAGGCTCAGTGCTGCATTTGAATAGCATACAATGCAGAATACATCAAACCTGCATCAACTCCAAGAGGTCAGGGTCAAATTCCTTCTACATTTTGGAGACAAGCTTTTTCGTCATTATCCCAGTGAAATGAAGAAATGAAGAGAATGTCTCTTGCACATAAAAAACCCCCTCTGTTTTGGTCCTCTCTCTATAGCCATTTATTTGAAACAAAAAAAACAAACAAAAGCAAGTAGCTGGCATAAAATCTACTGATTTCACAAGCAGCCGTCAAGTTTTTACAATAGCCACAACCATCACAACTAATTATTGCAAATGTACACAATTACTGGAGAAACAGGAGACCACACAAGACATGCAACAGTCTACTCAAAGTGTGTCGTCAAAATCTATTTCTTCTCCATTGTCTGCATTCACGAGTGGAAGTGCGTTTGATGTTACGGACAAAACAGGATGTAATGACCTCATATAAATAAGGCGAGGGTTTGAACAAGAGAGGACAGTATGGTCCAAGTACACAGTATACTCAAAATGCATACAACGTTATCCTTGCTTGCAAAGAAATGTATGAAAGACTGAAAAATGCCACCGTCTCCACAGATCAAAGCTATATCCACACATGCAGACATTGTAGTCCTCAAAGGGTCCTCTTCCTCCTAGACTGGGCTACTGCTCAGACGGGAAAAAGGAGTTGTACAAGAGTCCACCCAATGGACATAACATAATAAAAGGAAAACAGGATACAGCTGGTCAGAACTGACTGCAACAGCCAACATAGTTAAGAAGAAGCGGTCTATATGAGGAGTCTTGGTGAGCTACAGTGAACATTTTTCCAACCTAAAGTGTTAACAGAAAAATTCAACAAAATTCCTGTTTCATGCTACAAAACAAGTCTATTAAATTAGAGATGTGAATAGGAAAAGCTATATGCTTTTGATGTAGAATAAACCTAATTTATTGGACTGCTGTGGTGAAGAGGGAGCTGAGCCAAAAGGCAAAGCTTTCAATTTACAGGTCGATCTACGTTCCAACCCTCACCAACCCGTCATGGGATTGGGGTAATGAACGAAAGAATGATATTGCAAATACAAGCGGATGAGCTTCCTTCGTAGGGTGTCTGGGCACAGACTTACAGACAGGGTAAAGAGTTCGGACATCAGAAGGGAGCTTGGAGTAGAACCGCTGCTCCTTCATATCGAAAGGAGCTGGCTGAGGTAGGTCGGGCATCCTATCAGGAAGACACCTGGGCCCCTTCTACTGGAAGTGTTTCGGGCACATCCAAATGGGATGAGACCCTGGGGCAGACCCAAAACACGCTGGAGAGATCATAGATCTCATCTGACCTGGGAACACCTTGGGATCCCCCAGGAGGAGCTGGAGAATGCGGCTGGAGAGAGGGATGTCTGGGTCAACTTACTGTATCTGCTACCACCGAAGCCTGACTTTGGAAAAGTGGCTAAAAATAGATGGATGGATTTCTGGGTGTTGAGCAGGTAATTTACATCATCTGCTCTGACTGGACAGTTGTTCTCTTTAGTATCTACCACCACCAGATGTCGGCAATTTGAATTTTAGTCCAATTTAGTCCAAATTTTTAGTCCTTAACTTTTGATGTTACATAATGTGTTGAAAACACATTAAAAAAAGGCAGCAATGGACAGTCTATGCATGAACACCTATGCATGAAGAAATACATTAAACATGAAAGCTGCTTTTGCTAAAATGCTTCTACATGAACACAAACATGATGTTACTGTTTAACTTACTGTTGCGTGTGGTGTTGTCCCAGTCCCAGGCCTCTAAAATCAATGTGTACGTCCGCTGGAAAAAAAAAACAGTCACAAAGAGTCATTAGACAAATTTTGGACAAACTTTGGCACTTCATACATGCTGTAGGTGCTATGAACAACTGTGACCTTAAGCTGCTACAAGGTAATAGTGATCAACACCATGTGAGGAAACAGTTGGCCAGTGCTTGTTTATTAATCATAAATCAGTACATTTATAGTAAATATGTCTAGAATTGCATTTATTGTGAATGCATAGTAGGTGGGACCATAATCATTTCCATAACCATAGTAAACCATAGCAAATGCAAAACAAACAAACAAAGAAAAGAAAAACAAATACATAAAATTTAAACATTTCATTGTTACTATAGTCTTGTATGCAGCTTGGCCACATTATCTGGAGGTGCACTTGAGTTACACAGTCACTGAAACCTGATGACTCAGAGATAAGAGAGTAGGATACGTTAAGTACAACTGTGGGAAGAAGCCAAGAGAAGCTGCCGGCTAGTTTTCAGGTAAACCCAAAGATCACAGATAGATATATATAGTGACGGTGCAAGGTAACTGAAAAGGTTATTGTAAAGATTTCTGGTAGATGTTGAGATTATTTACTTTATTGGTGGAAAAAAGTTAAATTAAAATCTGGATGGTCTCTCACTTTGGCAAATAGTCACTTATTTCTTATATGAATTAGTTTATACCATTCCCTTCACTTACACCTGCTAGCTGCTCAATGTTAGCAAATAGATAACTCTGATGGTGTAACATATATGTTACCTGACAAGATGATATCGTTGGCTCATGCAGATTATGGTTGTTAATCATGGTTCTAAATGAGACCCAGATAAGATGGTGGACTTTCTAAGCACAGACACGCACACGCACACGTACACACACACACACACACACACAGATGGAAACTAACCCAGCTAACCAGCATCACAGGAGTAATCTAGGTGGTGTGCTGCAGGGCGCACTGCTAGGCAACCAGCTGACCTAAATAGCACTCATTACGTCACCACCAGTGACAGTTGTAGTAGCCACAGTGTAACTGATGTGACCTCTACTGTAAAGTAATTGACTATGATGTTGGGATGTGGGGGGGGGTCGTAGAAAAGCGTCAGGCAGGTATTTGAGGGACTTGTGGTTATATGAATGAAGCAGGTAAGAGAAATCACAGAAAACAGAACTGGAAAAGTGTGTTTGTCAGTCTGTGTTGTTGATCTGGGAGACCAACAAGCTGGTAGGCTGGTTGCTGCTGGGCCGTGGGATTAAGTAGGCTTGTCTGGCAGTGGGTGTTGGTGGGATGAAGGGGAGGGGAGTGTTATTGTGGAAGACCACGGGTGACAAGAGAATGAGATGGAAGATGAGGGGATGGGGAGAGCTTGGATCAGAGGCTGGATAGGGTACAGCTGTATGAGAATGCTGCTACTGTATGATAATAGTAATAAATGAATAATACTTTATTGATCCCCTTGGGGAAATTGTTGTTTGGAGAGCTGCAGTAAATGATGTAGCTACTCTGGGGTTTCAGTGTCTTCTCCAAGGACACCTCAACATGTAGCCTGGAGGAACCGGGAATTGAACAACTCACCCTGGTGTTTGTAGACAACTTCTCTACCCACTAAGCTACTTGCCTCCCCAACGATGTGAGAAGCAGTAATAGGTATCTAAGGAGGAAAGCTATAATTAAAATGAAAGGTAGGAATAAGAAGAGACTGGGGGGGTTTCAGCGAGGTAAGGCAGTGTACAGGTGGCGAGTATACTGCTGTTGCCAGAAGTCCTGCTCATTTGTATGACTGCAGATTCACAAAAAATATGGCAACAAAAATGGATTACTTCCCACGACACGTAGCTCAGCCTTCTGACCTTTCCACCCATCCTCCCTCCCCCACCCACAAAAGGGTGGGCTGGCTGCCCCAGTCTGAGCATCTGGGTGGGTGTGTGCGTGTGCCAATGCATACATGAGTGGCAATACACACATTAATGACTGGTGATTTTGAGATGATGCCCGTCTGTATTGTGAGACCATTCAAGTGTTAAACCACGTCATGAGGGAGAGAAGGAACAGGTGCCCATACTGTGGTCTGCACCTTTAAGGTTTCCCTAAAAGCCAGGCTTGCTCACATGCCTACATGTTGTAAACATTTGGTTAAATAGTCCCCTGAGTCATTGTGTGCTGGGCATGAGCAAAGCCATGGACTAGTCTGGTTTCCCACAGACCATCCCAGTCTGTGATTAGCTGGATTAAGTGACAGCTGCCCAAATGGTTGGAACAAGATAGATGGATGGGTCGGGGGATAAAGAGGAGGAGCGGGGGGAGGGAAGGGGGAAAGGCTACTGAACAAAGACCCCTGTCCCAACATGCAACTCACCCCCATCCCAATCAAAACCATTGTCCATGAAGAGACACAGTCAGCACGAGGACAATTGGTGTCAGCATGTATTCTGCTCAGCCTAGGCAGGACAGTTGCATTGGCAAAATAAAATAAAAATAAAAAGCTACCACTGGTTCATGTATAAGTCTTAATTTTATCCACCTTTTCTACAACTCAAAATATTCTAATGTCATTAGCATGTCCTTCTGCTCAACTCAAAATGGCAAGAAATCTCCTATGAGTCAAATCTACAAAACCCTACTCAGCCCTTCCCCTGATGGATTAGAGGATTTACTTGGAGAAATCCTAGTTTCCAAGTCAAGAAGGCGGGGACATGGTGAATAAAATGTGATGTTTATCTGACTGAATTTCTGTTCGCTTGATTTGACGAACACTCAAGTGCCACCTTTGCATGGAACATCATTCTTGATTGATTCAGGTAGAGACATTTAAGGCTCACAAAAAAGGCCTTTCTTGTGAAGGCTGAGGATGTGATAGTAGTGATGTCTGGGGAGAGCCACAGGTGTAGGTTCCCACGCCAGGGGTGGATGGTTGAATGGAAGGTGGCCCATTGAAATGAAAAGTAACAGGGAGCACTGAGAGGTGGCAGCGGAAAGGGGAAGCCGGGGCAGGCTGGGGTCACTAAGCATGAGATCTACACGCTTCTTTTTCAAAAGAGAGGTCAGCCCTCTGCATGTGGAGTGATGTGCATGTTTGCATTCGAAGAATACTAAGAATGTGAGATCCAGGCCTGGTGTGTAATCTCAAGCAAGATCCCTGTCTGCCAACAATTCGGCATTAATGGGCAGGCGCAGCTTCATTGTAGATGTGAGGTTTGATGGACTAATTTCTACCTCTTGGGGTAAGTCAGGGTCCTAAATGTTTACGGAGCCTTTAGAATTATTTATAGTAACTGTTTTCGGTGTATTTTATGCAATCACTAAAATTCACAGTCAAGTCCTCTGTATAAAGACTCTGCCTGTAACCTTGATCTATTTCTGTTTCCATGTCTTTGAGAGGTGACCTGAATGTCCACTTCCATGTTCCCAGCCCTCCTCAGGGATCTCCACTGACATCTACTGATTTATTGCCTTCTGATGGGACATTAGGTCATCACAATTCGTTCTGTGACCAGTAATCGCAGCATATAATCTGCATTAATCTGTGATGTCAATCCCAGCTTTTGGTTTTACTATGGCTGAGTCTACACTATTCCAGAAAGAGCAAGCTACTGCCGGTGGGTACAACATCATGTGATGCATCTTGTACCTTCTTCGAACACTGATCTTGAGGAATGATGAAATTAGCGCTGAATAACAGCACTCTTCCTAGTCATTGTTGGATAATAACCCTCTCAAAATGAACAGTAAAATATAAAATTATGTTTATCAACTCTGTAATGCCCAGTTGCATCTTTTATTCTAATTAGCCACTAAGACTAACTGGAATAAAATAGTTTAACATCATTAACTACTAATAGTACAGAGGGTTATTAACAAATGGGACACAGAACAGGCTGAATGTCACTCTGTCTAGACTGCCTCTGAGAGCACAATCAGACAAGTTTTAGGGGCTTGCAGGGGGTGGGGGAGTAGTTTCTCCCATTCAAGCATAAAAAGTAGAAAACAGACATGATCTGAACCATCTTCACAGCACTTTGGCCTGGAGTGTGGCCTCAAATTTAAATCTTTGTAGCTCCTCAATCTGCTCACATGCAAAGATCAAAGACCTCCAGTGGAAAAATCCTTGCAAATGTTGTGATGATGTTGGCAGGCAAAGAAGTTGGATTAGTTCTGATCCATGGATTCTAGCATCCATACAGGTGATCTATTTGACTGTTTCAGGATTCCAGGTACACAAAGCTAGAGTCAGCCTTGTAAATGTAGAATCAAACTAGCACATAACATATAAAACAACATTCTCTTAATTCATAAAAATGACCATGACATATTTTTACATCTACAAACAAGTAGCAATAATTATCTGTTTTAACAAACCCCTGTAGACAAGCACCTTTAACAGACTCAAAGTATTACAAGACACCATTAATTTACATTACTGTGGTTGAGGAAGCAGGTTACAGACAGACACTCCTACCTCTGCTGGGTATAGAGGTGGAGGGCTGTGAGCTCTGCCCACAAGTTGCTTGCCAGAGTCGTGTGCCAAGCGATGTCGCGCTGAAGGCAAGGCATTTGGCTGACTGGTGTACTGGCTGTGCACACACATACACGGCCCATTGAGCATGCTGCTACTATGCCAACAGGGTCATTACCCATGCACTTCCATTACAACAAACACCTCCCTTTGTAGTGCTAATTAACCAGCATGGTCCAAGACTATTCAACACGTAAAACAAACACATGCACATTGCTGTATAAAAATTACTTCAGATATGTCATCCTGTGGCTTACTGTGGTGTGGTGGCATGGTGTTTTGAGATGAGGAAAGGGTGATACAGACAAGGTTGGCAGTGTTTTAAATTCAAAATTTAAAACATATACCAAATACATATGAAGCACTAAAGTGAGCAAATAGAAATGTCAAACAAGGTCAAATGAAAAACATGCAGTTTTCACATCAGTTTACCATCCTTCAATCAAAGATAGGTTGCACTTCAAATCATAAAGGTGGTTATGGATCTTATCTGAAAACACAAATTTGTGACCGATACTATACACAACACCACCCTCATGTAATATGTTCATTATCACAAGTACCAAGAAACATGAAAAACTATGAATGAATAACATTCAACTCATCAGGTTACACTTCAGTTTTTATGGATTCTTGGATATTTATCAATGACTTCCTCAGGTGTTAATTTGCCTTAAGAAGTCTATGGCAATAGACACGCTTCAGAAACATTAACAGGCTAATTTCGGATCTAAAGCAACAGGACGCCTGACTGGAGAGGAATACTGCACCGCCTCCAGCCGAGCCCAATTATCATTTCAAACAGGTTCAACAGTACAGTGACAATTTAACTGCCCATGTAATGACATGCTTTAATTACCCCCACGAGGAGCCTCTAGCACCTGCACACCATTCATTTATCAAGAGGAAGAGGATGCAGTGGGACACAGCAACATGCACGAACAGCGTATTTAAAACAGACAAATCAATGGATGGCAGAAATATGCACGTGCAGAGATGTACAGTTCACAGCTATGGTTTCAGTACATGTTCTGCACTGTGCACCTAAAAGGTATGGCTTTGAGAAAATGTAACTTATTGCTATAACCTTTATTGTTAAATTTAGTGTATAACTAATGTTCTTAATCATTTTCAGTCCCTCAGTCTGCCATAAAGCTGTAAATGATTTCCAAAAGTAAATTTGTGTTGTTTTGTGACATCAAGCAATGGCCACTGAACGACAAGGCAACCAGGTAGATTCCCTCCCAAACATTTAAATCATGTTTACGAGGCTGTATTTTTCCCCTCAGGTTTACACTTGGATATGCTTGTGCCACGGTGTCTCAATAGCCACAACATCCCCAGGTCTGACTGATCTTTTATCAATGAAATTGTATTTGAAGTAAAACTGATTAAATGTTGTTGTAATATGTCATTAGAATTGTCTCTTTCCCCTTAATTCTGGTTGTCAGCTATTTAGTCAAGCTATGCTAGCACCACACAAAATATGCCAAATCTTTCCAACACACTTGATTCTAGCAAGAACAAAAAAAACCCCAAAACATTAGCAGCATTCTAGTCTCAGATTCAAGACAGACTACTCAGGCAGGCACCTTTAACATGCCCACAAGTGTACCTGTAACATCATAACACAAGGACTCCTCAAGCTTAGAGTTTTAGTTGTACAAGACAAGACATGCAGTCTCCTCATTATGTGCAAAAGCAGGAATATGCTTCCTACCCTTAACTGGTTTTCATATTGTTGAATTGACTGCTGTCTCTAGACTATATAATAGCCCAAAGCTCAAATGCGCACCTATGAAAATGTACCAAAACCTACGCAAAACTTATTTTCTTGAACCACCTGGCAAGCAAAACCCAACTAAGAAGTTCAACGTATTTTCCATAGAAAAGTTTCCATGAGCAACAATAACCAATTTGAATATTGATTTACACATTCAAAATGATGAAGCCGCTTGGTCCGTGGCAGGATACTTAGGGTGTTTGCTTAAACTATGTTTTCAGTGAGGCACCAACCAAAACAAGAATGACAGGATGTGTCTCATCCAGTGTGTTAGCAGCATGCAAAAGAGACTTGAGACCTAAAAAGACACAGGCACAGCATGTGTTTTTGTTACCTTAAACTAAATAAATGCATTTAGGTGACATATCAGAATTCATGTAAAAACTGAAAACCTAGGTAAGACCCTGGAGGTATCACATAACAGCTCTATGTAAAATCCTAAACTTACATGTAAAGAATATTGTGTTTCAATAAGTTTGAGTTGGTCATTTGTTTCAACAAGCACAATTACTACCTTTCAGTCACCTTGACTGTTACGACCGGCTCGTTATATGGAGGGCAAACCAGAGACTAAGATTCTGCAATTGTTAATTTTGTATATATCTAGTCTTAAAACAACTGTCGCTATAAAAAAAATGTAGTTTGGAACAGCAATTTGTAACTTAACTAGGTAAGGAGGACAGCACCAGAGGGAAACCTGTGCATTTTGGCTCAGATAGAAATATGTCCCAAATTAGTAGAAAGTGACTGGAACAGCAAAAACATTCAGCATCACAGAAAGTCCAAATCATAGCAAGTACTGTACACTATCTGTGATATTTTCCAACAAAATAGCAGATGAACTGACCTAACCTCATAATTTGACAAATTATTGTTCAAAAGAGCTAAAAGATCATCAGCTCCCTGAGGCGCTGAGTACGAAAACAGCCTTTAAATAATTACAAGTCACTAAAACTTATTTCCCTCTAGCCACTTGCACACCCTGTACCCAATATGAAAACACAAAATGAACAAAAAGTGTTCTCGCTGCAAATCCCCACTGCACCCTCCCTGACACCATAACACAGACCCATTTAATATTAAGAATGTAGTCAGAGTCAGATAGCGATGACAGAGATCAGTCCACAGGGGTTTCCTCAAGGCAGCTGTCCAGATAGCACAGTAAATACTACACTGCATCTTTGTTGATGAGCAAAGCAACAACACAGATGTCTGTCAAACTTGTAAACTCTAAATACAGCTCCTATACATGTGTAGAAATTTACCCAAGAAAAGGGGTTCTTTTGATCCTGTGACCCAATTGATGATGTATAAATACACATGCACTGGTTCAACAACCCACTAGTCTGGGGTAAATATAACCCAGTATTGTGCATATACTGTATACTGATCTAACACTGGGTCAGTTTTAACTCAGGAGTATAAGAAGCCAAAACGTCATTAACTGTGCCAGACTATCAACCATTTCAAGGCTGTATGGAATAAAAAGGTTATTTTGAGACATTCAGCTATCACATTTGCTCATAGTAATTAAATGAACAATATGTAGCATTGACACCAAGTGTTTAAAATATTGGACAGAGTTGTTAAAACACTGGACAGTAGCTGTGATAAATTAAAGTTAGCTAATCGTAGCTGAGGCTTGGTGGTTATCCGATCAGAAGAAAGTTTGCCAACTCTTAGAATCCTACTGAGCTATAAGCCATTTCATGTCCGGCAACCATTTGTGTACAAATGTTGCTGGGCAAATAGGCAGTGGGCAGAATCACACAGGCAAAAACAGAAACATACGTTCTGCACCAGAAGGAACATTTCAAAAGTGAGCGTACAGAAGTCACTATTTTAACTTAGCGCATTTCTTTAATCTCTGCCGACATATCATGGTTATTTTCTCACATAGTGACATATTTTATTGATCCCCTTTGTGAAGGTGCTAGATAGTTCATGTCGGCTACTATGGGGTTTCAGTGTCTTGTCCAAGGACACCTCAACATGTAGCCTGGTGGGACTGGGAATCAAACCACTCACCCTGGGGTTCGTAGACGACTGCTCTACCCACTGAGCTACTTGCCTCCCCAAATACAGCCTTCTCTCATTTATTTGAATGGGAGAGGTGTGCGAGTGCCGGAGCGAGAGTGCACTAGAGACGGGAACCACAGGGGGCTCTAGCAAAACAGCACAGTTTTGGCACTTTTTAAATACATGAATCTGTTCCTCCAGCTGGATTTCCCAGATTGTTATTTCATTGTCTCATTGTTCTCAGTACATGAAACATGCTGCCACCAACTCAGCCCCTTGTGTTGCTTCATCTGGTTTTGTTGTTAATTAGGGTTAGGTTTGGGGTGGGCATGTGTCGAAGGGACTCACTGCAGACTCTAAAAAGTTGTTATGACTACAGTGCTTGTTTGAAGCAGCACATGGAATTTTAACTGACTGCTAGTGTAAACCCAATGATATAATATATTAATATATATTAAGTCCAGTTTTTACTTCACAACAATCCTTTTTGCAGCACATAAGACAGGGTGGCAAAAACTGTACAGTTACATTATTGTGCATATTTACTTGCAGTATGGAAGCACAAATGTCCCTTAGCATCACTTTCAGAAAAAGAGAAAACTGCCATTTCACCTTGGGGGTTCAGCCTGACTGGCTAATTGCATAATCAATACAGAGCTGGACTGAATCACAGGTGAGATTCACTGAATGGCTTTCCATGCAGCACCCCTGGGACCACAAGAGAAAGGAAGGGGGAGGGAGACTGTAGAGAGGCCAGATAATTGTTTACTAGAGGTCTATGTAGTCATCTCTTAGCAACAGCCCTGACAAGCACCGTATCAGGTGTGGCTAACCATGGCAGTGTGAGTGCATCCAAAACATACCTATTTAACTGCTGTCTCTGGCAGAGATGAAGAGAGAGGGAGGGGGAAGAAATACAAGTAGAGAGTCAAAGCGTTTGAATGAGCCACTATTAAAACCTCTGCCCTACTTCTATCTCACATCAAGCACTATGCTGTCCACTGTCAGTGTCCAAATCTTGATTTTTCCTCTCACATGTAGCTGAGATCTTGTTTTCTCATCAGCAAACTGCAGTTTTGCAGCTGGCTGTATACATTTGTGAAAACTTTAAAAAATTTGTGAAAAATTAGCTTAAAACAAACATAGAAAGTCTTTTGATACTGTTCATACATTACAGTGCTGTGAAAAAGTATTTGCCCCCCCTTTCTTAATGTTAATATTACACAAAAACAACCCGAGTAAATACAAAATGCAGTTCTTAAATGAGGATTTCATTTATTGAAAGAAAAAAGTTGTTAAACCTGTGTGGACCTATGTTGTGCCACCCTGGGCGGCAACAACTGCAATCAAGCGTTAACTGGCAATGAGTCTTTCACATTGCTGTAAAGGAATTTTGGACCACTCTTGTTTGCAGAATTGTTTTAATTCAGCCACATTGGAGGGTTTTCGAGCATGAACGGCCTGTTTAAAATCATACCACAGCATCTTAATCGGCTTTAAGTCCAGATTTTGACTAGGCCCCTCCAAAACCTTAAATTTTGTTTTTTTAGCCATTCAGAGGTAGACTTGCTTGTGTTTCGGATCATTGTCCTGCTGCATAACCCAAGTGCATTTGAGTTTGAGGTCATAAACTGATGGTCAGACATTCTCCTTCAGGATTTCCTGGTACAGCGCAGAATTCTTGTTTCCATCAATTACAGCAAGTCGTCCAGGTCCTGAAGCTGCAAAGCAGTCCCAGACCGTCACACTACTACCACCATGTTTGACTTTTGGTATGATGATCTTTTTATGAAATGCTGCGTTACTTTTACAACAGATCTAACACCTTCCAAAAAGTACACCTTCAAAAAAGGCGATAAACAAGATATTTTCTGGCAAATGTGAGATGAGCATTTGTGTTCTTTTTGGTCAGCAGTGGTTTTCACCTTGAAACTCTCCCATGGTCGCCATATTTTCCCCAGTCTCTTTCTTATTGTTAACACTGACCTTAACTGAAGCATAACTTAAGTACGGCCTGCAGTTCTTTAGATGTTGTTCTGTGTTATTTTATAATCTCCTGGATGAGTTGTCGTTGCGCTCTATTGCAGAGTAATTTTTGTAGGCCAGCCACTCCCGGGAAGATTCACCACTGTTCCAAGTTTTCTCCATTTGTGGATAATAGCTCTCACCATGGTTCGCTGGACTCCCAAAGCCTTAGGATTGCATTGTAAGCCTTTTACGATCTTTTAGCGTGCTTCACTTTGTCAGACAGCTTCTATTTAAGTGATTTTTTCCCAGTCATCATTTAAAAACTGCAATTTGTATTTACCCAGGCCATCTTTCTGTAAAATTAAAATTAGTTTGATGATCTGAATCATCATCTGAATCCCAACACTATTCATAGTTACTTTTTCTGTGTACAACAGAGTGAAGCAGCATTATGAGAGCATGTGACAGAGCTTCATAAAGTGTCGACTCTTACGCCCATTTGTCTATTTCACTGCAACTAGACAGAAAATGCAATACAGTCAAAATGGAGCTATGACAGCAGGTGTGTGCATCTGCTTCTAGGTGTATAAACCAAGCCCCCAGGACCATGCTTGGCAGTGAAGCAATTTTAGCATAGTGGCCAGTAATGGAATTGAAACTTCCGCACTGATCACATGATACACACTGGTCCAGAAAGCATTTTCCCCATAGAATCATTGCAAACGCAGCAGCTATAAATCGGTGATTAAATGTTTCTGAGCACAACAAACCCTGCAAGTCGACTGTGTTTTATTATCAGTATTAGATTAATTCTGTCTACTATCATCTGGAAAGTCGCAAAGAGCCAAGGTATTATTTTGTCCCCATTCATGTGTGTGTGGCACTGAGAGGTATGAGCAGAGGTGGCAGCTGCTGCACATGCACTATGGGCCCAAAAGTGGAAGCGTGAGGATAAGCCAGGTAATTTCAAACGATGACAGCTGGAAAACACTAAGCATTTTGGACATTGTGCTGCAGAACAACTTTCACTGGACTATATTGGTGCCATATTTTGATCCAGTATCAAGTTCTTAAAATGCATCCATAGTATAAACACTTTATATTAGACACTGTCTGACAACACATTGTGCAAACTAGTTTGTTTCCATTTCAAATTCAACCCCTGAGGCCATGCAGCCCAATCATGAATGCTGTTCATGGATGCTGACTCATGCACATGATTTAAGATACTATATAGCAGGAAAGTAAGCATTGACAGAACACAATAAAATACTGCTAGCTACACCAGACTTTTTGTTGTTTCAGATTTCAATGGCATAAATCTACTTAAGACCAGAAAATAACAGTGGAACACATCTGACCTTGACTTATTTCTTGTACAAGTACCTGACTTACAGGAAAGAAGAGACATTCACAACAATGCTTGACAATAGCGCAAACAAAAGTTATGACAGCAACGCTGAGTGCATTTGACGTGCACGTGACCACAACAGTAACAAAAAACTAACAAACATTAAAATAATTTGAGTTCCCCGAAAACCAATCTTGAGCAGGTGTGTGCAGATTAACACATTGTTTAAATGTGAATGAGACTGTCTGTGAAGTACCTCCATTTCTGAGATGATCAGCCTTGCGAGACTGACTGCACGCCAAGGGAGTTCATGAGCAGCAGACCAAACAAACCAACTTGGCACACACATTTTATCCCTTGATCATACATAGACTCCAGAGGATTCTTGTTATTTTTACAGGAATATGTATGGTAAAATTACACTGAATATTTCTTAAAATTATTATTTAAAATCTTAAACTAGTGAAGTTATGGACAATTAAGCTTCTTGATGTGATTAATGGCCATTACAGAAAAACTACAAGTTTGCATAATGACATGCACCCATTTACTAACTGATTACGAATGGAGGTCTGATACATATCAAAGTTCAAAGCAGATGCAGTTACAGGCAGGCTCACATCAAACGGACGTCCGGCTGATGTAGCTGTAGGGGCCAGGAGAGAGGGAGAGAGAGAGGCAGAGAAATTCCACCAGCAATTTCATTAGCGAGCAAATGGAAGTGAGACGTGTCTCTCTTCCTCCCTCTGTCTCCTGAAGTGCACACACAGCATGGGTCAACAAAACGGAAACTCAATCAGACAGACCAAACGAGGCCTTAACTTGGTCAGTTGGCTGGTGGATCGCCATTAAGGTCTGACTCCAGGTCCACAGAGTCGTGTTTATGCTGCTCAAATCGCCAGTATTTCTTTAATGTAAGCTTGTTGTGTCACAGCCTTCACAGAGCAATATTATCAATCATCTGGAGGTGAAGATCAATATAAGTCACATATTTGATCTCTCCCAAGTTGTAAAGAAAGTATGTAGCTCTTTAGCTGGTAATTGCTCCAAAAGTCTCCTTCATCTCGTAGGATTGTTAAAAAAAAGAGACTCAGTTCTATTGCATTTTTCACTGCATTGCCAATTTCATCTTATGTTTGGATAATAATATCAACAACACCTTACCAACAAAACACTTAAAGCCCAACAAGAGAAAGTAGAGGCACAATTACTGTAAATGCAGAACAATAGAGAAAAACAGACAGGCTGAGCTCAGTGGTGGTGGCAGCATCGGTAATCAGTCTCTTTATTGGCATCCTGGCAAGACAAGCTAGAACTAGAGAATCAAGATTTCCAAAGAATGCATAAGCATCATTCAATCTTAGTAAAACAGGCTATTAGCGACTCCACCATACTGGTGTGATAAGTGGACCGAGAAGAGGGGGGGGGGCTGTGATGTCTCCATCTCTTCACAGAAGCAGCAGCCTTTCCCAGAAATGCAGGATGATATCCATTGTTACAGACTGTACTACACTAGTTGAGGAGAAGAAAAGTGGTCTTAAGTGCCAATTTGGAAAATTAAAGGCATCGAAAGGTATTTTCGTGACTCAGGGTTTTAAGGCAATTCACTATGAACTACACTGATGCTGGAAAAACCACAAAGGTTTGCAGCACCTAAGTTTGCTTTACAACAGTTTTACCAAACTTTTTCAGTGTTTTGAGTTTTGAATTTAGATGTTTCACCAACTTCCAACACACTGCACAGCCAAGATGTACACTTTTACAGAATGTGTTACAGACTGACACATATGCATTGTCTCCAAATGTGATTGCGGACCACATTCTGCCGCCTAGAAAAGGGCCACCAATGCAGCTTTCTGTGTTAAAAGTCACACTGAAAGTCATATTCATGACATGCGTTTCATTTTCCGATGGGTTCGTGATTGCAAGTGAGCGCAGCTCCTCATTGGTTTCCATAGAGCTTAAAATGGGTAGTTGGCCAGATGACACAGCCAATAGTACAATGCATCTTTGTTTCTTCAGTGAGGAAAGCGACAACGCCACAGCCAGTGACCCCGCAGCCTTGTTGTGACATCTGGCACTGGGATAGTGCACCGTTATCAGCCTGGGCCACTTAACAGAAAGACAACAAACCAGAATAGCCCACTTCACCTCTGCCTCGAGGTGTCAGTCAATGCCTTAAATAAGAGACTTCCAGTGCTTCATATGGTGTGTGATGGTGAACATTAAATGTGTGATTAGCTTTAATATAATTCCAGGGTTAGGTACAAAAAACTGATAGGCTAAGGTGCTATGTGTGGGGCTTAATCCACCCCCCCACCTGATGGTCTCAACAATAGCTTCCCTCATTAAATATATGGCCTATACTGTGTGAATCGCACCTTTGTCATTTTAGCCTGAAGCTGAAAAACATTAGCAAAGGTGGCTGTTAATTCACCAAAGGGCGGACCGCCTCCACTATAAACAGCTGCCGGAACCCTGAAATGATTAAAAGACTAAACCTGAATCAAACACGCAATGCCTTCAACACAAAAGGCAAAAAACATATGTCGTGTCTCCGCAGAAGGGAACCTATCTACCTATTATGAATTTAGTGATTATCTCCAAGGCTCATTGCCTTTTACGGCTCAATAAAAAAAATAAAAAAAAGTTAGTAGTACTAAGCAGAATTAAATATATTTAGTTATTCTGCTGATGAATCATCAGGTCCATGCCAAAGTCTTGCAACAAAATTTTCTGCAAACCAAACATGACGTCTTCAAATGTCTCTTTTCCAAACAACTTCCAACTAAAAAGCAAAAACTAATGACAGATTAAGTCATTTTGAGGCAAAAATGCCAAACAATTAATCAGTTATCAGGTTACTTTCTGTTAATCAACTAACTGGCTACTCAATTCAGCTCCTGATTAAAGAACTGATGCTACTTTAAAACAAAATGCAATAAATGCTGGTCAGTGCAACCGACTTTCATTCACGTTATAGCGCTTTTCCTTGGTCTCACTAACACCACCAGTACAATCAAAATCTGAACAAGAAACATTTAGCAATATAAAAGTAACTTAAAGGCATCATTACATTCGTTCAAATTCAACATGAACAAACACTAAAAGTAATCAGAATAATAGCTGCATCCCTCACAAACATACTACAGTGCTATAGTACTTTTTTGTCATATGCACACCTTATCCGCATGCCCAATACAACAGCTATCACTCATCAGCAGTCAGACAAGCTTAATTGCCCTGAAGGGGCCACCAGGGACCACCTGGCACCCACAGCAGGGGAGGAAGCTGTGGGGGGGCTGAGGGGTGGAGGGAAAGGTGTCAAAACGAGCCAGCAGTACACACCAAACCAGTGCCCTGGAGGCATCAGCATAATGTCATTCATTCATCAATATAACAGAATTAATTGGAGCTTCCATCCAACACATACAACCAGGCTGTGCCCTCAAACACTGCGGATGCCATTCTTGTGCATCACACCAGACTCCTGTGAAAATCTGTCCATTTAATTTTGCACTGCACAAAAGCAAAAGTTAGATACTTGATAGATATAGAACCTTTTCAACAGGGTTTATACTACAAACTACTTCTCTTAAAAATAATTAAACACTTGCTTTGCTTGGTTTTTATCACAATCATCCACAAACTTGGCAGTTCTGAGCAAAGCAGATCAGACCTAAAAGCACCAAATTCCACTTGATGAATTGCATTCTCTCGCAAATCAGCAAAATTTCTAATGTACACAGCTTCAACATAATCGTTTTGTTATGAGAAGTAACACAGTTCCCTCTCCAGGGTCTACATATCAAAGCATTTCCCCCCCAGTCTAATTACCCTATCATGGCCCTGGCAGGTGCAAGCTGGTGGACTGGAACAAAGCCAACTCTCATATATCAGGGCAGCTTTAAAAGATGACCCAGATGACACTAACCACTGTAGCTGCAATCAGATCCTCGGGAAGCACGCAATCGTGTAACTGTGATGTGTGTCAATTCTCATAAGGACAAGATGCTGCTAAGAACCCTTTGATGAGGTTTATCTACTCTGCAAAAAGCAAACACACATGACCCAAAACCTTCACAAAATTCTACTGGTTTTCTGCCAGACTGGGTTCAATTATGATCCATTCAGCTGCAGTTTGTTTGGACAAAAGTTTAACTTTTAAAACAGGTTGTTCCTGTCAAACCTTCCACTACAGTACTGCAGTTTTGTGCACAGGATGATGGTTGCAATAAGAGCCGTAACCATTTGCACATCTGATGCCACATTGTGATTTAGGATATTGGATAATGGGTATTTTTTTTCAAATTATGTCTTATCAGTCAAATGCATTAAGAAGATAATCAGCAGGTTAACGAAAGTAATTAGTTGCAGGTCTGGTTGCAATAACAGATCCAGCCCTGTTAAACCTTGTTCTGAGGGTGTTAACTTTTATTGAAGTAAGCGCTGCTGTGCTGCAAATGCAGAGGGATGGAGAGTCTCCTAACGATTTAAAACATGTCCCATCTGCACAAACACGTCAAAAAGTAAACATTAAATTGCCCAAATTCTAAATGAGGTTCTGTGTTATGCAGTAAACAATAGGTCAAGAACCACTCTTGCTGACTTAACTGGAGCAAATAAATAAAGGTGACACTCACCGGCCACGCAAACTTAAAGGGGATCAAAATCCTGCCAGCGTCGTCGATTTTATTGGCGTTGTTCTTGATGCTCTTAAAAGAAAACATATTTCCACCGAGAACTTGCGTTGATCCGGCTCCAAACGTGCAGGGGCCGCTGGTGGTGACCTCCATCTGGTACTCTTTCAGGCAGACTTTGAAATAGGTGTCGCACTCATCTCGAGTGCAGCGCAGGTCCTGGGAGCTCCGGGGGCCGTCGCAGCACTCCCCGTCCGCCAGCTCGCCGTTTACATTTTCCACGGAGATCAGCTGCAGCTCGAAATAGCCGGTTGACTGGGACACCTAGAAACAACACGTTAAAAAAGACCAAAATTATATACAGGCCCATATAAACAGGCTACAGCGCGATTTCTGCTTCTTAACTTGTGTGCGTAAAGACGACAAACAGACAAACAGTGCGTGACGCTTAATTAAAACCAATATTAAGTTGATGAAGATGGGGTGGATGTGCCAAAATAATCTGTTGCATCATGTATGGAGCACGTGAACAGCCTCCAGTTTGCAGGCTGGGGTCTTTAGACAATCAGGTTACTCTCAGACGGGATCAAATTAACTGCTGCAGCAGCCAATTGATCCGATGCAACTTGCAACTTGTTTGGTTCAGGCCTAATTCTACCATGAGAATAAAAGAACATATCTTAACGTGGTGATCAAAATGGACAGTAAGCCTCTGTCAGTTCCTCAGACTTCAATCTTGTCATGGTAACATGATCACATGCTCCACAACTGACGGCTACGTAATTCAATTATCGATTAATGTGATGCGAATACGCAGTGCTGGACGGCAAATAATCAGCCCGCGCCCACCAACTTTTGACACTGGTCATTTTTAACATTTATTTTATTCATGTGGATCAGAATAAAATATTCGTGGATAAAATAAGAGCCTTCTTACCTCCGTCCATAACGTCAACAGCAGCCACACTATTGGGAAGCGATTCCTAATCCTGGTGCGATTCCACATGCCTCCGATTAATTAGAGTGGCATAAGGGGAGGGGGGGGAGCGGTAAGAAAAGACAAACAGCCGCGGACCCGGCGACTAGTTCCCCCTCTCCTGACATGCAAAAATGAAATCTTCACATGCGTGGTTTCTCCAGCGTCCAGATTTCATCGAGGCATTACATGCGTGTGCGTGTGTGCGTGTGCGTGTGAGCAGGAGGCGGATTGCAGCGCAGTGATGGTCCATGCACAGGAGTGTCCCTCCGTCAAATCTCTCCACACAGCAACTGAGATGTTTCGTAGCCACAGCCTGAGGAGAGGATGTCTGCTTTGATTGGCAGCTCAGCAAACCACTTACAAATTGGCCTGCGGGCAGTCTCTGAGCCAACCGGATTAAGGGGCGGACAATAATATAATAACCCCCTCCTCCTCCTCCTCCTCCTCCTCTCCCTCTTCTTCCTCCCAAAACTTGAATTATACTGGGCTCCTATTGAGCTTCGTTTAGACAAACCGCATTACAGGGTGCAAAGAGAGCAGGGGTCGACTTTAATTAAACGCACCCACAAAGATATTATAATGAGCAGGGCTATTATTTAAAACGTGCACTGTATCTGTGCAGTATACGTTTAATTATAGTCTCAATGGACGCAGAATTATTTCTGATGAGTGTTTTGATGAGCGTCAGTTTATTCACAGCATTTACATATAATTTATCAGCAAAACATCCAATAACTACTAAATGAATGGGCTCGAATTTGCTGGTGACTGACGTGATTTAATTATGAGAGTGAGATAATAGTTTGCATTTAATTAACATGATTCACGTTAAGAATATGTCTTTGTGTGTTTTATCTTGAATTTATCATAGAAATTGAATTTGCTGGTATTCCCATTCTTAATCTAGTAACTTTTAATAATAATTTCACTTAAAAACACAAAGCAGACTTGGTGCTCATTTGTGAAATACCACATCGAGCGAGATTAACACAAATATTATTGTATATATTGACATGTTTTTACGGATCTGTGTCTGCAGAATGACTAGTTATTAAAAGTAAAACGGCCCCAACAACCAAGGAGCTCTCCTCGTTCCAACCCCATATGTTGCAGTAGCGTAGAGCGCCCTCTACTGTCTGCACATCCGTCACCGCTTAACCTGATTTAAACCTGGAAATCTTGATACAGTAGATGTGTAACATTAGAAGTGATGTAATTCTTACAATTTCTTAGATATTAAAGGCATACTGACACACAAAAGTCATTTTTTTCAATACTTGACACAACATGTTAGACACAAAATAGAAATACACCATGTCTATGTTTTCTGCTGTATCCTTTGTCTACTACAGAATCACATAGAACTTCAAGCTTTCATATACTGAATCCTGTGTTAAACATATAACAGCCATTTCTCAAGTGTGGTCAAGCACTTCTAATTTTTGTTTCCTTGTTTGTCTCTTTTCACTCTGCCATAAAGAAACACGTTTCCTGTCCTATCCATGTGGAAGATGTATAACAGTGACCAGCGTGAGCTTTTCTTATTATTAAAGCTGCAGCAGCGTTTATGGTAACTGCAGTCTGAAGTGAAAAATACGTACTCAAACAGTTTGACTAATGTGATAAAATATGATGTTCACGGTAATGTTTACCTATTTCATGGAGAAAAATGTACTAAATGAAAGTCGATAGCCACCAGTTAGTCTTCAGATTTCATTTCTGAAGCTTGCAAAGGGCATGGAAAGTGTAAAATCAGTGTGGATATGGGTGACATCTTATTTTATAGGTGGGCACAGGAGAGATGGTTCATAATCTTTAACGTTTTAACAATTTAACTGCTCCAGAGTTATTTTATTCCATATAAATGAACTTTTCATTATGTATAATCACATTTCATTTGCAAATTGTATAAAATACCAAGATTTAAATTGATCTCATTGCACTTGTTTAAGCTAAAATAATGGTTTTGCACTGGACTAAGATAATGATCAGTACAATATGATGCTAATATACACAAACCAAAAATACTGACAACAAGGTTTGTGGGAAACTTTTTTTTTTTCTACATTTTGGTCAGGTGTAAGTGAAATTGAACATTACCAGGAGCCAAGTCACTTGTTATGTGACAAGTGAGAAAAGCTGCCAATCAAAGTGGATGTGACAGCATCCCACCCCCCCCCCACCCCACCCCACCCCCCTCCACCCCCCTTCTCTCTCCATGTCTCTGTCTCCTTCCCATCAGGTGACAGGCACGCCGTCAGATAGGCCTTGAAGGAGGCTGCAGATAGCCTGAGCTGCTGCAGCCGCTTTGACTGGAACATTTCACACGCTGTCACGAGTACATGTGAGTGCCTTAAGTTAGATCACACCTAGCAAAGGGCCTTGAGTGCCGAAGAAACAGTATATGTGTTTGTGCATTTGACCAGTAGAAGATTTTATCCACACTTGCAGTAGTGTTTGTTGATTATTGTAATTACTTTGGTGATTCACCTGTCTTTACATGCTGCTCCACCATGAGGTTGACATTTGTAGTTTTGAGTCAAAATGTCTTCAAAATCAGTTGGCAATGGCAAAACATGTAAACATCACACCCTCTCAGCATCAGCATGTTACGACACAAACATTAGCACTGCATATCTGCAGATTCTTATTCTTCCTGAACCACCCTGACAACATGCTTAAATTCAATATTCAACCCAGAGCTGTTTTCAGGGTAGTCAGCCTCATCGTCAGGGTAGAAATGCCTCTGCAAAAGCATTTAGATCTTAATGGTTCACTAATAAGTGCCTCTCCATTGAAACCATGACTAATGAAATTTGTTAAGCATCTCTGTAGGACAGAGAGGTCCAGCAGGAACCTGGATAGACTTTGCCTTCTTATAAATTATTTATCTACAAAAATCCTTCCCTGAAAATCTAAGCAACATAAGTAAAATATCAGTAAGTACAAATTGTAATTTTAGATTTTAGACTAGATTTTAGTCTTGTGTAGCTGTGCTTCATCACAGTAGCCATATAGAACATGTAATATGTGATAAAAGACTTCTGTTAATCTTCTATAGTGCCAAACTAATGTCGCTTGAATACTAACAACCTGGGAACCTACAAAAGGGCTTTGGCTGCTGTGTTCCTACCTTGTCCTCCTGTTTGCCTACACCGCATGCATGGTACGTGTGAGGCACAGAGAGAGGAGTGTCTATGCAGGAGGAGAAGGGATTATGAGTGTGAGCGCTGTGGGGGGTTTGCCAACCTCCAGGGGGGGGAGGTGAAGTGGATTTCTTCTCTCATCCATTTTTCATGGCTTTTCTCCTTTCAGATCTCCAGTCTCTGTATATAAGCCTGATGGGTCGATTCTCTTTTATCTCTAAGCATCTTCTGGGGACTCGGTGTGTGTGTGCGTGTGTGCGTCTGGTGGTGTTTGGAGAGGTTTTATGGTGGCAGCATGGGTCAAGGTCGAGACATGCTGTTTTTCATCAAGCACTAACGACCATCTTACCATACTAGCTAAAAAAAAAGACGTTCATTTGCATGATGTCTTTGAGATTGTTTGAGGTAGCTTCAGTATTTTCCTCTAATAATTCAGTGGATGCTGAATTCTAAATATTATGTAGATTTGTGCGTTTTTGACAGTGCAGATGGATAGATGGATGTATTCAACTTCATCTCAATGGAAAATAATGGAGGAGAGTCCACATGGACCATACTATATAAATAACATAGTTTAATAGCAGTGTATTTCCCTTGTGGATTAATTCAAACACATATGTCTTTTAAAAGGGGCTTTGAATAATTGATAACCTCGACTGGTGACCTCTAGGGTTCACCATCATTGACTGAACTTGTTTCCTGGCCTCCATCAATTACAACATTTCCATTGTGATTGTGGAGAAGTCTTTATGATTATCATCCAAAATACTGGAAGAATACTGTCTTTTTATTTCTTGATACGGTATGCAGACAAAGAGGGATGCATTTTTAAAATAATTAAATCCTAAACCAACAGAAAAAATACTTTTCTCTTTTTCAGGTTAGGGTTTTCATACTAGAAAGCTCTGTACTGTGTAGTTTGAGAATGTGGACAGAGCCCTGTTCTCATTTTGACCTTAAAATGACCTGAACACATTATGTTAGATGCTTCAAAACTATTAACCCAGGAATGGCTGCTCTGGCAGCACTGTGGTGTGGTGGTTAGCACTGTTGTCTCACAGCTGGAAGGACCTGGGTTTGAATCGGGCCAAGTAGCTTTATGTGTTGTTTGCGTGTTCTCCAAGGGTCTGTGCAGGGTTCCTCCCACAGCCCAAAGACATGCAGTTAGTTTAAATGGTGACTGTAAAATGCCCATAGTTGTGAACGTTTGTCTGTCTCTATATGTCCACCCTGTGATTGGACCTCATGACCTGTTCAGGGTGTACCCCACCTCTCGCCCAAGGACAGCTGGGATTGGCTCCAGCAACTTACCAGGATAGGTGGTTAAGATAGTGAATGGATGTAATAACTGTTCACTTACAAGAAATAATAGAATTTATGTATATTATGTAATTATATTCTAACCCAACCTAATTTGTCCTGGTAAAAAACGTTTTACAGATATAAGGCACATTGTATACTGAAAAAGGTATAATTAAGGTTTGAGTATTGCAAGCACAGTGCAATTTAATAAGTGACTTGACAAAAATGGGAAATTTTGAAGTGGGTCTTTTATTAACGAGCAAGTGTTTTGTTTTTCGGTTGTTTTTCTTAGTAGACAAAGGTTTTTGGTCTCATAAGTCACAATGACTGCATTCAGTACAAAAAGAACTAGAATTACGTGTCTGTCAGTTCATCCATGAGTCCAAGTGCATGTTTGTCCTACAGGCATTCACTGTGATATTGCATTGACAAGAAATCTTTACACAAATGACACCAACACGTTTCAAAAGGCTTTCGTGAGGGTGTTGAATAAAAAATAAAAACACATCCAGCTGTTTTGAAGCCAGGATCTTCTTACGTGAGGCGCTGTGGTAACAAACGACGATAGATCAACACCAATCTTTCCACCTAAAGACATATATCTGTTCAGTAATTCACCCCTTAGGTTAAAATATGCAGAGGGGGATCAGTTGTTCATCATCAGTTGTTCAGATAAAAGCTCAACTTTCCCCACACAGGAAAAAAGTTTGAATGCATTACTACCTTCCTTCAAAATCACAAAATGTGTTGTAGTCACAGTTAAAGTTGAGTTTATCTACTGTTCCTATTTGTAGTTCAAACTTTGATGGAAAGAATGGGGAAACCAGCAGAGGAATGTAGCTTTTCCAGTACACTAACTGATAAAAAACCATTACACCGTGTGGCGGTTATGCAAATGCTGGAGGCAAAGAATCACAGTATGAAAAATAAATAACATTTCAAGATCAAAATATTTATTATCTTGAACAAAATAACTCCCTTGTTCTGGTTTTGTCCAGCTTTACAGATTAGACAGGCTGGCCAACTATCGAGCTTATCTAATATAAGCTAACTAAGTAGCTCACACATTTAGCCGTGCTACAAGGACCTGCAAATTTCCACATTTCAAAATTATTTTCATGGACAAACTGGAAAAGACAAATTCTTGTGTAACTAAAAACCCAAATTATTCCATTGAATACATATATGCATATATTTATGAATACATTTATGTTTGCTTGCTCCTATATATAACTATATACTATATATATATATATATTTATATAACTATACACCAAGTATAGTTCACAAGAGTCTAAGTAGTGAACTCAAGCACGCTCAAGCTTGTGTCTGCTGTAGCACACTAGGTCAACGCTTCAAATTGATTTCTCATGCGATTCAAATGTGAGCTTGAGCAAGACATTTAGCCCACTATGACTATGATTTTTCACATATTTAAAGATGTTATGATTTTACCTGCTTTGTTTGACCAATAATCTTAACACAGATGGGCAAAATAGTTGTTTATTATAATAAATGCTGAAAACTTTTGCAGCTGGAATTAAACTAGGCTCATCCTGCTTCTCAGTAAACTAAGCCCTGGTGTCTCAGTTACTTTAGGTACCTACTCTGTTTCCTTTCCTTGGTTCACTGAGCTGTCAAGTGTGTGGAAAGAGCATTTCCACTACGATAAGATGACACCCGCGTGCACCTCTAACATACCCTTACGTTCTGCTCTGGTAATAGCACTGTATGTATTTGTGTTGTCTCATGCTGAGAGCTCAGATTTCACACAGTGCGTGCCAGTATGTTTGTATGTTTTTGGCATGTCACTGTCAAGAGCAGGAGAAAAAAAAAAGTGACAGACATTGCTACACAAACTGGAAACTCATAGTTCGGCTTGAGTAACACTTGGTGAACAAGGAAAGCCACCTCAACCCACACATACACACGTGGAATAGAAAAACCACAGTTACAATGTTAACCAGTTGGGCAAGTTAATGACACTTCTGACGTCTTGCTTTTCCTGTTTATACGTTGGAACAGATTTTGTAGCGAGAGTTCCTATTTGACCTTTTAGACACAAAATAAATAGTTCAAGACAACTTTTCACTAACTACGTGCTCTGTGATGGAAGCACTAAATACTAATACTGCTCAGATTTTGTTGGTGAAAACTCACAAGGGCTGCATCCTTAGTCCTTCGAACCTAAACTACTCTTCTTTTGCTTACTCTCCATCACTATCACAGAGAGAAAAGCTATGATGCTGATACTACCTAAATGCTGCCTCTCCTACTATAAATCACTGATTAAAAGACACGGTTAAAGAGGATATGTAATATGTTAAGATATCTTTCCTGTCACTGTTAACATAGCTGATTAGTATTTTCCATTTCCCTATTTCCACATATGGAGATACCTAAAGAAGACTTTCTCTAAACCCTACAATCCATTCCAGTATGCACAGACGTAAATATTTGTCACTGATAAAGTCCAGAAGACGCTGCTCAAGGACTCACAAAGAGGCAACAAAAGAACAGCAAACTCTATATGGCCAGCACAATATTAGCCTTTAAAAAAAACAAAAAAAAACGGCTGTGGGCATTCAGCTGGTTCCTATCAAGGACTGTTTATCAGTTTGAACCAGTCCCTCCTCTGTGCTTCCTCAAAGCATGATGCCATGTTAATCCATGTTATGACCTAACTGCTCAAGAGCTGAGGGCAGAAGAGCACCACATCTTGTAGTAATTTCAAGTGTGTGTTTGGTTCAGTTTTAGCTATGCTATCGACTTTAGTTGTGGTCTCTCGATCTGTTGGTCCACCGCAGACTGAAATATCTATTAACAACTGAAAAATGTTATTAGATGATGTAGAAAGTTTAGACAGATATTCATGGTAACCAGAGAATGACTGCTACAGACGTCTGTAGTCACCTGACTTTTTCTCTAGTGCCAACAAGATATAGATATTTTTAGATTTAAATCTTGAGAACTATTGGCTAGTTTGCCATGAGATTTGGTGAAGATATCCAATATTAAATTTTCACTTGTCCTGAGAAATGTCTCAACATCTCCTGGGTGTATTGGTACAAAATGTTGCACATACATTGAAGATCACAAAAATCCCAAAGCCTAGTGACTGTTATCGTCACCTGACTTATCCTGTGGTGCCACCATGGGGTTCACATTTATTGTTTTGAGTGTATATCGACAGCTATAAAATAAGATGAAAAATAAGCTTTTACTAGGATACCTTTCCAAATCGTTCTCTAACACCTTTATCTGTTCATTTTGGTCAAATTCTTTGGTTTATATCCTGAAAAACTAACAACATTTTCAACATCCTCAGCTGTCAGCATGCTAAAATGCAAAACTAAGCTGGTTAATATACTGTATGATACCAGTTAAACACAATGTCAGCATTGTCAAAGTGACCATGTTGCCATGCCAGGATTAGTACTGAGCCTACAATCTCACTGAGCTGCTACCATGGCTGTTTAAAATGGCCTATATGGCACTTTTAAAACTATTCTAAAACTAACAGATTAAAGTTACCATGTCTAACAAGGCATTCAGTGTGCAGTGGCTGCTGTAGTATATGCTAGGAGACAACAGCGGAGCAAGTAGAAAGTTACATCTACAGAAGACACAGATAAAATATAAAGAAGATAAATAGGCCGACAGAGGTTAAAAAACACACCTTACTTTCATGTGCATAAACCATAAGGTCTCATTTGCATACATATGGAGAGTGCGTCAGTGTGTACTGGAATCATACTGGTATTGTCCACCTCAGCGTACTGGTGGATCTCGTCTTTCCTTCAAATGACAGGTTTTAGCTCCCACCTGTGAATAGACTGCATTCACAAAGGAGGGGTGGTAATCCATCTGCTGTGGTAACACACACACACACACACACATCCAGATGGTCTCTGGAGAACAGAGGCATCCCGTGTGTCCAGTTACAACATGAAAGCAACAGGGACACAATTTAAGTACCCATCTATCCCCTCCACCCTTCGAAAGATGGATGGCAGGAGGTTAGGGGAGGATGTATTTACAGATTGTTCATATACACAATTTCCGTATAAATAATCTTGATTAGGGATTTAAAGTAGTAGCAAAGTACTCAGCTAACCATGCTACCACCTCCACCTTTAAGGTAAATTTTTCATACTTAAGATGTAATCTCTGAAAAGGTGAATGTTTCTGATCCACTTCTGCTTTAAATAGATTCTTTTGAAAGGTAACAACATGCACAGCCTTGCCTGTACTGTAACATCAGGGCAATGCAAGATCCCCCCCCCCCCCAGTGTTGTTTTTGGCTTAAGGCCCAAAATTGAAAAAGGAGGTGAGTAATCTTGATCCTTTTACATTTGATTGTGTAAATGAATTTATGTTTATTAATGAAAACAACAACCACTTAACACATTTTGTGTAAAAAGCCACTAGTCAATTAAGGAACCACCAGCAAAAGCAGCACAATGAAAAAGCCAGTTTAGGATACGGAAGTCGAACACCCCTCTTTCAGTCTTGTTATTAAAGGTCATAAGCTGTACAGGGATGTTAAATAAAAAACCTGAAATAAAGTTTCTTGTATAACATTGATACAGAGCACTTCTTTGCAAAAGTGCATGTTTTGTTACTAAAGTGAGAGAGAGTGAAAACATGACCTGCTGCCACTTTGTTCCCAGGCAACATGCTTTTAAGAACAGTAGTGAAAGAAGAAAGGGTTAAAAGTGAAAGTGTTATAGAAAGCGTCATGGATGGCAAATATAATAAAGTTAAACACATTATAAAAATCAACTGTTAAGCAACAAGTTAATTGAGCAAATTATTAAAAATGTGAAAAGTGATTGAATCCTAGTCTCAGAAAGTAGAGTTGAGGTGAGTTTTTGTTTTTCTTCGCATAAATGTGGCGTCCTGTTTCCTGATCCACATCTAGTTCTGTCTTATCGGGATGTTTGTTAAACAGAGATTATGTACAGCATATCAACAAGATGTGTAAAGGCTGCTGACAGATTTAAGTAAACAGCAGGGCAATGCTGTGGATTTCAAGATAATCACAGCTCAATGATCTTTGTTCTTTTAGTTTCCTATGGAACCTGTTTCACTACTTCATGCAACCACCACACTTTGAGTAAGACCTAAGACCTAAGACAAGACCTTACCTAAAGTGACCCTATTTGGTATTCACACAGTTTTCCATATGTTAAGTCTACCCATCCCATTTTTTTTCAAAATTAGCACAAATGCCCACTTGCACTGAAGAATGAACTGATTACATTTTTGTTAAGGTTAATGTGACCTCACGCCTCATTGTTGTGAATGCAATATCACAGGAATGCCTTGAATATCTTTAAAATGTCCACTTGGACTCAAGGTTTAACCGATTAGATTTCGTTGGTCAAAGGTCAAGGTCACTGTGGCATCATGTCCATCCCATTCTTCCATGCATTAGCCTAACCGCTTGTTCGTGCAAGGGTCACGGGAGTGCTGGAGCCTATCCCAGCCGTCACTGGGCAAGAGGCGGGGTACACCCTGGACAGGTCGTCAGTCTATCACAGGGCTCCATCCCATTCTTGCAAAGGTGAAATCTCAGGTCCGTTTTGAGAGAATTTATTCAAATTTGCCACAAGCATCCACTTGGACTCAAGAACAAACTGATTAGATTTTGATGGTCAAAGGTCAAAGTTATTGTGACCTCCCATTCTTGTCAACACAATATCTCAGGAACACCTTGAGGGAATTGAATTACAGTGGCGCAAACATTCACCTGGATTCGAACATGAACTGATTAGACTATAATAAAGCTGGACAGACATTTATATAATTTGCAACTGGCAGGTGGAAGCATTCAACTGCAAGGTAGCAGTACTTGTTTTATTATTACATTTCCCAAAATTGTTGAACTACTTCTTTAAAGGTGCAGAGGGAGGTCAAAGATTTGAAATGACAATAAAAGCTGCATCAGTTGTCATTGTTCACTGAAAAAAAATTTCATCAAAATAACCTTCAAGGTGAATCAATAACAGCCAAAAAAAAAATCAATTCTGGGCATCAAACCCATTTTATTTCAATTTAATACAGTTTAATCCAACACAGTTAGTGCACATGCAAGATATCATATTTAAATATATACTGTATGTTTGTACCAAGTGTCATGTTTTAAAAGTTAAATATTTCAACATTTAGGTAATAAATTAATTGATTGAACACTGGTCACAATGAGTATACACCATAAATAAAGCATAAAATACATAAAACTGCAAGGTTTCTTTCAGAAAAATACTTTTAAAAAGACAAATTCAGCATAAGACACCAAAAAGAAAAAAACATTACCATTGGACAAATGTGTCTTTACTATGAGAAATTAGAATATGTCTTTCATTTAAAGGTATTACGTGTAGGATTTTGACTAAATATTACATACCAAATAGAGTAACACGTGTGCTACAACATATATTCTCCGTGAGCTGCGTCATAGCATTGTTGCCTCTGAAACTTCAGCAGCTAGTCTGCAAATAAAGAAGCAAAAGCTTATGGACGACATCGAAATCAATAGTCTCTACAAGGATTCATGAGCAACTCGAGAATCACTACAAGTAATGTTTGAGTGGTTACATCTGTGGTCCAAGTCATAATTGAACAAGTAATACACATAGCACCTTTAAAAACTGACATTTTCTGATAATCTAATGCTCAGCTTGTGATGAAAATCCAGTAAGAAATTGTCAAACAGTGCACAGAAATTAACAAAAGAAAAAATCAATCACAGTTGAAGAAGCAACTACAGCATAGTTATGGGGGTACATTTATAAAAAAATCTGTTACCAGTGAATTTACTTTTCTGTGAGTTGACATTTCTGACTTGTGAAAAAGCAAGGAAACAGACACTAAATATTTTCATTGTGTGCCTGAGTGATGGAGGTAGAAATGTCCGATCCTGGGCTAATTGTTATCCAGCATAGGCAGGAATTAATTATACAACCATTAACGTACCTTAAATATTAAGTCTTACTGTATATTTAACAGAAGTAGCATATGGCTTACCAGTGGCTCAGACTCAACCTCACTTGAAATTGTCAAAAGTGCTTTTAGTTTTGTTGCAGAAGAGAAAGTTTGCTGTATTTTCTTTTCATTTTTATTTGTACAGTAGCTGGGTTAAACTGAAATACTACATATTATTTAGGGAGGTTTTGTTACCTAAGCACATAGCAGGCTGGTTTCCAGTCTTTATGCTAAGCTAAGTTAGCCAGCATTGGTAGTAGCTTCATATTTAGCGTGGCCTACATAGTAGTACTGTTATTCCCATCTAACTGTGAATAAGCATATTTCCCAAAATGTCTAACTTTTCATTTCAATTCTCCAAAAAAACTGACTTTGACATAGCTTCCCCTGGACTAAATACAACACTGTGAGAGTGCCAATTTTTGGCTTTAGTCTTTTTTTATTTATTTTGTGCATAAAAACTAAGTACGATTATAAAAGCACAGTCACTCACATTTAAACAGCTTATAAAATCAATAAAAAATGCTGAGTGAAAAATAGGTTTCATCATGTAGTTCAACTTGTGAATCTTGATTCCAAAGTTTGAACAAAAATAAAATAAAGGCTTAACATAAATGTAAATTTCCGCCACATATTAACTGCTTATATAAAGAACCTTGCTGAACAAGTTGGACCTGAAGCGCATTGATGCTTGATGTGCTTCATCTGGCAACCAAATTCTCTGCAATAGTCACACTTCAGTCACAACACTGTTAGACCCTCCTACTAGAAGCTGCTATTTACTTTTGTTTTCATGGATAGTAGTTGAAGGGTAGGTCTAAAGAAATATGCACCGGTGTTGACTTGCTGCCTGATACCACCCACATCGGTAAGCTTATATAAAGGGCAGCCAGCCTTGTGGTTTTGCAATAAAAATAAAGTCAGCCAAAAGATAATTCATATGTTAGTTTTCCACATTTGACAGACTCAAAAGTCACAAACTGGCCTTAAAATGGCTTTTGTTTGACATTTAACATTAAACAAAACCAGAAGCAATTGTCCTTATTTCAGCAAACAGGCATTTTAAAACAGTGTACATAGTTAGTTTTTATTGTTTGTTTTTGTTTTTCTTTCAGCTTTACGATTATGGCTAAATCTGTCGAAATACGGGCAACATATTTTTCTCGAGTCATTTCAACACAAAAATGTATAATTTTCATTATTTTAAATGATGTACTCTTTGCGTACCAGACAAGAAAAAGACAATGGAAATGTGAGCACCATTGAAAATCTTTCAGTGAGGTTCTCCATTATACTACTCTCTCAAATTTTAACAGAAGACTAAAAAGACTGTCATAAGGAAAAAGGTAGACGGTGGAGGATAAGGGAATGAGGTCTCTGATTTGATGGTATTAGGTTCCCTAGCTAAAGAAACATTAAAATACATTATACATTATATAAGGATTTAAAGTGTAGGTAAAAAATACTAAAACGTCTTCCAGTGGTCATTTCATGATTTTCCAAATGTGCTTTCCACATTTTTCCAAAGTGTCCTGATATTTATGATCAAAAGATGCATGAGATGAAAGTTCAAAATTTCACCATTTATTACCTGGGTATTTACATCTGAATATAAAACCCCAAAACAACAGTCAGTTACATCACAAACAACCACCACAGAGCAGGTCGTGAAGGTTTTACAATCCACCATTCGATGTTAAATATATCTAGATGTTAACACCAGGAAATAAGCTGAAATTCTGAACTTTTGTCTCATAATACCGATTTGATCTTAAACTCAAATGTCTTTAATGTACAACAAGCACAAATGAACCTGTCTTGCTGTTCCAATACTTTTGGAGGCGATTGTGCATCCTGAAATCATTTGAAATATTATATATAAAATTACAAATGATATCAACAAAACAAAGAGAATCTGATCTAGTGTTGAACTATCAATCAGGTGTGGCTCCTTTCATTCAGAGAAAATCAAGTTGGCAAATTAAAGTTATTTTTCTAAAGAATTTTAATAAATAAAAATAATTCAAGCTGTTTCAGCAACCTATACAATCGTATATCAAGTACAAATAAGCTGGATGTGAGGGGGGTTAATATGGCTTTAGGGTTATATGCATATATCGTTTGGATGGAAATTACTTTTAAAACATTGTACTCAGTTTGTGAAAGCAAGTATATTTAGTTTGGATTATTTAAATGATCTTAATTTAGTTTGTTGGTGCAGGTCAGAAGCTCAAGTGACAACAGGTAACTACAGCGAGCTGAATGAAACTGATGTTCAGTCCTATTCTATGAGAACTGCTGTGAGATTCAGCAGGACAAGAACATGAAAGAATAACGACAACACAAGACAGATGTTGACATTTGATTGTCAGTTGTTCCTCAGGCTCAAAAAGCAATATTTGAACCTAAAGTATTTCTTCATTTTCACACCAGAGAAGGTAATCTATGTTAAGAAAAATACATCAATAGGAAATAGTATTATGGGGACTGTAATTTGTTTTTGTGTAATACAACATATTTATGATTTTTTTAAGTGTTATTACACTTAACATTTCTTACAAATAATAACCAAATATAATTAACAAACAGCTTTTTTTTTTTTATAATTAAGTTCACTAAACCACCAAGTTCCTCAGGCAGGTCAGATTTTAACAACATACAGTTTCCCAACCTCCAAACTCTTCAGCTGCACCAGCAACTCTGTCTGTAGCTGAAAATCCAAAGTGTAGTTTTTAAATATCTAACTGTAGTAATGCACATATAATGAAATGTGGTCTAGGTGATCTGTAATTTTCTAAAACATAGGAGGCTTTGCTTTAGTACTTGCATATTGTTAACTAAACTACTAAAAGGTGTGGGTTTCTTACTTTACACATAATAAATAATAAATGAAGTACCAGCCCTTTTTGAATGAAGCTAAATACTAATATTCATGGTAGTAAGTCTTTGAGCTATAAGTGATCTTTAAATATAATAATATGCTGGTCATCATCTTACTCACAGATCCATGCTGAGGTTTGACTATTTGGACCTGAGATTTTGGCTGCTCTTGAGATTTACTTTGTGAGATTATGTTTGTGTGTTAATGGCCAACCGATTTACTACACTGGATTATGATTAAAGGCAATCTGCTTGATGGTTGAACTCCTTCTTAACCCGTGTTTTCAAAATCACCTTAACATGCTGAGTACAACATGCAAATTACTTGAAAATACTCTACTGTATTTCCACTTTGTGTTTATCTCAAAACAAATAACAAAATATGCAACAAAAGGTGAAAATCAAAATCCCTGTAGATGTCTCCATTTCAGTTCATTCACTGACACATTAAAGCCCAACTATCTGGTTCTGAAGCTGTAAACCATTGCAGCTTTTTATATCTCACTAACTAAAAGTGAAGATGCCTGTGAAGTGGATTTGAATGTGTTATGTCTTCAAATAACTGTGTATAGTACACTTCACATCAGGTTTGTGCTTGATAGCAATCATACACTGAAAACAGAAATTAGGCCCTCCGTGCAGAGGTATAATACGTCAAATGGCTTAATTTTATGAAGAATTTTTAACAGAGTGAGAGTTGAATTCAGTGACACTGAGTGGTTGATTAGCCCGGGTGCTGTGATAAATATTGCTTAAAGGCTGTGGATGAGAGAAATTAACTGAGGCATGCCTGAACAAGTGGTGGTTAAACCACACCCAACACCTCTGACATTACAAGGCCCCACCATTGACTAGCATAGTTTTTGCATTACTGGATCATGGCTTTAAGGGATACTCCACTGATTTGTAACCTTACTTATGTATTAAGTGGATGGAGTCATGAGGAAAGGTGCAAAATGTCAATGCTTTGTATCATTATAGATGCAATATTCCTCTTGCTAAACCAGCTGAAGTGTTTATATGAATATGACTGTAAATATTAGCATGCTAAAATGTTAGCAAACTGAGGTTAACCAGAGGCACACGATTAACATCACAGCTTAATGCTTAGTTCACATCATACACATCTCATGATAACGACTTACAAGCATTCACAACATCAAGAAGGTTGCATGACTGCAGAGTTTAATTAAATGGATTGTGGATTCACAGTATAACACCATATCTTTGTATTAGGTTTGGGGTTAATACCATTGAAATTAGTTTGGCTGGTGTGAGGCATCCCTGTTTGTTTGGTTTTCAGGCACTTCTGTTTGATTATGTGCCTGGTCAGACATACATGTGATCTTTCAGAAAAGGGGAGGGTTTAGATTATTTAGATGCTGATGTGAACACTATTTTTAAAGATGGCGATTTATCAGTCAATCAAATGTTAAAGGTAACATTTGAGATTCGCAATAAAAATCAGTGGAGCATTCCTTTAATCAAGGGCAGGCAAATAAAGTCAGTGATATGCAGCTTTTTATAACTGATGGCACAGTAAATGAAATGATTAGCATACTAAAAAAAAAGACAAGAAAAAAGTGCCAGTAACAACGAGCTACGGCAAATTAGTTTCCAGGAAAAACATTAAGACAACATAAAATTTGTAAAGACAAACAGGACAATATTTAAAGATACCTGCTGGCAACAAAACAAGGGGCCCACCCTTCATCATGTACCAATAAGGAAAAAGGCAATACAGGATGAAGAGTTGTAGGGGAAAAGTGGATGTGCTGGGCCAGTGTTTGATTGAGTTTGGAATAAACTGTAGAAAGAGTGGTTGGTTAATAACAGTTACACATTAGTGGAGATCTTGTACTTGGGAGACATGTTATTATGGAACCAGATGAAGCTAAAAATGACGCCCATGGTTTTGGGTATACGCTCGTCGTAGGCAAACGTCATGGCCTCGTGCAGAGGGACTTTAACCACCTCAATAAGCTCTCCCTCCCGGGGCTCACCTCCACCTGTGCTGACGCAGTTGTCATCAGACACCTCAGCGTAAAACATGGTCTGCTTGGCACCAGTTACACCTACGCCTGACCTGATGAAATAAACAGAAAAGGAAAAACAAATGTTGCTTTCTATATTTCCAATATTATAATAGCTGAGAATGGTTTTGCAACACCTGCTTATAAGATACTGAATCAATACCAATACTAAAATTACATTGGTGAGTAGTAGAGGTCTGTTCAGCGTCTCTGCTTGCCCTCAGATGGACTCTTCTACTCACATTACAATCAAGGTGTGCGCAGACGCATGTGTTTCACACATGTGCATTACAAAATAAGATGTGGAGCACTTGACAGCAAGAAGAGTTTCTTTGTTTGTTGTACTAGGATGAAAAAACTAAAAAATAAAGCAAAAAGAAAAGACAAGTGTGTGACCGCTTAACAAGAATAGAATAAAGGATGGGAAATGTACAGGCCAGTGAACAAAACAAGCGGCCTCTTTACTTAGAACTAGAACACCCACAATGCAGACAGTCCACATGGAGTCAAACTTTGAGCTTTACACAGATAGAGTCTGTGCAGATCCTCACGGATCCCAACATGGACCCACATATGCAAAAAGTGTGAATTAGCCTTAAGGTGTGTAAATGTGTAAAATCTGTCTGTTTAGTGCCCTTTTAAGAGCCACAGTAGAGGTATTCATATTCCCAAAAACAAGCTAATATAAGCAAAAGTAAGATTTCAATCAGGAAATACTGGATCAAAGACTAACCAAGGCTAAGAATATGACAAAGCATTCAATGCCAGCTTTAGGTATTTTAATAATACAAAATGGCAATTCAGCTTCACTGTCCAGTAACACAATTCAGTCAGTACTAAAAATTTGTAAGTTTACAAGCTAATGACGAAAACTGAGATTTATTAATCTATTCTGTTGCCAAAGAATAAAAAACTTGAGTACAAGTGCCAGGCAGAACATTATTCTGTCATTCTAATTCAGTCTTTGCAGTAAAAAAAACTTTGAAGACAAAATGGTTGCTGTACCAATATTTGACAGCCACATACATATGAAAGCTGTCATGCTCTACCTTTGAATTATAATATCCAACATACACTAACACCAGTACTTTTGTACAATTTCTTACATTAAATGAAATCAAACTGTTTCCCTGCTGCAGTGGTTTGTGACCTTCAGTTGTTTGCTATTAGCACAGAGACTCTCCACTCAGTGTGCTTCTGTCAAAAGTACCCTCATACTGTAAGTGTCATGAGGGTTAAGACGACACCAGTCTATTAAATGGAAGCAGCCCACACATAACAATGGCCCTAGACAACACCAACAAAGTGGAGGAGGTGTGCAAGTCAAATCAAAAGCACAGTAATGAGAGCCGTCAGTCATAGCTGTCCAGGTGCTGCTGTCTAATGTGGGACTCGTGGTCGTGGACACTTTCAACTGTTCTGTCTCACTGGAGCTTGTTAATAATATTCTGACAAAGATGGATGGCTCTTCTTTATGGCGCTTTGACATAACCTTCGCACTTTTACTTTATTAGTTTGCAACTTTCTCCAAAAAACTGTCAGTCACTGACTTTAGGGCATATTTTTAAATGCCTATACAGTTTCCACTTAAGCTTTTTTCAAATTTTGATTCATTTATGTATATTCTTTCCTCTGGTTAAATTATTTGCCATTTCAGACAGGCAATACTCCACTTAATTTACCTTTAAAGTAGCACAAACTCAGGGCTACTCGCTCTTAGCTTGCTCATGGGCTCACGTTCATGTTAGGATAATTCTGCTTGGAATGGGGGTTCTTTTGTTTATTTTGCACTGAATAACCAGTGATTGTGATACAGTGATGAATCCGACTTGGCTACATAATCTGATAATCTGTCCGACACAGGCAAATTCTTAAGCCACGAGGCTCGACTGGCTTGATTGTCTTTTCAACCAGGGAAACCAGGCATCACTGAGCTCAACACTACCACTTTACATCCTGAGCATAGTTGAGAACTAGACAGCAATTCAAGCAAGTAATTATTAAGGGACATGAAATCCAATGTGTGTGTGTGAAGCAGATATACAGCACATAAGACAATTAAAAACATTGTGTTAAAATTTTACAGTTCGTTTACTTGTTCGTTTTAAGTTCGATTTTTAAGTTATGTTCAGCTGTGAATCAACCAACCTGTAAGAAGTAATCCTTTTCAGTTTAGAAGCAAGCACATCATAGCCACACTCCTCCAGCACCTCCTGCCGGGCGATCTCCTCTAGGGAGAGGTCAGGTTTGTCCACCAGCCCAGCACAGAGCTCGTAGGTGACTCCTGCTGAAGCTGGGGGCCACTGAGAGGAGCCCCCCCCCTCTGAAGCACACTGGCCCTCCAGAGACTCAGGGGCCGCAGTTTCAGATGTGCCCTCCTCAGTTTTCTTGGCAGACTGAGGCGGCTGCTTCTTGGTCCTTTCCCACTCACACATGTATACAGCTGGTTGTGGAAGAGAAAAGGTAAGAAATAACTTTAGTAGTATAACTTTTGTTTTATCCATTTGCCACATATTTTGAAAGCCGATTAATGATGTCTATATTTTTCACATCTGTAACTTGAACTAAGTTGTTGAATTAACTGAGTTACTATCACATGTAGAATAAATGTAACATTAAGTGGTGACTTAGTGGTTCTAAACATGACTTAGAACATGATCAGATTTAGTATGAAGTATGAAATATGCAAAAAAACAAAAGTATATGGACTGGCACCCCCTTTTGCAGCAATAGCTTCAACTAAATATTTCCACTAACTGCTTATCACATCAGTTTGGACAGATTTTAGCCCGTTCCTTCTCACGGCACAGATTTAACTCAGAGATGTTGGTTGTTGTCTTGCTGCATGATCCACTTTCTTTTGACCTTGAGTTCATGGATGGACAACTTGACATTTTCCTGTAAAATTTGCTTCCACGACTTCATAGTTCCATAAATGATGGCAACCAGTCCTGGTCTTGAGGCAGAAAAGCAGGCCCAAATCCTGATTCTGCCAACACGTTTCACAAGCTGCTTTTAGACATGCACAAGAACCCTGAACATATCTAGGAATTATCCCGGTAAGATACATGTGAGAACGCAAATGTCCAGGTCAATGGCCCGGAGATTACCCAGATATTATCCTGCGATCCCAGTTGTAGAAAGATTGGATAATGTTGGAATGTGATCTCTGCTGTGTCATGTCAGGCCTCCTGTATGCTCACAGGAGCCAGACAGGTGCCCCCAGCCCTTGCTAAAATAAAGTTTTGAGTTTTTCCCCTATGTGACAAAGCATCTGACTCAGACAATATCCTGCTGTGCGCTACACATGTCAAAGCACAACTCTGCACAATGTTTGGACCCGATTCTCCCAACATTGTCCAGAGCTCTAGATGGGATAAGAGTTTAGTTGCTGTCAAACATAATGCTTCTCATTCAAATAAAATAGTTCTACTTTGATCTCATCTGTCCACAGAACATTCTTCCAGCAGCCTTTTGGCTTATCCACATGGTGTTGAGAAAACTCTTTATGGACAGCAATGTTCTTTTTGGAGAGTAGCAGTTCCTCCTTGCAACTCTAAAATGCGCACCATCGTTGTTCAATGTTCTCCTGGTCATGAACATTAGCCACTGCAAAAGATGCCTTTAGTGTCCTAGACGTTACAGTTGGGTCCGTTGTAAACTCAGGGACTATTACACACCTTGATCTTTGTTGGTCAACCACTCTTAGAGTAACAATGGTGTTGAACGCTCTCCATTTGTACACACATTTGTCTGATAGTCAACCGGTGGAGCCCAGAAACTTCAGAAACTCTTTTGTAACCCTTTCTAGCCAGGAGAGAATCAACAACTCTTCTGAGGTCTTCAGAGATCTCCTTTGTTCAAGCTATGACACACTTCTACAGAGCTTGTCAAGATCATACTATGATAGTAAAGACCCAGATTTCTCTTCTTTAAATAAGGCAGGACCTCGCAGACAACTGCTCTACCAACTGATCTACTGCCGCCCACATACCTTTGGTAAGACTGGATAATTTTCCACAATAAATAAATGAATGGACTTGGACTTGCATACAAATCTGATCATATTTTAGGTCATTTATGCTAAGAAAAACCAACTTTCAAGCACCACTCTATATACATCTTGAATCAGCTTTATTCTAATCTATAATAAATAAATATATCGATTGGTCAATTGGGAGAATTTGCCACAATACTGATAACAGACTATTCATTTAGTGAGCCAAAATGTTCATGTCATTCTTGGCTGTAGACAAACTCTGATACAGTGAGGCAGGAGAGGAAAAAAATATATCAATGCCCAGATTTCCTTGAATTTAGCACACTGTAGTGTGGAACAGTCCCTGGTGACTTCTAACAAAGGAGGTTAGGCTGCTTTGTAACTGGGCCTTTTATGGTCTATTTATGAGTCTGCATTGTTACTAAGATTCAGTTGAATAAACGGGGATCGTAATGTACTGCTTTTTTAGTGAAAGTGCCCACAGGAGATGATTATCTAGATCTAGATTGGTGACAAGAAGAGAATGAATAAGCTGTACTGAGCAGTGTGACTGGTTTTCTGCTCTTACCTGGACGGAACTGCTTGACAAGGACAAAACAGTGTGAGGTGGTGTTGAAGATCAGCACTGATACACTGGGGAAAGGAGAAAAAGTCAGTGTCAAATTACTTTTTCCTAAAACATGTTTCTTCCTAAATGATATATGACTGGTGGCAGTTCCCTCAAGCAAATGTGAGCCTTTAGTTTCAAGAAAGCAGTAATTCATGGCTGAATCAGCTTTTGCATTCCTTATAAGAGAATCTGTAGTTATCAGAAAGAAGGGAGTGGGAGCCGGAGGTCTGGATTAAAAGACATGTCACCCTGAGGAACATCCAGCATCTCTGGGCAGTGAATTTATCTCATGTTAATCTTTTATTGGATAACTGGCTAAAAAGGCAGATATAGTCCATTTATACTACACTTGGTGTATGCACGCTGTCATGTTCACACATTTTTGATTCCACACAAACCTTCAATGACGTGACCAAATTTATGCTATACCATAAAGATCCGAAAACATAATAAGGCCTTAAAATGTCTCTTAAACATGTCTGACTTTGCTAACTGAAGCAGTATGAGCATGTCTGTTTTCATGCTTACCCGTATACCAGCAGCATCACGCATCATCTCTAGAAAAGCATACAATTACAATTAATTACTGTATTTTATTTGCTACCTGGTGTGAGACTTTCCAGCTACTGTACCTTAATAACAACGCCTGCTGTGTGCTATGGCTGTTAAATGATGTGTCAATTGATGTAGTGCTCTTAAAACTAAGTACTGTAAAAGTAATCCACAGCAGTATCTCATGGCAAATCCCTCATCTAAATAAAGTCTTATATGTGTGAATTCAACAAGCAGGATATGGAGATAAAATTAGGATCAGCAACTCCTCCACTGTCACAGAGTGAATTGTGTACACACAGGTGGTTTGCTGCATGTGTGTGTGAGAGTGGGGTCTGTGTTGGGAAAGCGGATGTGTCTGAGGCTGCAGGAAGCCCTGCCCTGTCTCTCCTATGGTGAGAGCAAACCAGGAGATTGCTATTACAATTTGTTTCCAGCACCAGCTTCTTGGCTGGTACTAATTTAATATCAGTTCACAATTCAGTTACAGTATGTAAAGTGTATTTTCAACAGTATGTAAGTATGTCAGTTTACCTGGTTTACCACTGCAAAATGATGTAATGTAATTGTTTGGTGCTGTTTTCATAGAAATATACCATAGCCAGTTAAATAACTGCTTCTAATTTTTCATTCAATATGTCTGAAGTGTTATTTAACTTTCACAAAATGTACATAAAACTTCATATTGCTGAAAATACATATAATAAATCAAAATGTTTACCTCCTCTTCCTTTTAATACATTTTCGCACAGATGGACAATTAATAATTTTTACATGATTAATAATTTTTACATTTTTACAGCAAGCAAAACCTGTTTCAGTGTCCATGCAGGCACCTTCTGTTGTTTTAAGACAGACCTGCATTTTAAGGTGTTTAATCATTATTCAAGCAATTAAACACAGTGACCCACATATCTGACAGCAGACAGGTGTAACAGAAAGAGCATCACCACTGTAGAACTTACGTACGGATACAATAATGTTCTAGATTTAGCCCAAAAGTTGGAACCAGAGGCCTGACGAAGGAAAGCTGTCTACTGAGGCACGTCTGTAGTGTTGTTCCACACCATTACTGCTGTTCTACAGCTTCCTGCTGATTCTAATGGTTAAACCAAGAAGCAGGCTAAACACATGCTCAGGACTTTTCATGCACCGTTAGACTTACTCTGGCTGGTCAACAGGAAAACTGAGTTCCCTTGTGTACAAGGTAAAAACTTGGTCAAGTACAATGTAATCCATCATAAATACTAGGAGAGGGGCAATGACTCAACAAACAACTTAAAAATAAATTTTCCTTCACTAGATGTGATGTATTTGTACACAGTTCTTGCCATAATCTATCCTCTGATTTTCATGACATGTTATACGAAGTTCACATTTAAGTGTTTAGATCTCCTACAGTTTGTCTTATTGACCTGCTTTGAATTAGTTTTTAATACACATTTCTTTAATTTATCATGCAGAAAGACAAAAAATAATTGAGCAGAGATACACCTGATTTCCTTCTATCATTTTGAAACATTATTGGACCCTACCAGTGGGAAATAAAACTCAGTGTATCACTGTTTACACATCAAAATTAATCACAAACGACGAATATAAAACACAAACCTCACTTTTTCTAAAACGCAATAAAAACTAAAATCTGTGATTGGTCATTTTGCTCAAACCTTTATTTATCTGACAGAAGTAGAAAGAAAATATTTTCAAAATATTGATACCTGCAATATTGATGCAATAATTTGATGCCTGCAACACACTCAAATAAAGTTGGGACAGAAGCAAAATTATACTAAAAAGTTTATAAAATATTCCAGAAACACATGGGATCATTCAAAAATGAGCAAGTTAATTGGTAATATGTGAGGGTATCATGATTGGATATAAAAGGAGAATCCACCAAACAGTTGGTCTTTGCAAGCAATGATGGGTTGTGGCTAAACACTTTGTGCCACTGAGAGAATTGGGAATCAGTTTGAGAAGAACTGAGTGCGTGACATTTGAGCAATCAGGCAGCAGTGCGTGAGAAACCACCACACTACCAGGATGAATACGAGCATGAGTTCTGGAGTAGTTTGGAAAACCACTGTCACTTAACACAGTCCGCAGCCGCATCCAGAAATACATACAGTAAATAAATTCTGTGCAAAACCAATACCAATTTTTCTGGACTTACTGTACATGTGTGAAAGCACCATAGATGCAGAGGCATATATTGGGACTTTAGAGAGACATATGCTGCTATCCAAGCAACGTCTTTTCTTGGGAAGTCGTGCCAGGTCTCATTTTGTGAGTGCTACAACAGTGTGGCTTTGTAAACATAGAGTGCGCGTGCCTGCAGTCCAGATCATCTCGTGTTGAAAATGTATGGTGCATCAGGAACAGGAGAATCAGGTAACGGCAAACATGGACTGTTAAGCAACTTATGTCTTGCATCCAGTACACTTTCAAAACTGCAAGTAGTATCTTCAGTTCCCAAAGGATCAGGGTGATTGTGGTGCAGGAGGTAGGGCAGTAGGCAGTAGTCTACAAACCCCAGGGATGGTGGTCCGCTTCCCAGATCCCTCCTAATTCCTGGCCACATGTCGAAGTGTCCCTCGACAAGACACTGAACCAGAACCCTCGGCACCTCAAAGGGGGCAGCCGGTCCACAAATAATTTGCCCAAGGAGATCAATAACGTATGATTAATTATTTATTATTAAAAACTGTAATTAAAAGAAAAGGTTAATGTAATACGGTAGTAAACAAGCCTCTGTCCCAACTTTTTTTTGAGTATGTTGCGTGTTTTAAACTATACATTTAACTGTATTTACAAAATACAATTATGTTTGTCTGCTGGAATTAACAAATCATAGAATTTAGTTTTTATTGAATTTTATGAAAAGTCCCAACTTCTCTGGAAATTGGGTTTGTAGATAGTGTTCTCATCTGGCTGGGGTTACATGAAAAATTAGACCTAATCAATTTGTTCAAATGAAGTGAAAGTCAAAATAACAATAATAATAATAATAGCAATGGAAGTTTGTTCACCTAGCCTGCATGTGTTTTTGTAGTTTGTGGAGAAGGTTTAGGTCTATGTCCCTTTGAGTGTCATAGAGGCTCTGCAGGAATATGGGATGCCAAGTCAGCTGAGAGCCATCCCATTCTTAAATAAACAGAGTTTGCAACTAAACGCCAAACTTACAGAAATTGCAGACCCAAATGAATCCTGCTGAGAAGAAAATGTTATGCACACTTAAACAAAAATGCAAAACAATCCTGGATCCATTCAATACACGTTAAAGAGGAAATGACACTTTGACAGAATTTCCACCTGGAGAAGAGTTGGAAGTTCCCATGGGCTATCATTCTCTTTCTCTACGGGTTTGACGTTTAGTGCCTTTGTCTCAGTGGTACTATTTTTCAGTGGGACCTCTGTTTAGGGTCAGCAGTAGAGGAAAGAGGGCTTAAATGACCTGAGACTTAGCTCGGGGCATTATGGTACAGAATGTAGGGGCTTTGACACAAATGTGTGATTTCTCTTATAGTGCCCCCTGTGAAGAGCAAACCTTTATAGCCAACTAGAATAACATGGGACCAGTTCCCAAAAACACAAGGTCTGTTTGGGTTGACCATCCACTAAGTTAAGGACAGATAAATATAAAAAATACCATGAGGGGGAGATGCTAATTACAGCTACAGGTGATGACACACAGGATTTATGTCACACGCACACAAAAATAGATAAATAAATGCATTAAATAATGGGCTGAAAAAGTATACCAAGAGATTTAGAGTTTTTGAAAAAATGGGCAAAGAATGGTGGCAATCAAGCTCAGGTTACCAAATTCATCATTTGTTGATTCCTGAGTGCTAGACAGGAGTGAAATAGTTTAGGGACAAGCTCTTCAGAGGGAAAAACGCCTCCAGACACAATGAACATGCCTCTGTTTTTAGGTTTCAGCTGTTATTTCAACAGCAGACATTCTTTAGAAGTGAAGGAAGACCATCATTGCCTTGTTTTAAGCCTAATCTACATCAGCTTATCTAGAAAGCTGATTTCTTAACTTGTCTTTGTATCAGGGTTAGAAATGTTTGTTTTTTTTAAACAATTGTGCATGTGCACAACAAAAGGCTATAGACGGGTAGAGTGGTGGAGTAGAGTGACTGGATGTATGAGATCATTACATTAAGTGATGCCTCCTCATAACACAAAGAGGTCTGCACAAGTCTAGATGATTGACTTTTCACAGTTCTGAGTAATATACAGTTAAAATTTATGAGCCCAGGTTAGGGGATAAATTTAATCACTGATCTACCGCATGTATACATTACAGTAACTGGTCATTTAAGTGCATGTAAACACACTGCATGCTTCTAACCTATTTGCATGTCTTCCACCCAACAGCAGTGATAAAATGCTTTACCTGTCATGAGTTCGCATGAAGTCCCAGGATTTTTTTGTGCCATTCTGTGAACAAATAAGACAAATAAACATAAAAAAAAATCATTTCAACTTGAAATCCATTCAAACATGAGTCAGGCAGAATGTGATGCATTCAGTGTACCATGACATCTCACTCTCTTTGTTGTATCTGACTTGCATGGCAGGATGTCAAATCGTCTCATATTTATTTAATATGATTACTGTAAAGACAACAGCTGCCCTACTCCTGATGCTTGCTTGGACACGTAACACCACAAAGCACACCCATGAAAACCATCTGCAGATGCAAAGCAAAACAAAAGCACTGTGTCTGAATCAGATGATGTTCTTGAGCTTTATCAGCTGAATGAATGGTTATAATGATTGCAAGAATAATACTTTATAAATAACAGTCAAACTTTACATAAGATAGATATGTGTAAGATATGTGTATGGTTTTTCCATATCAGATACACAAGTGATGTCATTGTGGTTGATAGAGTAACCTGACAAATTCAATGCCCAACTTAGAGATGAATGGGGACTAATGAATATCCCAATAAAAAAACTAATGTAGAAATCTTAAATACATGGACAGTAATGTTGTCTGATTCTTGGCTCATCATTCTGCAGAAAGTATGAGAAGAATAAGGTCAACACCTTGACTGTCTGGTTCATTTTGAAGTTATTTTCATTAATACATGACGAATCAAGCAAAGGTATTTGCAAAGGAAGGGACAAACTGTGCTGGTGAACATGAACAGAGAGAACTCACTACTTCACTTTACTTTTAGCGTAAAGTCAACAAATATTTCTCATCCATTGCTGTAAAATTCCAAAAACATTGTGAGAAGAGAATGTAAAATATGTTCATTGAAAATTCTTCTTTAAAAAATTTGAGATGGGCATCACAGAAGGCTAGATACTAAAGCAGGTATCATGTAAACTGGAAGCAGTTTTTAATTAAAAAATAAAATTATGTATTTTTAAAATGTTTTAGATATTATGGCAGGAATCAACTGGCTTGGGTTGAGTGCCACAGACAGGTTACACGCTAGAAAAGCAGACTAATGCATTGTTGACATTAAAAAAAGTCTCGACTATAGTCTATCAAGGTTTAACCAATATACTGTAATTCGACTTGCATAATTTATTTTTCACTTCAAATCAGTAAAGATGTGTGGCTTAAACTGAACCTAAATAAACTCAGCATTCAATAGCATACTGTCTCCACTTTGCATGCTGTATAAACATGGTAAAGTTGGCCTATATTTTCCATGCTCGAGGAAATGTGGCCTTGATTCAAATTTATGCTACACCTCCTCTCCACTCACAAGCTCTTTCAGACACAGGGATGACAGCTTTACTAGAAGAGCCTTATTTCGCCTACAACAGACGTGTGTTCTTGTGTGCGAAAGTGCTGGTGAAGTTTTCAGCACCGCCCAAGAAATGGGAGGAGGAGAAATGGCAAGCTAATTGCACTGATAGAATCAAGCATAATAAAGCTACTGTTGTAGCAACAAGATTTGTGTTTGGATGTGCCGCTGTGCCAAAGATGTACTTAGAGCTGCAATATCCAATGTTTCGATTTCTCTCTAAAGAGAATACTCGACATGCCACTTTAATTTCAATCCATCAGTCGTGCAACAGTTAACTACAACTACTACCCATTACAAATTTCCCCAAATAAATCATGATGACATGATATACACCAATCAGGCACAACACTATAACCACTGACAGGTGAAGTGAATAGTGAGCTTTTTGTTTTTGCTTGCAATAGAAGCACAAGGACATTTGACGTGTTGAAGTGTCCTGCTGGTGCTACAGTTAACTAGAAACAGGACTTTATCTATTCATCTCTTAATAGTGAAGTCTGTGGTTCACAAGCCAGGAACCCCCAACCCCGTGTAAGCATACTAGCTTCAACTTATGTTTACCATGCTCATTAGCAATTAATCTGTCAATTATTTTTCCAGTTGACTGTAATTTTTCATCCCAGGTTTTATGAAATGTCTGCAAACAATTAAAAAAATATCCCAGAGTATTTTCTTTTAATTTGTTTTAAAGCTCAGAAAGATGTTACATTTGCAAAATATAGAAAAGCAGCAAATCATCACATTTTAGAAGCTAGTCAAAGCAAATGTTGCAACATTTTGCCTGATATTGTTAATGTTGGAGAAGATTACCCTTCTTTTTTTTTTTTAACTGTTGGCAAGTAATTGACTATTCAACAGATAATTTCAGAACTACACTTAGCTTCCAGTTGTAGTATTGACAGTATGAAAGGGGTTTTGCTTCATATTCACGTCTTTTACATTTCAAGACAGACCTAAAACCAGCATATTTTAACAACCGGCTGACCTGCCATTTTCAACACAATATCATAACTGATCAATATATCATATACAGAGATGATAATAAAAGAATATTATTCATTTAAATTCAATCTAATAAGAACACTGCAACTCTTTAGTTTCCCAAGCTACAAACAAAGGCTTATCTCCCTCCATAAAAATAACCTCTAATTCCCATTTTCAACATAGCTAATAGCTATAGCTATAACTAAACCAAAGAGAGAGAACCAGCTAATGTAAACTCCTGAAAATTATGTCAATAAACAGTGAAATGACTGGTGCATGACCTCAACAGGACGTAGCCAGGGGGCCTCAATGTGAAGCCGAGCTAGCATAAAGCTGTTCACGCACCATTAACAATCATGTTGTGAAATGAGAGCATCAAGCCAATGTTTGCATAGATTTAGTTATGGTATTACTATATCATCTTTATTTATTGTAAAAGCTGTTATGTCAGGCCCCGCATGAGGTTTGATATACGCACACTGTGCTGAGGAACATAGTTAATGTTTGCCATCATATTAAAACCACACATTTACTATATATTGGTGTATCGTCAGTAGTTCATAAATGCATTAATTAATGTGCTTGAACAATAAGCAGGTTTACAGACAATTACCTGACAACAACTTTGATCATGATGAGTGTCACTCACCAAACAGAAAAAAGGCTTTTTGGTTTAATCGTCTTAAATTTGCCCGTCTTTTAATATATTACTGTAAACTTTTTAACTTTCTGTTTGGAGAGTTGGACAAACACAACCATCAATTTGACGGGATCATCTTGAGCTCTGTCACTACTTCTTGACATGTTATTAAACAATACATTTATTAATTTAAAAAGCATAATTACAATTAGATGCAGTCCTAAACTGTCTTTTTTTTCTGATTTACAATGTGTGTGAAATATAGATATATCCTTTCCAATTCGATTTTGTTTAATTGTCCGTAATTAATTCAATGAATTCACACACTGATCTAAAGCTGAAATGATTGGTTGACTGACAGAAACTCAATATGCAATTTAAATTATATTGAAAAACAATTCATCATTTTTTCCATTGTGTTTCCAATAATAGAAAACAACCAACTGATCTACCTCCGCCGTTCATTCTTTGTCATATACAACAACAGGTTTTGAACTGTTTGTCAAATGAAGCAACCTGAAAACATCGACTTGAGTTGGGAGAAATTATAGAGGGGATTTTTCATTAATCCAGAAATGAATCAGCAGATTACTGCTAATTAATTTTTAGTTGCATCCTTGCAGAGGTGAAACTGTTATTATTAATCACTAAAACTGACAAATAATATATCAACTTAAATGTTAATGTCATTCATTAAGCAAAACATTTAGATTTAGTTTAAGTATATGTAACTAGCCTTTAAGCATGGACATCATCAAAACTCCTTTGTGGAGTTATGTTGTTGAAGATGTGGTGTAATTACTGTTGTGCCAACAAAGTGCGCAAATGCCATCATTCAAGCCGGCCGCACCCTTCTCGGTTTTCTTCTGTGAAAATCAAAGCGAGAGTGAAGGCGTGTGCGTAATAAATCACCTGTCGTGACTGAGGAGGGGATGCACTTCTGGTGGTTTACTACTTTGTAAAGAATGTCTATTGAATAATGTATGGGACAGGATTTTTCCTGTCAGCGAACCTTGTACAGGTAAACTGTAGGGTACATTTACAGGGGTGAATGAAGATATAGATACTACGACTGGCATCTTTTCCTCGATCCTGTTGCTAATAAAACATAACATTTGTAACCATAAATTTCCTTTCTACTTTCCGTTGAACTCATGCACAGCTGGGTGGATTTTTACATCACAGAAACCTAAATTAAATCATTTTCTAATCATTACGATTGTGGTGCTGCATTATTTCTACACTGCCACCAGAGTGATTAGGATACATTACAGCACTACAATAGAATTCATGTGAATAAATGAAAGGATTGTATGTTTCATTTTTGAGACACTGAACTCCAAACACCAACGCAGTTATTCTATTTTTCTAAATAATAATCTTCCCATAATTTACTCAGCAGGCTGCTGAGTACTGCAAGTAGGCGAGATAAATGTGGCAGACGTGATGGTTTAACATGTTGGATCATCAAATGCAGCATTCCAGTGGGCCCCACCTCACTGTGAAGTTTCAGGCTTAACACACACACACTTAATCGCTCAACAAAACCAGGTGGTTCTGAATGTGGCTTCACCAGTGGCCAATGTTGGCATGCCAGCTAAAATGACGCAACATTTAAACATTAAAATGAGTTTAACTGAAACATAAAGTTGTCTTTGTTAACTTTACTTCCACACAGTCCATGTCAGCACACCGCTCACACTAAAGGTCTGAACATGCAGATGCAGAAAGTATAAAATAGCCTTAAAACATGAGGCTGGCATTAAGGCTGCAACGCCTAGTCGATTAATTCATTAGTCCATCAACAGAAAACTATATTCTTTATCGAATATGGTTATATTTTTATGCAAACATGCCAAACATGTGAATGTTGCATCTTTACATAAGTGATAATGTGATGCTTTTCTTTGTTATACAAAGGACATTGGACTTTTTTGGAGAGTTGATTGGACAAGCAACATCTGAAGCTTAAACATAATGAAAAAAATCACTATTTTAATCCCTGTTGTTGCCAAAACCAAAAGTAACAGATTTCATTATAAAGTTTAACCACTGGTATGAGATAGTGAGACACTGCTTTACAGCATGAGCAAAAGGAACAGACTTATCAGAATACATTTGATTCTTAAATGCGTAAAACTAAAAAAGACCCAGCTTGTTGGTCTAGGGGTATGATTCTTGCTTTGGGTGTGAGGGGTCCCAGATTCAAATCCCATTTTCCCTCCAAGTGTCTCTAGGCAAGATAATGTACCCTTGGTGCTTTAAATATGGTTGCCTGTCCAAAAGGATTTAATAAAGTATTAGTTATTATGTTGATTATAGTCTAGTTTGTTGCAGACATTAGAGCTGCAACCATTAATTGATTATTCCATTGACAGAAACATAATCAACAACTATTATGATCATTTTTTTAAAGCAAAAAAGCCAAATATATTCTAGTTTTCCTAAAAATTCATTGAGAATTTGCTTTTTTCAACATCTGAGACTCAACTGAAAATCTTAATACAGTCAACTACAACAAGCTATTTGAATACATCACCATATCAAAATATCACAATTAATTTGGCATCGATTCATGTTTAAAACACCAGCACCCACATACTGTACAAGGTAAAGTTACTCAGCACGAATGTGTCACTAGACACACATTTCCTCTCTAGTATCCTGTCACCACTCACAGATGGTGGGGTTCCCCTCATTACTCAGGCCACTTGCTGAGAGAGTTGGGGGTGGGGGGTGGGGGGTGGGGGGGGGAATGGCTTGAATGGCCCCGGGGAGATGGAGAATCATGGCCGACATGGATTACGACTGAGAGACTAACCCATGGGGGGACAGTTAGAGAGAGAGAGAGAGAGAGAGATGGACTGAGAGGAAGGGAAACAGGAATAGGCTACACAAGACCTTGAAATTAATGTGGTCCCTCTGGCTTTGGGCATCAGAAATGACAAGCTCCTGTGTGAATGGCTTTTGTAGGGAGGGATGCCTGGTCTTCATCTTTTAGGTGCTTAAAGTCTAATAACCATCACTCACAGGCCTCCTGTGCTGAAAATACTACAAAGCTGGCAGCTGCAGCAGGAAGAAAGGAATCAACTAACGTCCTCAAACACAATAGCACTCTTTGAATCTCAACATGTGTCCTCCAGTTTTTTTTATGGACTTACCTTCAGTTTCTGTCTTCTCACCAGCTTCAACAAAGGCAACATGAACAACATACAGTGCTGTGAAAAAGAATTTGCCCCATTCCTGATTTTTTTGTATACAGTATTGTCATGATTCAGATTATCAAAGAAATTTAAATATTACACAAATATAACCTGAGTAAATACAAAATGCTGTTTTTAAAATGTGATTTCATTCATCAAGGGAAAAAAAGCTGTCCAAACCTGCCTGGCGCTGTGTGAAAAAGTAATTGCCCCCTAAACCTAATAACTGGTTTTAGTTGAATAACAACTGCAGTCAAGCATTTGTAATAACTGGCAATGAGTCTTTCACGACTCAAACTTAAGAAAGACACTGGGCAAAAATGGCGTCCATGGCAGAGTTTCAAGGCGAAAATCACTGCTGACCAAAACAAACACAAAGGCTTGTCTCACATTTGCCAAAAAAACATCGTGAGTCAAAAGTCGCCGAGGCCTTTGGGCAAATATTCTGTTGACTGATGAGACAAAAGTTGACATTTTTGGAAGGTGTGTGTCCTGTTACATGTGGCAAAAAACTAACACAGCATTTCATAAAAAAAAACATCATACCAACAGTCAAACACGGTGGCCGTAGTGTGATGGTCTGGGGCTCAAGCGCACTTACGCAGCAGGACAATGATCTGAAACACACCAGCAAGTCCACCTCTGAATGGCTCAAAAACAAAAATAAAAGGTTTTGGAGTGGCCTAGTTAAAGTCTGGAGTTAAATCTGATTGAGACACTGCAGCATGACCTTAAACAGGCCGTTCATGCTCGGAAACCTTCCAATGCGGCTGAATTAAAACAATTCCGCAAAGAACAGTGGGCCAAAATTTCTCCACAGCGATGTGAAAGAGTCACTGCCAGTTATTACAAATGCTTGATTGTAGTAGTTATTCAACTAAAACCAGTTATTAGGTTTAGGGGGCAATTACTTTTTCACACAGGGTCAGGCAGGTTTGGACAGCTTTTTTCCCCTAATAAATGAAATCATCATTAAAAAATTTTATTTTGTATTTAGTCAGGTTATCTTTGTGTAATATTAACATTTATTTGATGATGTGAATCATTTGAGTGAGAGAAATATGCAAAAAAAAACAGGAAGGGGGCAGATACTTTTCCTGGAGACTTGAGCCATAATACTATTTCTTTAATCACAAATTGTTTTGAATCATTTCCACCGAAAGTTAAAAAAACAAGCAAACTGAATTATGGCTCTGCCCTTCATCAAATTTCTAAACATGCAGACATCCTCATCCTCAGTCATTTTAACACCATGTCTCGAGTTCAAGCCGATAAATAACTGTTCGTGTGAGAAAATGTGTCTTTTAAGGATTATAATGGATCTCATTCATTGAAGGAGTAAGGGCCTGTAAGATAGATAATCCCAGATGAATAATTCAAATCATTATAATGAATAAATAGAAGGTAATTATCCCAATTTAAGTAGCAACCTGTGATTCAATGAAAGCACAAGGCAACAGAGATAAGAGGGGTTTCCCCGAGTCAACGAGGGACAATCACCTGCACTGTAGACTGAGGAGACAAAACCACCAATAAACACTAGTGATGAAGGAAGCCTCTTACGCATGATTACCTACTTTTAGAGAGTGTTCCTGTGCATGTAAGTAGATTTCAGTGACCGGTGGCTGCAGATGTACTACTGAACATAAAAGGTTTGGAGAAGAGATGCTCTCTCAGTGTGACTGAAAAGCTTTTGTGGGGAGTCCCTGCACAGGCCCTCTCAAGCTGCAGAGGAGAGATGACGAGGATGAAAGGGAGGACAGGACGGAGAGGGAGTCCACCATCACCTCTTTTGTTGTCCATCTGCTGTCTTAGTCCGTTCTGCTATTCTCCTTACAAGCTTAACCCCCACCAACCCTCTCTGCAGTTACAGGTGTGAACCCCAAATGGGAAAAACTACTCACTTAGCTGCCCCCAACATGAGAGCCTTGGTGCTAGAGTTTTCTGATTAAATGAAGGCAACACTACAAACGATTCTTTGTGTTTTTTCACTTTAAATCATTCACTGTCAGAACAACTTAAAACCTATTTGTTTCTGAACAGCCTTTTTTAGCATGTGCTAATGGCAATGACATGAACCAGACTTCATTAGTAAGTAAAGGTTAAACACCTTCTTGTTATCATCTACAATGAAAGTTATAAGGATTCCCGTGCATTTTCTGAATTTCAAAAGTAACTTTTATAACAATATTCCTTCTACAAAACCAACACTATTTAGGTTTTACACAATAGAAGCCATCTTCATAACCCAGGAACAGAGGAACTGCACAAATATTTTGAAGCCTAAAAATAAATTAATCCTGGACCGCAGCCTATGTTTGGGTAAGGAAGCATTTCTCACTTTGCTGGAGACTATCAGGACATGCGGCTGTCACAGTTTGCTTTCTTTTACAGGGAGAACTTCATAAAACAATATGAGCTTTAGGGTTTTAATTTCACACCTTTCCATTCCCAACATGCAGCTAACAATAATTACTATTCACTGCAAAACACTGAGCAAGCAGCCTTTGAACTCCAGGGATAAAATAAGATTGTGGCTACAGAAGATTCACTCTATGTCCTGTCACCCTGAATCAACAGTTAAAAATGGATAGATGAATAAGTGGATGGATGGATGGTGACTACTGTATACCTGCACCCACAAGCTCTCTACAATACTCCTATATGTGGTAGGAGGCAGGCCTAGAGGACTGCTCAATCTATACAAGCAGCAGTGCGAGGATATATACTTTGAGACAATATGAATTTGCCAACTGACGTGTAAATACAAAATTAATCAAATCGACATGTATGTAAACCTGTATACATATTGAATGATTAGTGCTGCATGATTAATCCAATTGCCCTCTTATTCGCGATGTCAGCCTGTATGATACTGATTATATTCTACATTTGTGTGCAGTTTGCGCATTATCTTTGCCTCTAATAAAGAGAAACCAAACCAGTCTCTGTTTAGGCACTGCAGCGTGGTCATGTGTGTGGTCACATGACTTTCTTGCCACTTTAGCTCCTATGTTGCTAGATTTAGCAACTTTTCTTTTTTCTGTTTTTGTTAAAAGTTAAATTTAACTTGACTATTTGGGTTTAATTTGATTGTCTCAAAACAGAGTTTAGCAGCCTGAGTTAATTCCAGTGTGTGCAGTCACTTTATCCTACACATACACATATTGATATTCAAGATTCAAAAAACTTTTTTCATCCCAGAGGGAAATTATTTACATTATTAACATCAATATGTGTACTTCCCTTGATAACCAAACAAGTACACTCATTATACTGTTTATTATATCTCAAGCAGAAATTGCAATAATCACAATATGACCTTTTCACTGAATCAAGCAGCCTAGTAGGGATGCACTGATGCACTGAAAGTTTTTTATGTCACTACCTGGAATCATCACCATTTATGTGAGACTGCTGTTTATCCATTTATGTATGTTTGTTTGATTGTTTTGTCCATGAAATTAAAATGTACCTCAGAAAACTCCACAGAGCCAAATGTGACTCTGTCTCCAAATGTCTTGTTTTGTTTGACCAAATGTCCAAATGCACAAAAATATATAGTTTACAATGATACATGATGTAGAACAGCACAAAATCATCTAATGTATTTAATGAAGTTTCACTGAAATAATCGATAATCAAAATAGTTTCCAAAAATTTTTCCATCAATCAACTAATCGATTCGGCTTTATATTACAATAAAAATTGAGTCATGTTTTGTGAAAATGTGCACACACACTTTTACATTTTAAATCAGTAGAACAATGTGAAAAGACAAAAAAAAACTTCAAGCAGGTTTTATAATATCTGGCATGTATGTTATGTTCTGGAGCTGAACTTTCATTACAGTAAAACAGACATTTACAGCAGTTTTAACTCTCATGTGATTTCAACAGGCAAGGCTCTTCAGTGTTGCTCATAGGCTTAAATGATATCATTAGATGATGTCTCATTTGATTCAGACTTAAAACATCTTCCCTTGTCCTGCATCGCTGCTAATTCATCTACACCCCCTCCTACACTAATGTAAAGCATGTGCTAATGGTAACGTGATGCTCAACCACAAGAAACCTCTGCAGCAAGCTATCGTTAGCATGTTAGCAACAAGCTGCCTCTTAGCTGCCTCACGTTCAAGTAAAACACAGTGGCAACAATTTTACTCCTTCATGTAAAAACATAGCGACTACACTGCCTCAATTACTGTGATGTAAGTGATGCTAATTGTTGATGCACGTCTGTATTTAGAGCTCAGCTAATTAGCCTTCATGTTATGCTAGCCTGCTAGCTGCAAAATGAATGGGGGGGTTGGGCTAGCTGACAGCCTCCAGCAGCATCTGTGAACCGCTGCCATAAGAAATAACTCACCTGGTTATAGTGCACCCTGAACGGTTTCAGATAGTCTGAGTCTGTGCACGGAACGACTTCAATGTTATTAATCTCTTCCATAGTTTAGACTTGGAGCTGGATTCGTGGCTCACCGATAGTTGTCTGTCACCGCACAATGACAGTGAAGGAATGTCTACGGAAGCCGGGACGGGATATGAAACCGACCTGCGAGCATGGGATGAGGGTTGAAATAAACAAACTTAGAGCATCCTAATGCAACTTTTTTGGAACAAAACTTTCTGACGACTCGACTTTTTTTCTTAAATAAGAATTTAAAATTTAGTAATGTAATTATTTTTATGTTTTTAACATCTCTTTGCAGGAGAGCAATTGAAAAAAAAAAGTATTTTCAGGGATAAATAAAGTTGCACTGAATTGAATTGGACTGAATTGAAGAAATACATTCATTATAACTGATAAGGTTGTCTTCAGTGGGAGGATTTACATGCCTCCTGTTACACCTTAAATCAATTAAATACTACTATTTACAGTTTTTCAATTAATAATTGATACTTTATTGATCCCCTTGGGGAAATTGTTGTTTGGACAGCTGCTAGACCTGTGTCAGCGCTACTACGGGGTTTCGGTGTCTTGTCCAAGGACACCTCGGACATGTAGCTTGTCGGGACTGAGAATCGAACCGCTCACCATCCTACATTGACAAAAAAATAAGAATATATATACATGTTTAAAAAAAAGAGCTCAAGAGATGCAAGTGAGTGGATTTTTGTCCAGTCAAAACACAAGTTGTATGAATGCCCACATAAATCTAGGTGCTGGCCATGGTGACATGCTACATAAAAAATTATACAGATTACTGCACAATGATCTTCCATTATTTATTATGGTGACCAAGCATTCAACCACAACAGGTTCTTTTCAAGGCCTTAAAACATAAATTATTTATGATAAATTATGGAAGTGTTTGTAAGCTGTATAATTTTTAGGTATATGGGGCTATGCTGTTTCTCGGTATCCAGTCTTCTTGCTAAGCTAATTGGCTGCTGTCTGTGGCTTAATATAATAATAGTTAATACTTTACCTTGGAAGGTTTCTTGTGGACAAGCAGCTGCATTTTAGGTGCCAAAGGCTCTGGGTTCAGTGACTTGTCCAGGTACACTTGGACATGTGGCCAGGAATCAGAGGACATGGGAGTAGAGCCACCAACCCTGGGGTTTGTAGACTACTACCCTACCAATTGATCCACAGTTGCCTCACTTCAATAAGCTTATTTTACAAACAGGGGAATGGCCCCCTTCTCCTTACATGGCCTATAGGAGCCCCAGACTGAAAGTGTCCATTTTCTGTTCTGTTTTCTGTAGTTTGATGTATGTTTTTGGGATGTCTGGGGGATTTTTGTGTATTTGTAACTGAGCCTTGTGACTTTCAAACCAGAAATATCAACAGTCACTTTGAACAGAGGATGTGGGCCTGCTGGTAGGTCAATGCAGTAATCCATCAATGTGCCAAACTATTCCTTTAACAAATCCATCTTAGTAACTTGGGCATTGTCTTGTAGCCTACTGTATTAAATAAAAAAAAAATACATCTAATTGTTTGGCAGTGTTTGAGTTCAGGCTTAGGGACAGGTGTTCAGATCACAGATTGTGCAGCTTTATATTAGTTGAAAGATGAAGAGAAGTCCAGTATCCTCACCGTGCTGAGTAATGAATACGAGATGGGTGTGGGAGCTCATTCTCAGCAATGCAGCCTTGAAGGGCGAGGCTGCATGATGTCACCCTCTCACATCAATAACAGCCTTATAATGGAAAACAATCTGAGCTCCAATCTCAATGGAGCTGACTTCCTCCAACAAATGAGCCCCAGTCCACCGCCCACTACACAAGGACAGGACGTAACACTTCTGAAAACTGATTTACATCTAAATAAATACAGGCCTAGACAAAACAATGTGCAGCCCGAAAAAGAGGAACCGGCGTCTCTCCTCTGGGCATGTTCAATTTATATCGGTTGATCCGGCCAAGCTGCAGGGCACGATAAGACAGGAGGGACTGCTGAGCTGAAGTATTGTACAGGAGTCACCCCTTTCTGGTTTGATTAGAAAAGTGGGCACAAAGAAACTATGGCAGAGGAAGAACAGTATAAAATGACACTATGAAATACAGAAGCAAAAACCATTTCATTCCAAAGAAATAAAAAATGACCAAGAGACTCACACAACATGTACTATTGCTGGAATGGCCTCAGTGACAAACTCTGATTCAGAGTCACTACATACACTACTCACAAAAAGTTAGGGATATTCGGCTTTCGGGTGAAATTTCAGGATGAACCTAAAATGCACTATA
>JAUMHL010000017.1:17464244-17478294 GCA_032362345.1 Sandelia bainsii
GTGTGAACTTTTTACGTTTTCCATAAATTTCACCCGAAAGCCAAATATCCCTAACTTTTTGTGAGTAGTGTATGTTTCCCTGTTGGTTTGTTTGTTTGCATGAGACTATCTGTGGTCAGTCAGATTCAGACCCTTTTGCAGCTTCTTTTCTAAAACTCTATAAACATCTGCTGAAAACATCACACGACCATTTGCTGTAAATTATCTCTCTCAGTAGGATGTGTAGTCTGTGATCTTTCCATAGCAATCAATCAATCAACAAATGTGACAGTATGTTCTTACCTGTCACCTCCATCGTTTAAAAGAGGTCTGAAATCTACATTTACACCTAAAAATTGTTGTGTAATTTTCTACAACAGCTAGTTTTAGCAACAGGAGAAAATAGTCCTTGTTTGGGGACTATTGTTAGGAGTGCATTAATACACAGTACATTTACTGCTTTTTTGAGGTTTACTGTACAATGAAATCTCTTTTTAAGTAACTAAAAAGTTATTTTGAAATATAACATCTGTACTGCACAGCACATGAGCCTATTTCCAAACAGAATGATCCACGTTCAGTTCACTGAAACAGAAATATGACTGGTCAGTCAAAATGTCAAAATTATTTTTTTATAAAGAAAACAAAAAAATTGCACAAAAAGAAAAATACACTGGAACATACAGTATTATAAATCTTTTGTACAACTTTGTTCAGTTTTTCTGTAATTTTTTGCCATCTCTGCCTTTCATATTGTTCCTAAAAAGTAAAACTAGATACACAAAAGAAAGAAGTGATTTTTTAAGGCTATTTCCTGGTAGAAAGTAGATAAACATGAAATACAGGGAAGAAGGGAAAGTGAAATGCAACATCTCATTCAACTGAAGTTAGATGTTCTGTGTAAGAAGGACAACGTGACATATCTGCATTGACACCTTTACGTGACACATGATACTTTTACTCAAGTAAAAAGACTCATTCAGCAGCATAGAAATATGTTGTAAAAGTAAAAGTACAGATATATTAATGTATAAGCAATGACTCTATTACGCAGAAAATTAACAATACTCTAAACTTTATCATAAACTAAATCACAATTTGAAAAATTAACTATATCTCTTAAGTAAGTGTACAGTATTTTCCTATAGAATCAAATCATAAATGAGTACTTTCTCGCCTTCCACCACTGCAAATACCTTATAATTTACAACACTGGTTGAACACTAGGTCAAAATAAGGCAACATTTACAGTTAACAGTTCGTTAGTGGCTGCAGGAGGACTGAGTCCTTCCTGCTGAATGACAGGCCTCCTGTTAGCTACATATTGTTGACCTCTGCATGAGTGTTACCACATTTTTGTGCACGTGGAAATCCATCTGACCTTCTCTCAGTGGAACACTGTCAGCAGCAGAAATGTTAAACTGTATTTTATCCACATCCTGATCTTTGCTTGCACTGGATCCTTTCCAGGGCCTCATTTGAATATCGCCCTCAAAAAGGCCTCCTCAAAAGTCTTATCAGCTCCTCAGACAGGTCCTGGGGCACCCATAACGCGTTAATCCCGTTCTTCCACGAATATGTGCATGCAGAGTTCTCACAGTCACGAACAATTACTGTGCAGGCGCCTGACGCAGACCAGACCAAACCCAGAGTCTCCTGAAGCCACCAAACTTTCTCTTCCTATCTTTCTGAAATCCTTTTGAAGTATTTTTACCACAGTTTTCACATTGTTTTTATAACATTAATCACAAAAACTCCCTTTATAGCAACGTATTTATTAGTTGCTACTTGATGCTTGACATTTACATGTACTATACAATTTGAAGTCAGGTTTTAAAGGCCTTGAATAATATCAATAAGAAGCTGTTTGATTAATATAATTCACAAAATCTATTTATCAATACTGCCCTAATTTCTGTGTGGTGTGGTAAACTGTAGATGAAGTCTAATGCTACATGCTGATTATTTTTTAACTGTTTCTCCATTAAGAAGAATGTATTTATGGAGGATGTGAATGAACCTACTGGGCGTATTGTAATGGGATATTAATGTACTGATACAACAGTCCTGTTTAATTTGTCAGTTTGTGTGGATACGTTTAAGACCCAAAACATAACCCATAGTAGCCCAAAAAACTATTTGTTGTCACAGAAACTTTGGATTAACTTTTATTTTAAAAGCAAAAACTCTGCAGTGGTCTATCCATAGCACATCTTATCAGTCAGGGTCAAGCAGGGATTTGGGCCACAGCCTCTGGGAATGCACTTAACCAAGGTGGCTGCTGCACCTCTGTTAGCACACTCAGGGTGTGGATCAAAGATGGCCGGGACTCTCCATCCATCCAGTCTGGACGTTCAGCCGCCACTTGCCTTGTCCAGGAGACGTTCCTAAATCCTCCCATGCAAGCTCGGATCTCAAAATAGAGTCACATGTCAAAAGGGCACTCGATAACTCAGCACAGAACTCTGTATGTGTGTGAAGAGTTGATGGAGGATCCGCGGTGAAGACAGTAAGACATGGCACGACTGGCACTGTCACTGTCAACATCCGCATAACCTTTGTTTTTGTCAAAATATTTGAACAAATAATAGTAACTGAGACATGAATTTGATTCAGCTTTAAAGCTACACTAATCTATATTTTTATGTTAACAATGAATTAAATTAAACACTGAAAAAATTATAGCCTCACTTAAAATAATGAGGTAATGATTCATACTAAATATACTCAAGCTGAACCAATATAATTCACTTTCTCTGAGCAAAGTCCCATTTTTTAAATTGAACCCAGTCATTTTAAAAGAGTGGGTGCAGCTCAGCAACTTTCTGCTTAACGTATTTGTAAGTTGTTTCTTATTTTTAACATATTTTTGTTCTATTTACATTTTGTGTTTCTCTCTCTCTTACATAATAGTGCAATTACATAATTGCACTATTATGTAATTGCACAAATCAACATTTGTGTAAATTTACCACAAGCACTTTGCCGTGCAAATTTCAAAGATGAGAGGGCTTTGTCCAGATCTCATAACAAGAAAACACTTTGCAGTGCAAATCTCTGCCAAGGACTTAGACTCAAAATTTCTTCCTGATCCTGACCACCTTTAAAACCACTTGTGTCTTCCACATTATCTATCAATACCTCAAGTTCTGTAAACTGGGACTTTGTTCTCTACCATCAACTTACTTTAAAAAATTCAAGCTACTTTTAATGTATTTGAAAGACACACTTTGCACTGAATGACCAACAGCAGTGTTATACTTTTTTCAGTGTACAATGTTCCCCTCAGGTTTATGGAGCTTTTTAACACGCTTTTCAACTGTTTTCATTCAGCTCTCATCATCTTTCTTTTCAGTTGCAGCAGGCAGCTGTTTTAAGTTCTGATAAACCCACTGTACACAGCCCGCTCAGCAACAAGCAGCAGACAGTAGCAGGGCATTTAGCAGCAAGGAGACAGATATCGCTGCTTGGTGAGAGAGGGAAAATAGGACTTAAATGCATCAGATGGTCAAAAGCAGCACTTCAAATAAACTACTAAAGTGGTTGAAGTAACTTGAAGAAAACAGTGTTAGCTAACATTATTACAGCTTTGAAGGAAACTGTTCATTTTAAGGTAGGAACCAAACATTGGAACAAAATACAACATTAAACACAGCAGCCATGGGTGTAGCATGTGGTTGGGTGAAAATGGCTGCTCATCAGTGCTTCTCCATCCATCCATCCATTTTCTTAACCGCTTGGGGGGTGGGGTGGGGGGGGTGTGTGCTGGAGCCTATCCCAGCTGTCATCGGGCGAGAGGCGGGGTACACCCTGGACAGGTCGCCAATCCATCGCAGGGCCAGTGCTTCTCTGTCAGGTGAATCCAGTCACTCTGAACTCTTTTTCACCTATGCACAACCCATCTCTCAAGGCCATTGTAATGGAAAACCTCCTCTGTCAGGCCCTTATATTTTTAGAAAAATCTATTATTGTTCTGTTCCTTTGTTGTGAAGCTATTGTGGCAGAAACGTAGTTGGATTTAAACTTAACTCAGTTGCTATATGTGGACCAGACATCAATTAAACAAATTATTAAAGACTGGGTTTAAAGACAAACTTCTCTGAAGTAACTTCAGGCTCATTGACGCTGTAATATTATAAACACAATCATCAACTGTATACAAGTCTGGTTCCTTATGGTCTAAATGTGCTTTTCTCTACACTAGCAGATATGTAACTTTGTAATTCCATCCCTTTGATTACATAGTTTTTAAATGAGATTGTAATCAACACATCAGAATCAGTCCTAAGAAATGCAGTGTGTTTAATCAGATTATTTTACACAATGTCTGTAATGCTTCAAATTTCCAAAAGCATCACCAAACACATGACTTTGTTGTTCTCAGGTGTCACAGATTTTTCGGTATTTTGTTTGGCTGCCACAAACAACAGATTATGTTTTAATTACAGAAACTTAACTATTAAACCTGCTATAATCATTATTTTATAATAACAATAAGGCATCAAGGACTTAACCCACCTAGGATACGATTTGTTTGTCCTTCTCCTGACTAGGAAGTACAGAGCAATCCAGACTCTCAAGCAAACATCTTTTTCCCCAGGGCTGTGGCTTACATTACTCCCCCATCCCATTCCCTGTCCAAACACACACACACACACAGTCACACACTCACTGCTGCTAACACACCTCAGCACCTTATCCCTCACATGCAAATATAATATCTGAGTCGCTTTGCAACTCCGTCATGTTTATTACCATATTACTGTGCTTATCCAAAGACAAATGTCACATCTCCAGCTGCATCATTTGCGCAGGGCACCTACATGCACACTGTGTGGTGTGTACATTCTGTGTGTACATACACACATCACACTTATACACATACTGTACATACACACATATCTTCCTTTTACATCTGCCTCAATGCTATTTTGCACTATTGAACAGCATTTATAGTCAGTTGTATTTTACATACATTCATTAATGATGTTTTTATGGTTGTGTATTATTGCTTAATGCTTATGTCATTATTCTATATTATTTTGCAGAGTAATAGATTTTATTTAATGCTGGCGAGTGTGCAGATAAAATTTTGTTGTATTAAAAACAATGACAATAAAGTGTCTTATCTTTTATATCTTATATCTATCAAATTACAGTGTGAACGGTGTCAATCATAGTGGCAAACCTACAGAGATTTATCACCAAAATCTGCAGCTCTCCTCATCTTTATGGAGTTTGATATCAAGTTTTAGGTCATTTTTCAGCAACTGTCGTCAGTGATAAAGCCTTGTACACTTCCTCCTCAAGGCAGAAACACAGGAACTGGTAGAGACCAAAAACAGAGCTAAAAGTGGTGGTGGCCTAATATGTGGCCAGTATTGGGAATAGTAATATACTGACTGACAAAGTCGCCAATAACCAAGCACCACATGAATGATAATGTTTCATAATTACAACCGTTTGCTGTAATAAACTAAAAAGCCCGTTTCTGCTTCCCCCAAGAGGCCAAAAAAATCTGTTACTGCATAGTTAAGTTGAATTAATTGTGTTTTATAATTTAATGTTTATTTTAAAAATTGTTTCCACCAGACTTTGTATGCAGTATTCTCTCACAAAAGAACCGCCTAGACTTAAAGGGGAACATTTAATTAAGACTTCTTTGGAATTTTCTTACTAATGAGATGTAACATGTCCCCACAAAGGTTTAAAGAAACCTGTGGACTGGATGGTTTCAGAGGCTGCTGGGATCACTGAGGTTTGATACTATGGGACAGCTGCTGTGGCTCATCTGGCCCCCTGCTAAGCGGGAGCCTATTTTAACAAGTCAGACCTATTGTCTTTTCCCAAGAATGACCAGAGAATGTGGCAGCTCCTCGGGTCACATAGTCCTTACTTGTGTGTGTTGTCGATTGTGGGGGGGAGTGAAGGACACAACTATGTTCCTGTCATTTGCATCACAATGGGAGCACATGCCATCGGAGCTAATTACCTGCCTGGAAGGACCTATTAAGACGCCCTCTGATGCCCCCAAACAACGTAACCACGGCTCTACAAACGCCGTGCACATTGCTACGAGTGGGAAGCAAAGACAGACTAATGGACATAAGTGACATCTGAAGTCAACTGCATAGAGACAAGGCTGTCTACGTCTTGATAGACAGTCTCTACTCTGTCCCCATAATGTCTGTTGAAGAAGAAAATACATGAGAGTAAGACAGTGATATAACACAGAACAATAAATATTGTAGTGAAGAAATTAGTTTCATACATTTTCTGTTCTAAAAAGGCGAAAATTTTTACATTTGAAATATTTTGATGAATAACAAAATTGCTTTATTATTTTATTATTATTTATTTGAAAATTCATAAGTAGGAAGGCAGGTGCTGTGAAGAGATAAGAAACAAGGTGAAAAAAAGGCTTCCAGGTAGATCCAGAAAGAAAGTCTGTCTATGTTGTGGGGTTGCAAGTGACTGGGAACGAGGTGAAAACAAGCATTACTGCAGGGCAGGTGGAGGTTGGAGTCAGGTGACACCTGAGACAGGTGGAGAGTGGAGAACATCCATGTTAATGCAGAGGCCTGAGGAGTGACGTGGCTTATGTTTATGACATGAACATTGGGTTTAAATAAATGATTTAACTGCAGGTAAAACTCCTGTGACACTGATTAGTGGCTTTTTAAAAACTACATTTGACTATAGTTTTATGTAGATGGTCACAAGCTGTAATTTGTCAGTTGTTGTAAGACCTCTATAAGTCTGAATAAAACTTACAGAGGTCTTTCAACAACAGCAAAACAGACTTTGACACGTGCACATTTAAACAAGTTCCACACGACATACATTTCTTGTATTAGTGGATAAAACTAGAGTACATCAAAATTTATTATCTATGTAGCTTCTAGTCATAACAACAGGCTTCAAAAGTCTGTTGTAAAGATAACTGCATAACTTTTCTGGTTATAAGAAGGGGTTCAAACTGTATCCATTTTCACAATATTTAATTTATTGATCATATTTTAGTTTTACAAGTCTGTTTTTGTATAAGGTTTATTTAGTTGACAGCAGCTCTGTTTGTTTGAGGGTTTGTCTGCAGTCATTGCTGTGTGATGTAAGACATGTACAGTGGTCCTCCATGGAGCATTTCCTCAACTCCTCCAACTCTATTGTACCATAGTACTATAACATATTCTTATTCTTAGACTATGCGTCTTAGTAATGGTATTATGTGTTGCCAGAGTACAGTGATCTATTGTGTATTGGCCTCAGTAAAAGTCCTCCCTCTGGACCTGCTGTAAAGTCCAGGACTTTGTTTAAGCTGTGTTGCCTTTATCTTTTTGTGTCTGTGTGAGTGAAGCTGTCACAGCTGGACTCCAGCAGCACTGTTAGATAATTATGATAAGACACGGCTGAGTTGTTCTGCAAACAAGGCCACCAAGGCCACGGGAAGGACACTGAAGGAGAGAGGAGGTGTTGGCAGTCGGTCGATGTTGGTTTACTGACCTTACGACCTTCTTTAGGTAGCTGATGAACTTCTGCTCATTCAGCTTAATTTTAATCTCATGGTTACATTTAATAACCAGCTGAAAAACGTTCTTTATCAAGGAACAAGTTAACTAGTTTTAAAGTCATTGTTTAGTTAGTCCAAGTTTAATACAAGTAAGAACCGTTAATGGTTCAGGCTGCAGTTCCTGTAATTTAAGTTCAAACTTTAACCTGCAATTATGTTTTATAGATTCATAAATAAATATGGTTTTAAAATGATGACATTTTATTGTCTTTCTCACAATCAGGATTCTGTATTAAACAATCAAAGCAAAAAGTAATTAAGTTTTCACTTTACCTCTAGGATTGGAAATAGAAAATAGGTCCTCCTACCAGAATAAAGTGCATATAGTGTCACATCGACTCCAATTCAGTTTTCCATTTCCCAAACCAGTTCTACAGCCCTCCCTGCTGATGACAGTGGAAGATACTGATGAAGTTACTAAGGTGAAATACTGCTTCCAGGTCCGGGGATGAACAGATCTGAACAAGGTTACTTGAGGCTAAATGTTCCACTTTATAGAATTAGGACTTTGGAGCTGTGACAATATGGTGCCATCTAATGTCATCTAGATCACAGTAACATGTTAGATTTGTCACTCAGAAAGGAAAGATGTGTTTCTTTGCACCTTTGTGACATTTACATCTGTAAGCCATATATGATCAAATACTTAACTAACAAAGCAGATGTATCCTATTGCTAGTTGTGTCATTTTCTATTGGTTGTTAAGTTTTTCGCTGTGTGTATGTATTTTCAGTCCAATATGGCGGAGAACTACTCATCTACTGTTACCCCAGAGATAGGAACTGGGGTCTGAGACTTGACTTGAGGCTCGACTCGGACTTGAGATTTGGGACTCACGAGCAATAATTAATTTACTTTAAAATATGTGATGCAAAAAGGGTACCACAAACCAGCCAGAGCCCAGAACTCAACCCAATAGAGATGCTGTGGAATGACCTATGAAGAGCTGTTCACACAGGGAGAATGGTCCAAAGTTCTGCTGCCAAAGGTGGTTCAGCCAGTTATTAAAACACAGTTTCACTTACTTTCTCCACCATCACTTTGTATGTTTAATGGGTGTGTTCAGTAAAGACATGAAAGATCAGGACTGTTTGTGTTTTATCAGCTTAGAAATATTGTGTTTGTTGATATTTGTGACTTTGGTGACAATCAGATCATAATTCATGACGAGTTTATACAGGAAACTGGAAAATTGTAAATAGTTCACTTACTTTTTCTTGCCACTGTATACAATATAAAGGGTGTCTTTTCATGTTTACTCAACATGACCCATGAAATTCAATAGTGATCATACTATAGTGAGCTGTCAGAGGTTGAAGAATCTAAAACCAATGCGTGTAAAATTTACTTTCATTGATCGGTTTCTGCATCATGTAATCACATTGGGATTGAACTAAAATGTATTTGAAAAGGGCACACAAACAATGACTTTCTACCAACCTATTTGCAAAGTAAGAAGGTTACAGAAAATCAATCACAGAAGATGAGAAAATCACTTTGAATTTTTTAAACTGCAGTAGAAAAAAACATATCTGTATTGTTTTAGGAATTAATGAACGAATCAGTCGGACATGCAAATAATGAAAAATCCTTCAATGGCTCAATTGAAATTAAATTGAGTTGACCCCTTCAGTGCAAGGTCAGAGACCTGAAGGTTGCTTCAGTCAAACTTAACCTCCGCCTGGACGCCCTGTGAGTCCTCTAACACCAGCCAGTGTTCCTGGGGGAGGGAAGGAGTAACCTCATCTTACTGATCGTTCTCTGGAGGGTGACAGTTTGGAAGGTCCGCTGTGACCCTTGACATTGGAGAGCAGGCAGTCATTTCCTCTCTCCCTCCCTCTCAGAGGCTGTTTGACCTTGAAATGAAATGACCCCTGACATTTGACCCCTGGACACTGTCCACGTCAGTCATGCTTTGGTTGTTGTGAATAAGCAGCAAAAGCTGCTTTACATCATTCATGTTTCTGCAGCTAAATACAAACACATTTGCCTTGATTTAATACAATTAATGCAGAGTCTACACAGATGTGATGTATTTGTTTGATATAGGCTGAAGAATTACAAAGCTGCCTATGGTTTGATAAAACTCTATGAAAGATGATTCCTTAAATCTCTTTAAGGAAAAGACTTCTTTATTTGAAGGTAGTCACGAGTAATGTACAGTGCCTTGATGAGAAATGTATACAAAAAAAATAATTTCTCACAAGATTACATGTTTTACAAACTCACAGTGCCCTCTAAAGCCTGATTATAGTACAGCAAGAAGAGTAACTGACACTTAGATTAGACATATTAATGTCTAATCTACAAGTGATGTTTCAAATAAATGTAAATTACAGCGACTCAAACAAACGATCTTAATTCAAAACACGTGTGCACTTATTTTACAGTTCTTGCTCTCTAGAAAAAGTACAATGCATTTCTACAAATTTTTAAAGAGATGGGAAAAAACTGATAAACTGTGAACAACGTAACGATTATGGTAATTTCAGCATTAGCAAGATAAAAGTGAAATATATTTACATGTGATCTAAACTGCACAAAGATACAATAATGCTAAATATATTCAAGTTATTTTTTTAGGCAAAAGTATGGGGCATATCTGATTTATTTATCACACCTCTTTTACAGATACTGCTCAGTCCATGTTCACCATCTGGAGGCAACTCTGGGAACTACTAATGAATCATGGCACTATCTGCACCACAAATCAATGGAAGAGAAACTGGATTTATTCTTACAACTCAACAATATATGTAAAGCCAAACTTTCTAGCAGATCATATGCAGTGGCAACACAACAAAACACAACTCAAAACCCTAAAACTGGTGCTCTAGATGTGTCAGGAGCATAAAAGATTTAAAATGTGAACAAGTTTGGTCACCTGAACATTAGTAACTGCAAAAATTCTGACCTCTCTGATGGAAATTACAAGTGTTAAACTGAGCTATTTCTTATTACATTTTTTATTAATCTTGTGTTGTTTTTATATATTATTTTGCCCATGCCAACACCAAATCATTTCTAACAAACTGTTCTTGCTAAATGCAAATTGTTAACAAGTCCCAATGCAGTACGAGGAGACAAAATACAATGATAGACGAACATTTCTTGTACACTGTGAGAGAAACATAGACCTGTGCACAATACATACATATATAAGCTTTATTACAAAAAACTGGAAACTGATATTGGACGTATTCCTGCTCTTAACGGAGTAGATTCTCATGGATCTTTTTCACAACCTTGGTCAAGAGCTTCCTGCCTGGACTGAATGATGCAACAATCTCTTCAATCTGTTGGATCCTGCAAATACATTAAAACATCAAATATTATATATATATATATATATATATATATTATTTCTTTAAGTAATGTTTTTTTGACCATTAAAGAATGTGAATAAAGCAGACTGAATGATTATTATTTAATTTACAATATCATTATGCAAGCACAAGACATTGCCTTAAGTGGAAATTAGTAGGTTGGAAGTAGGTTCATGGTTTCTGCAGGTACATTTTAGACCTTTTTAGATCACTTGAGAATTCACTTGAAATTTAACATGTAATCCATATCCACACAGGGAAAAAGCATGAAGCAGTTTTTTCCAGTCCACTCCACAGCATCGCAGCTTTTAATAGTAGAACTACCGAATGCACTGCTGTCAGCTCAAGGCTCATTAAACCTGTACTTCAAATATTTGGGAAGATGAAAGTAACAGAAACAACCTCTCATGGAAGACGTGTTATGTTATCTCACACACACACTGAGACAGTACACACATGTTTAAGTAAGGGCTATAATTCAAATGTAATTTTAGACTTTTTAAGGACTTGCAGAAACCCTCAAGTTGCATTTCCTCCCACCTGAATATCAGCAAGATATAAGTTTTTAACATGGAAATTAATTAAATTTTTAATATTGTATTTGGATCATACTTACGTTGTACTTCCGATCTTGTTTTTAAAGCTCTGCAGTTGAAGGACATAGAGTTCATTGATCAAACTGACGGAGAAGATCACCTCAAACTTAGCAAATTTCTTGAGACTGCTGAAGACAATATGCACTCTGGAGGGAGACAGGATGTTATGCAATGTGGCTTTATTTTTGATAACTTAAGAAGTTTCAAAATGGACAATACAAAAATTTAACAATTTAAGTCAGCAGATGTTCTCTTCTACCCAAGATATAGTATCGTTCTGCACTGTGTCATTCAAAATGGGGCACAGCATCAAAATGTGCCTGATGATATTACCCATTTCAAATAGACACCATTTTAAAAGTTTAATAAATTATACAACTGCTCTAAAAGAGAATTAACCTTTAAAATGTGCTAAATGTTAGGAGGATGAATTCTTACTTAGTGTCCACGCAGTTGATGTCCAGGATGTCAAGCCTCAGACCTCCCCACATTTTCAGCAGACGCAGCTCTTCTCCCAGCAGACGACAACGGCTCACCACCAGGCCAACGTCGTGGAGCAGCTGCAAATAACAAGTGACAGAACAGCTCATTGGAAGAGATCTGTGTAATTTAACCAGGTAAAAGGCCTGTACGATGTCTGTTAAGTATCCACTAAACTGAGAGAAAAATTCAGAGGCTGACTATGAATAAGAATATCAACAAAACCTGAGACTGGATCTTATTTGCATCTCCACTTGTACCAACCTTTGGAACATGTCTATCTGTTGGATACTTCTCCACCCAAGCAGATTCTTCCTCAATATACGGAGAGAGCAGTTTGTGAACAAACCGGGCATGGTAACCAGCCTCCTCATCTAGAAAACAAAATGTACAGTAATATTTCTTGTTAATAGATGATCAGTAACAAGAATGTCCCACATGTTCAGAATCACAAGAAGCATTTCATGAACACGAAGTTCCTGAGTAACTAGCAAGGATTTAACGTCTTTGGTAGGTGACAGGTGAGTGGATTAGAAACAATCAGATCTGAATCCTTGTTAACACAAAAACACATTCAGAAAAAGTGTTACTAAAATGGTAACTCATGAATCACTTTCTCACCATTAAGCAGAAACTTGAAGGTGATATTTGATATTTTCTGCTCTGGCCCATTTCCAGCATTAGCTCCTTCAAAAACAACAACAAACAAATTTAAAAAGAAAAAAAAAACAATTCTCTATCAATAAAAATACACTGGACTTCCCAAAGCTATACAAGTTTTATCTAAATACTATCTAAACATAAAATAATAAGTTAAGTGCAACATGGTTACATTTTTCATCTTATAGAAAACAATAAGCACTTATATTTCTTAATGTATAGTTTTTCTTTCTGTATGTACAGATGGACAAACATAATTTGAACAGTTAAACCTATAGAGCATGTGAAGTTGACGTCACGGTGTGTTGAATTTCTATTCATGCATGTCATGTTTGAGGACTGCACTGCTTTTCTGATTAAGTTTGTCTAACTTTTAAACTAATGCAAAGTGTGCACTCAGCCAAAAGACAACTTTTAACAATATCCAGGTGGTGAAGGTAATGTGGGTCTGGAATTAAGTCTTGGCCTGTCAAGATCTATAGATCTATGTTTATAGTTTGTTCAAATAACGCTTGCGATATAATTACTCCCAGTAGGGAGTTTTATTTCCCCTTCCTCATCTCTATCTCCCCAGAAAAATAAAAAAATAAATTTAAATTAAAGAAAAGTATGCAGTTAAGCACTGTAGCAGTCACTGATAAACAAAGCTCACAAGAAGGCATCCTCCATCCCCCAACATGCAACATGGTGCGAGATAACTTCACATTCTCTATAGTACTACGCAACTATGCTCAAACAGTATGGTCATAAGGGCCACATCTATAATTAAAAGGTTCACTTGTTTATTGATACACCACTATATTTAATATAAAACAAATCTTACCATTGGATTTTTCACACACCACCTGTAGATTCATGGTGTCATAAAGAAATGTGTAGACTGTGCTGTTGTCCTTCTTCTTTCCTAACTTCCATTCGTTCACCCTAAGGTAAGAAATGCACAAGAAACCCGCAAAAAAATAAAGAAACTACAAAAGTAACAAAAACTACTGACAGAAATAAGCAAAAAGTCATATACAAGCAGTAAAGGGAAAGCAAGGGATTGGACCTGAGTGAATGTACTTTAAAGAAAGGAGGATTCAGGATACAAAGCTTGTTATAATAGTTATTATAGTTCCTAAGTGTTTTAAAAGGAAGATGTGACCTAAAACGCCAAAACCCATTAAACCTACGTGTGCAGCATGGTGATGTGGTTCTCAAGGTTCCTTGTCTCAGCTTTCAGCCTGCTGAGATGATTTGAACTCTGCTTCTTCTGTATCTCCAATTCAGACACTTGTCTGTGGCAGTTAGAGAGAAATAGGAAAAAATTAATATTCCTTTCAAACCTTATAGGAAAAAGTCATATATGGTAATAAAGTAATAAAGTCGACTGTATTTCCTGAGGAGGCTCAGGTCCTTTAACGTCTGCAGCACCATGCTGCGGATGTTTTATGAGTCTG
>JAUMHL010000017.1:17478394-17513156 GCA_032362345.1 Sandelia bainsii
GAATGGAGAGCTGCTGTAACATGCCAAAATAATTTCCCTCTGGGATTAATAAAGTGTTTTGAATCTTGAATCTTGAAAATTCTCAACTCACCTTTCATTATCAGCCAATGCTTCTGTGACTTTCTTCAATTCTGTTAAAAGGACAAATAAAAAGCCCTCAATGACTTATTCAATTCAACAACATCAAAACATAAAACGAATGATGAAAAATAAAAAAATCAACCACAATTACAAGTTACCTTCCTGACATGATTTCAGACTTGGTTTGTCATCTAATCCCTTTTCTGCAATGGCAGTAAGCTCTAAAGGAAAAAAAAAAGCAGGTAAGGTGCAAGATGCATGTGTCTTCCTCTAGTTTGTTGTAATGTAGTGAATTTAGCGCATCGTTACAAACTGTTTAGGAAGCATCATAATCAATCAAGCAGTAGTAGACATACCTGTTTCTAATTCATGAATACAGTCATCCAGACTTTTTATCATCTCATCTGCTTTCTCAATCGTTCCTCTCAACGTCTGTTGCTCCATCTAAAAACAAACATTTCCATTACCCTCCACGTTTAAAACAATTTCCGATGCTGTCATTCAGTAGGTCTGTGTCAAGACTCTTACCAAAACAGCCTGCGCAAGATTTGAGTACAAGACTTCTTTCATTTCATGCGAATGAGTTTTGCTCGTCCTTCTGAAGAAGTTATTTCGCTCTTTTAGTTTTGCGCCAAAAGATTTGAGCTGTGGTTGAAACAAATAGTGAGGGTAAGATAATACAGTAAATAAGAGTGAATATTACTATTGTTTCATCTACACACAACAGATGACATGAGCTAAATTCAAAACACTATTAAACACACGTCATTAAAAAAAAAGAAAAAAAGACTGTGATCATGGTAAAAAAAACTGCCGTTTTAAATAAGCTGAGAGGCTATTAATACCTCTTCCTCTGACAGACTTCTCATCTCTTCCCACAAAGGTCTGTTGACAAACCTGAGAGGTTTGTCTAGGTCCTGCATTCGCACCTTCAATCTGCAGATAAAACAAGGCTGTTTTTGAGGTTCAGTTGGAATACGCAACTTTAATGTTTGCTCGGAAGTTTTCATAGTAGTGTATATACACACCACGTCCACTTTTATTCTATAATGTGTCATATTACAAAGCTGTGGATACATTTCTTTTTTTAAGGTTTAAATGGGATTCAGGCCGTTATTCAGACAAAGGCTTCTCAAGTCAGTACTGTACTTTCAGTTTTATAAAAATATTTCTGCAATCTGACGCATACATACCCCTCCACCTTCTCTGTGAGGTTCAGGACATTTGTCTCATACACCACCTGTTTAGGACGGTTAATATGCCTGTCTTTCAATAAATCCATCGGTGTGCGATCTGTGTCTGACAAAAGCTGGAAAAAAAAATTGTAAATAAAAAGCACATTACTACATAGTCATATGTTTAACTTAAAAAAATGTTAAATGAATATAGATTAACCTACTCTGCCAGGTAGGACACTTTGCCGAGGGTTATGGATGACAAAGTCTATGTTGAAGAGTTTAAAGAACTCTGACACAGAAATGGTGCCATCATCAAATTTCTATAATCAAACATAAGGGGCAGTTAAATAACCGCAGTTAAAGTTTAGAAATTTCACAAATATGTTTTAAAATATGCCAGCAACATACCTTCTGTACATCACTGGCATAGTCTTCAAGCTGGGACTCAAACAGGCTATGTTTAAAAGCTGAAAAAAACAAAAACAAACTTAAATACATTTCATTATGAAATATACAAATATTAGTGATACTTTTCTTAAAGGAAGAATAATGTCAGCAAATAAACACCTATGTACAACAATAATGACTTACTTGATTCAAATGTAGCTTCATATCTGATGCTGGCTGTGTGACTACTGTTTGAGAAATCAGTGGCCTGAGTGGTCATGGTTGGTGCTGCAGTAATGTTACTATCACACTCCAAACCATGAGACTGTAATTCCTGGCAAAAAAGAAAAACATAACTAATGAATAATGTTTTTGTACACAAAGAAATTACAGGGTTTCTGCAGTTTTTTAACAAGACAATTTTGAGACGACTTGCAATTTAAGAACTAATTTACATATCCATGGCATAAAAAGGTGGTATATAAATGGAAAAGAAAAAAAAAAAAAAATTAAAGTTGAGTTTTCATGTTAAATATGAATACATTTACAAGACGTCCTCAGCATCACAGCTTTGAGTAGTGGTCTAAAGATGATGTCTTATCATGTCTGAGTCATGGCTAAGCTACAGAGTTATGTCCTTTGCCTCATAAACAATGTTTGTGTTTTTACAGACAGTGGTGGTATGTTTCCCCACACACAGCCCGACCGACCACTCAGCCACACCTTAATAAACAGCAACAGCAATGATAAGCACTAGAAGCACCAAAGACATTTAGACAATTTTAGATTCTTTAGGGACCTGCAGAAACCCTGTATAAAACATCAGTGCAGGAAGTGTTGCGTTTGATGAATAAAAACAGACTCACTAATATAAACAGGCAAAAAGATGAGATTGTCAATAACCAGCAAATAGTTGACTTCTGACAGGTCCTCACTGAGTGGCAAGTATCACGTGATATTTTTAAATTACATATGAAATTACATCAAATAACATAAATGTGCAGTTAATAAAGAATTATTAGGGTAAATCTGCCATCATCTATCTACTCTGATGTTATTTGAGAATTTACTTTACTCCAATTTGTCCCTTAGCAAAGTATAAATTAGCAAATTGTGCAAAAAATGAAGGGGTCTGAATACCATTTCACAATGTATCATAGCAGTGTCGCTGGTCATCTCAGTGGATGTTTTCAGTCTCTTTTCATCTTCCATATTATTTTCATCATATGGCAATGGTCTCTTTTGTCTCTGCACAGCACTAATATAGTCCTCTTCAAATACATAATCATCTAAAGGTTCATCCGTGTTGAACTCCTGGGAATGACTCATTTTTTCGCAAATTTTCTCGGAACTCCTTGTGTCCAGCGTTTCTGACACATCTGACACAGAGCTACCAAGCTCTTCATCATAAATATCACTGACATCATTGTCAAAATTACTCAGTTGACTCGTAACATTGACAGTAATTGTTCTTGTATGGTCTCCCACAGAATTCACCTTCTTTGGATCATCAGGTTTGCTTCTTTGGGGGAGTTTTGGTTTAAATCCTCCAACTGAGAGTCTTGACATAAGTTGTTTAGTCTTCAGGTTGAAAGGAGTAGCAGTAGTTGAGGCTTGTTCTCCTCCTTTAAGACACTGAGCTTGTGTTCCATCTTCAGCATTTACCAAACCTATTTCAAGTTCAGGCTCTGCTACATGCATAGATCTGCTTTTGTCTGTTGAGTTTTTGTCCAAGTCATGGTCCAAATGAGGCAATGGTACTGTGTAGCTGTCCATAACAGCTTCAGGAGATGTATTTATCATGTGGCTCAAACGTCTTATTTTTGACTGGAGATGAGCTAAACTCTTTCGTCTTGACTTCTGTGGACATAATGTATCAGTATCCTTGTCAACAGCACTGGGTGAATTTGACACCTTCCGTGAATCAGGACTAGTTTCATCTGTTATCTTGTTTTCTGTTTCATTTGTGTCCAAAGATTCTGGATGGTGTAGAATTTCCAAACCATCAGATGACTGTTTGGATGACGGTTCTTCACTGCTCTGTTGCAAAGTTGCCTCAATTTTCTTCAAATGATCAGAATCAGGGTACAAGTCTTGTTTTGAATTAAGGAATTGAGAAAGATCATCTGTGCATGTTTGCCCCAAATTGCTGCTTCTTTTAACTTCAGTCATATTTATGCTTGCATTGTTTTCCAGGAAGTCTGTCACAGCTTTATTTTTTGGTTTCTCCATGGTCACTAAAACAAAACCTGGGGCTTCCTTTTCAGTATTCACACCAGACTTCTGTTTTTCATGGTGGTCCAGATAGCCATTTGTGTCGACACCTTCTTGAAGGGATGGTGTAACGGGAGCTGCTGCTTTGGTAGTGACAGGATTAACCAACAGTTCACTTGGCTTAGACAGGGAGATATTAAATCCTGGATCCAAACTGTGAGCTGATGAAAACCTGCTTTTATGTAAACTACCTTCAGTTTTCTTCAGAGTTAAAGATAAATCCATGTTTCCATTCGAGGACATAATGTTTGGATCTTGGTGTGGAAGAACTGAATCCAATACTGAACTGCTTGCAATATTAACAGTGTGACTTTTTGTCACATCTATAGCTGCATCACTTGCAGTAAACTTCACTGTTTTTTCTCCACTAGTACGCAAGAAGTTGACATTTTGGTGCGAGTGGGGTTCAAAAGCAGTGGCAATATTGACAGTGTGTGTTTGTGTCACATCCATAGCTGCTTCATTTGCAGAAAACCTGATGGTTTTCTCTCCACAAGGGGACAGAGCATCTAACTGTTGGTGAGACACCAGTTTCAGATTAGAGGCGATGTTTACAGTATGACTTCTTGTCACATCCATATAGGCCTCATTTGCACTAAACCTCATTGTTTTTTCTCCACAAAGAGGTATAAAGTCCACATTTTTGTGTGGCTGTGGGTAGATAGCAGTAGAAATATTGGCAGTGTGACAGCATGTCACATCCATAGCTGCATCATTTGCAGCAAACCTGATGGTTTTCTCTCCACAAGCAGACAGATCATCTAACTGTTGGTGTGACACCAGTTTGAGATTAGAGGCAATGTTTGCAGTATGACTTCTTGTCACATCCATATAGGCCTCCTTTGCACTAAACCTCATTGTTTTTTCTCCACAAAGAGGTATAAAGTCCACATTTTGGTGTGGCCGTGGGTCGATAGCAGTAGAAATATTGGCAGTGTGACAGCATGTCACATCCATAGCTGCATCATTTGCAGCAAACCTGACGGTTTTCTCTCCAAAGTCATCTTCAGCATCAAACTTGACCTGAGGAGGTCAAAATAAAATTTGAGTTATCATTTCATTATTAAAATACTTTAAAACATCCATGCTGAACATAAAACATAAAAAAAAAACATTTATGATGCATTGGGGGTAGCAGAACAAGCTGAAAACACAACACAGACATATTATCTTACAAAACAACCAAGGCTTCAATCTAGTCGTGATTTGCCACTTACTAAATCCCTCTCTGCTAAACGCAGTAATTTGACACTTCCTATTAATTCAGATTCCATGCTGCTCACAATGCCACTCACTAAGCAATGCTCTGCAAAAAAATTGAGACAGTCATACTTGTAACAAGTAAATAATATAATACATGTAAGTTGATTTAGCCTGCATGTTCTCCCCATGTCTGGGTGGGTTCTTTCTGGGTAAGCCAGCTTACTCCCACTGTCCAAAGACATGCATGTTAGGTTAATTGTCTCTCTATATATTGGTCTGTCAAGTGGTTTATCTCTCTCTCCCTCTATACGTATATATGTCTCTATATGTCAGCCCTGTCATAGACTGGTGACCTGACCAGGGTCTATTTGAAGTATTCTACAGGAGCATCTTCTAAAAAAATAAATACAATCATTATGGCTCGTCATATACCAGCATGTGTATTAATTTCAGGATATGTGAATTTAACAGAATTCAAGTAAAACTTTTTAAAGATTAAAGAAGGTAGAAATTAATGCTCACCTGAAGACTTTGCACCTTCTCCGTGTTTAAAGATGGCTTCAATGAGGCTTCCATACCTAATGTGGCGATATGGAATTAAATAAACAGCAATTTAGTGAAAGCAATCAGACTCATTTATAAGATGAGGAGAGGAAACATAAAAATAACCAACTGATCAACTGATGAAAAATGAAGTGCTAATTAAAAATGTATTGGCACTTTTGCTAAACACCTACTGGTTTAGTCATTTTAAATAATGTACTGCTTTAATTTGACTGATCAAAGTGAATTAAACCACTTAATTACTAACATTCTCGTTTTTAATTCTATACAATATTTTCAAAATTAATAACATAACTACTGTTTTTCAAATGTTGCATTTTTGGATTGTGTTTAATTTTATCACAATCTCTAGGACTCATCCTGAATAGTGTGCATTTTTTGTCTTCAGTTCATATGAGTGAAAACAACCTGGAGGGCTTATGATTTCTATACCTTTATAGCTGGATACAACTTTACTGTTCTTCTGTCCTGAAGTCATCTCCACTCTCTTCAGACTTTCACAGTCTTGTAATGTCACAGATAATGCTTCAGCAGTAGGCATCATTCTGGGCATCGCAGGATTAACACCAGGGCCACTTGATTTAGAGAGACTTGAAAGGAATTGCTTAAATTCTGAATCCAAACCATCTGCTGCCATTTGCTGAGGAGCTAATGGACCACTGGCAATATTAGACGTGTGACTCTGAGTCATGTCCATAAACTCATCATCTGCAGTGCACATTGTTTTCTCTTGGCACTGGTCATTTTCATCAGAATTGACCTGAAGAAGATATAATAGTCACATAAAAGTCATATATGCTTAAACTAACATTGAGCTAGCACACTGTACATATGGTCAGTAGTTTGAGGCGATGTCAGTGCAGCATTAAGTGTTATTTCAAACAGTAAACTCATTTTTTAAAAATCTCACCTTTAATTTTTGATGAGAAACCTGTAGAATAGGATTCTCCAAGGATGGCATATCTAAATTTGGAAATTTAAAGGCAAGACAATTAGGCTTTCAACATTTAGAATGTTAATCATCAACAATTTTGATAATGTAATATTTCTTTGTCATTTTTGCAGGAAATATGCCAAATATCTGCTTGTTCCAAACCGTCAAAGAGGACAATTTCACAATTTTCTGGGCAGATTAGTCAAGAACATAACCAGCAGGTGAACTGATATTAAAAATAACAGTTGCCACCTTTAACAAGATGCTTTAGTTAGCTTTAATAAACACAGTAATGTTAATTATCCAACATACCACTTATTGGTCGACTTCCTTCTTCAGTGTTCATTTTTTGAATCCTTTTGGAGTAAAAGAAACATATCACTCTTTCACATTAAAACATTGACTATGACTTTTATAGCAAAGATAATTTGAATTTCTTTGAATGGGTAAACCAAGTGTGAGTGTAAATAAACATACCTTTTCTCAGTAGTCGCTACTGCTGTGGGAAAAAGTTTGGAAATTTTAATAAAAAGAGAACTTACATATTATCACGTACAAAGGAATTATTGCTCCATTCCACAAAAGTGGACATGCCATATAATGCTGTTTGACCAATTTGTTAAATCCTCCCTATCCGATAATTTCCCATATTGTTAAATTCATTGATGGAGTAGTACACCTTGTCACAGGACATCCTTAATAACCTGATGTGTACAATCTATGGAAAGCTGTTTACAACTGCGTCAACATCAAATTTTTGAAATAATTACAACACTGATTTACTAATTACTAGTTAGCAATTTCCATACCTTTTGGATCAGGTGAGCTAAGCATATTACTGCTCTGCTGCTGTTTGGACTTCACCTCCAATGTCTGTGATACTCTTTTGTCAGACTGGGAGTACATTTCTTGTGTTGGAAAAAGACACCGAAAAAAGTCATCATCATCAGATCCCTGAATGCGCCCTGTTTGAGCTTCAGTAATATCCATGCTCACATCATCTTCTGGGCAGAGTACACTTCTGTAAGATGATTCACAAATCTTCCTGCATAAAGATGACTTGTCCAGTGCAAATGAAGCAGATGCTGGAACCTGATTTTCTTTGTCCACATCATTCATTTGTGTTTTAATCTGGGCCAGGGAGCAGTTTTTCACCTCAGAGGATGTTCCAGTGGGAGTCATTTTGGTGATCACGGGATTAACCAAAGGGCAGCTTGATTTAGAGAGACTTGCAAGGAAGTCTTCAAATTCTGGATCCAAACAAGGCAATGATGAGGACAGGGTGTTCTTCTCTACACTCAAGTCCATGTTTCTGCCACTGGGTAGTGATCCTGACCTATTAGTCATGCTAACCGTACGACTTGAAGTATTATCCATGGATCTGCTGTCAGCAGCAGACATCACTGTTCTCTCTCTGCTACTGGGTAAAACATCGTAGTCTTGGAGGGAAATATCTGCAGGTAATACTGATTCATTGGCAATGTTTATAGTATGACAGTTGGTCATGTCCATGAATGCATCATCTGTAGAAAACATCATGGTTTTCTCCCCAAAGTCTTCCCTAATATCCAAGTTGATCTGGTGAAAGAAAATAACTTAATAAATGTTCAGCAAGTCTTATGTGAAATTGTAAATGAACATTACTTCAAAGTATTGTAATAAAAGAATAAGTATAGCTACAGCAAATGACCTTAAATATTTACTACATGTATAAAAGAACAAAGTGGCTTTAAGCTCACCCCATCCCTTTGTTGAGAAGCATGTAGAGGAGCATTCAAAAGGGTTTCCATTCCTAAATTCAGAGCATTTTATTTAGTAGGAGTAATCTTGCACTATAACAATTAATGCATATATTAAAATAATTGTTTGAAGAAAAATTGTATACCCATTATTGACTGAATCCCATCTTCAGCAGCAGATACCTGAACCCTTATGGAGAAAAATAAAACACTGATGTTGTTAAGACAAACAAATTTCACTGTAAATTTAAGAATATCATCTGAGGTACAGCTGAATTGGCATCAAGTCATTTTACCTATTTTTTGTGGTTGTCGCTGCTGTGGTACACAAACACAGGACAAATGTTACAAAGATGCTTAAAATTTAAAACATTACATGCTTATACATATTACATTACATACTTGCTGTTATTAACTCTTGCAAAGGGCTTCGTGTAGGAGAGGCATTTTTTACATCCCTGTAAAGATAAAGTATTGATTGGTTTTAAACATTAGTGTCCTTGTGGAAAATGAAGCCTGACATTTTTTATTCAAAGTGACTCACTTTGAAAACAGGAGAACATCATTGGCAGGGGCAAAGCTGACTCTTCTTGAACTCCTCTTTTCCACTGGCTTAGCAAATTCCACCTAAGTGAAAGTATACATAATTTAAATAGTAAGTTATTTGACCTTAAACAAAGTTAATGCTATTTAATTTTAGTCTTTTACTGGTGAGATTTGCCACTTAATAAAGATACGTTTGAAGTATCACTTAAACTATTAACAAAACGCTATTGACATACAAACTATTTGACACAGAGCCACTTGTCAGTTGAAAATATCGAGCAAAGCATTACCGTGTATTCCTGTTGCTCTGGGTCAGGGAATTTGGCTGATTTCCGTGGCACTTTTAAAATCTGAAATTTTTAAATGCAGCCAGTGTGATTCAAGTAATTAATTTCATTTTAAAGAAAAATGTTAATATTTTTTTGTCTATAAAAAAACAACATATAAAATACATAATTATATAAGGCACTGACCGAGGAAATGCGTCGCTTGGAGAATCCACTGTTTTCACTGGAAAATAAAACACTGTTTAGCTGTGATGTATGCACATGTTTACAGTAGGTGTTTATTATTACTGGTGATGTGAATACAGTTATATTACAAGATAAATGTGCAAATGTTAAAGATTGTATTTAACTAACAAACTGTTCTAAAGTGCAGTCATGTGCTTCATGTCATACACTGTTTTCTCTAAACAGCAGAATTTTGACTCACTCGTTCTTCGCAGATTCCTGGGGCTCCATCTTTAACTGTCAAAATGTACATACAATAAAACTTTTACATAATTTAAGTTAATAAGACAGTGTTTTCAGTTACATACAGCTCTGTGCAAAAGTTTGAGGCACTTCAGATTTTAATCCTGCAGGAAATACCACCAAGGAGTTCTGTGATCAGTCCCAAATTAATTCTGCAGCATGATAATCTCCAAAAACATCAGACCCAGAGTCATAAAAAAATTAGAATTTTATCATCGACATTATTGCGTTATACATAATAAACTCATTCAACGTTACCTACAAAGACAACAGTTGATACCGACACATACCTAGCTTAAATTAATGCGCTTAACATGTAATTAGCTGGGTATGGATTTCCCCTTGTCAACTATTAACGTTCCACCACAGAATAATTTTTGTCCATAATCTTTAATAAGTTCGCATTTCTCTCCATTTTCTATAGAAACAAAAAAGGTTATTGACTTCACAATAAAAGTTAGCTTATTTAGTTAAAACTAACGTTCGTGTTAGCTTGCCAACATTCACAATACGTACAAGTTACACGGCTGAACACAAAAAAAACATGACCGCGCATACCTTTAAGTTGTTATGAATGAATTCCTTTGGGTTTACAATGACCACAATTGTGTTTTAACCTAACTTAAAAGAGTTTTCATGTCGCTTATGTTTAGTAGCTGGGTCTTTATGCGAAGCCTCGAAGTGGAGCTAACGTCAACAAGACTCGATGCTAACGTCTTTAGTTTTGAATTTAGCCGCCTCCACGCATGCGCAGTGCTGTCTAGCTATTGGCGTTATGACTTACAATTCCTCTGCTAATTTCGCTAGCTAATGTAACGCTCACTAAATAAATATTGCTCACTTTGATACATATATAACATTAAACTCAAATTATTTAAAATATACAGACCTTTTGGCGAGCAAAAATTGCGATAATTAGTTTTACGTATACCGGAAATACCGTCAAAGGACCGGAACTGACAACAGAAGGCGGGACGTTTTTAAAAAATTGCGTATCAGTTTTGACTGTTGACAAATCTCATTTTTAACGCTACCCACAAAGGTATGTATTGCTGTTATGTTATTGAAGATTATTGCACATATCAGTATGTTTAACGATTAATGTACACAGCTAATCCAACTTTTGTTATGTTACCGTCTTGAATTCATTCTCTGAATGCATTTGAGAAAATCGCACCAAACTCCAGTCAGAATCTGTCCGTTTTTATGATTCGCGTAATAGCAACTATTTAGAGCTTGACAATCAATGACTTGGCTTTGAATCTGTAGAAAACATGTAAGCACAACCTGTTTGATAAGAGCTAATGAAGTAAATGTATAGTTAACAGCTGGTTCAGCATAGGTGTCTAGAATAGACAACAGGTTTATTAGCTAGTTACTTACCTGATTATTTTTCCATATAAGTGCCTTTGTCATTGTATTCATTGAGGATCAAGCAATGTCTTCAAAAATCCCAAGAGGTGAGCAGAAACAGTTATTTTGCTATTTGTTTGCTGCTTTGTTGCTAATTGAATTAATGTGTATTTTAATTTCTTTCATCTTTAACCCATTCAAGGTGTGCATTTACCCGCGGAAATGAAGAAAACAGCTCATAAACCTGAATCTAAAGACACAGCATCTGTAGCTGCAACTGCTCCAAAAACAGACGGTATCCTTAAACCTCAAAAAGAAAACGTACCTAGGTAAGAAATAACTACACATTATGACTTATATCATATATCTCACAAATCCACTTAGGTCGGGTGTAAGTCAGTTTTACTGAATTTATTGTACGACTGGGCATCGTAGCTTTGATAAATAGTATGGTAAAAAATAATCACAACATCCACAGGCTAGTGTTTTTTTTTTTTTCTTTGACTTTAACACAATGGGCTCTACAAAACATAAGACATCATAGAAGTTTAAGGAGCAAGAGGAGAGAAATATGATAATAAATCTAAGTTTATTTTAACAATATGTAGGAGTTTACTGCTTCCACAGTTCAGTTCATAGGCCTGACTAATTCTCTGATAGCTGTCAGAAATATAACACACAACCCTGTTTCTATTTATTGACAAACTTAAGGGGGAAATCCTAAATTTTCTGTCATGTCAGGAGTTGTTGAATGGAAGCTTTGAGCCCTTCAAACTTTCATCAGATTTAGGGGAAATAATTGAAGTCAAAACGCAATTTTCAGTGAGATCGAAATTGTAAATTGTGTTCCCACCCCATCCACAAAAACACGAGCATTAAAACCTTCTATCCTTCCCATCAGACCTCCAAAACCTCTCATCCTATTCAGTCTCTTATATTGTTTAGTGCAAGTAATCAAAAACACAGTTCTGATACCTGCTGGGCTTTGTATGTTTGCTTCGCAGGTATTGAATAAAATGTTTCACTTTTGTCTTTCAGAAAAAATATTGGTCCTAAAGTTCACAAGGGGTAAGTCAGACATTATATTGCACGTTTTTGAACATTGAATGGGCTTTAAACTTTATTTCTTACAAGTTCGTGTTTGCATAGCATCTCGACCAGGTATGGGCAACAGGCAGAGCTCAAGGAGCAAAATCAACATTTGATGGCTGCCAATGAGGAGCTGCAGAAAAATCTCACAGACACGCAGGTAGAATTCATGTCACTAGAGACATCAGCTGCAGTTGTACAAGTATTTTTCAGCCTATGTTATGGGAAACTGCATTTCTTTATAGCAAAGAGTCGCTGAGTTGGAGCTGCAGCTCAGTGACATTGAAAAACAGAATGCAGATGTACAGAAGAACCTGAGGGACTGTCATGTTCTCCTTGTTGCTGCAAAAATAGATCCAGGTGAATACAGATCTTAAATCTGTTTTTGTCATCTTAATTCCAGCTGTTGCTTGTTAAAAATGAACATAAGATTTAGTTGATTATTAGTTTTAGGAGAAAGGGTTGGAGAAGCTGCACAACAGAATGAAGATCAAAGGAAAGAAGCTATGGTAAATATATTTTATTTTAAGTTTTATTTGTTATATGCTTAATCAAACTCCAAGTCACTTCAAGCACGTTTGAATCAAACTAACACAAGAATCTTCTAACTGGAATATAAGTTAAACGAGAAACATGCTCCTATTAATTTATTTTGTATCTCATAACCCCACAATCCTAAGAAAGAAAGAAGGCACTTAAAATAAATGTTTAAAATCTATAGTATACTTGAATTCTACACGCACACAGGATTTGAGATTTCTCTCTTTTAGAGTGTTTCCTCAGACCTGCTGAATGAATTAATCACCTTCAGCAATACTGCATCACAGCAACGTGCTCGGCTGGAGGTGAGTCAGAGTTGTTGAAATGGTTGTATTGACCAATGTAGATTTGCTGTTTACTACTTGTTGCAGCAGGTTTTCTAAAAACAACAACAACAACAACAGCAGTGTATTTACCTGTGTCCTCTAACGTGCTTACAGGAAATCCACGCAACAATGACAGACCTCAGTAAAGCACGGGAATCCATGATGCAGGAACGGGAAAGCTTTTCCCTGGAAGCTGCTGAATTGGAAAAATCTCTCAGGGAAGCAGAAGCTCTCCTACTCTGAATGTGTTTTAAAAAAACAAATTGTGTATATTGATGCAAACTGTGTTGTTATTAATGTTAGTGAAACAGAATAAAGGCTTTTTATTTCCTCATGTTCCTCGTCTGTTTACGTTACTCAAATAATTTTTTTACACACAACTTTGTATCACTCAAACAGAATATACCATTTTTAATGTTATTTTAATGAGAATTACCTGTGTCTTGTTTGAGAACTTTCAAAAGTGTATTGAGAACTGAAGATATTTTGTATTTAAAATGTAAATTTATGTATAAAATTATGTAAACGTATGCATTATATATTTTGCAGTTTTAGCACTCTGAAAGCTTTTATATATGATACATATTATTATTATCGCTGTGGAAAATATTTTAAGCCAAGTTCTGGTCCTAAAATAATGTAGCATTAAAGCATTTTTTTCTGTATAGCAGTAATGATGGTTATGTCAGGAAAGGTGCCTGTTATTTCAGCACTATATGACAATGTTACACATCAGCACAGTTGATTCTTTTTACTTGCTTGCAGCCTGTACTTTAATCTGGTCATAAACTTTTACTACTAATGTGGGGGTTCACCAACACGTCTAGACTGGTTTGAAGAGTGGTGGTGCTGCTGGTGCTGTTCTTGTTACCACTCGTGTCAGTGTTTGCTGGTTTTCTGGTGTAGTAGTAGATGAACAGGAAGAAACCTGCCAAGGAGAGAGGCATCATCACTGAAAATTAAGTTCAGGCTTTGTAGTTTATCCCTATTTCACACAGTCACTGCTCATATTTTCAGACTCTGGTGCTGAGCAGATACAGTAGATTTATTAGAGCTTTTTGCTAAAAACAGCTGCCTGCTATGGTTGTAAATTGTGCTAATGAGGGTGGTGAGAGTGAACCAAAAAAGTAATCTGTGGCTGTAAAGTGGAGCTGCAGAGTCGACTGACAATTCACTATTGTACAAGCAACACATTTCACATTACATACCAGCTTTAGCCTGTGAATACAGTAATAAAATCCTTCCTATATGATCAGTAGTGTTTCTAGTATTAAATTATATAAATTTAAATATAAATGTAATGAAACTTTAAATTGAATGATTATTATCCAGAATAGTTGGAGCATTTCCAGACTGATCACCTTGAAAAGAATTGAGGACTGTGAAAATGTAGTAGGCGGGGATCCGGATGACCCCGTAGGCGAAGAAGGCAAAACCCCACGTGACCCCCAGCATGCAACACAGTCCTAGGATGGTGACAATACTTCTGCTGTTTCTGTTAACTTGTACAGTGCCACCTTTGCTTCTCTTGAGACAAACAAGCCAGGACACTATGATGATGAAGGCAGTTAAGGTGAAGAGGAAGACCAACGCATAGTAGCCTATGTTGACAATGTAGTGGACATTAATGTCTGTTATCCAGCACCTTGGAACAGACGGACATGTCAGTAACAGAAATCAAACATGGCTGTCTGGTATGATTCTGTATATAATCAACAGGGTTCAGAATAGTTTTCCAACTCACATGGCCACATTGTCTGCAGTGTTATCAGTGGAGATAACCTGTTCACCATATTTTCCTATGACGAGGAGGACAATCCCAACTATGCTAGGTATTACTGGAAATGAGGAAAGAAAATTAACAGCGATTAATAAAATATTAATTACAAACACCACGTTCACTGTCAGGCCAAACAACAAGTAAAATAATGGCATTAACTCACCCCAGGTGGTGATGCAGAGTTTGAGTATGTAACGATGGATTACAATCTTGCCTCCTGTGTGCAGCTGAAGGCAAAGGTGGAAGGCGTGCGCAGCAAACCAAGAGAAAGTGGCCAACATGAAGCAGTGCATGAAAGCCGCCATAATCTTACAAGCCAGAGAGTTCTTCACATTTGCCACAAAGTTGTTAATTAGGAAAGTGAAGTTAAGCAGGAACATGGCGACCACGAGGTGGATCAGGATCCTTGTGGTTGTATTGGCCTTGGTCTTCCTGTAAGGAGAGATAACCAGAGAAGTCATATTATAATTTATTTTGTGTGCTCACGACATTTTCATTGCTAATGGAAAAACATCTTTTCATGATCTGGTAAAGGAGTTGATGGAAAGAAACAAGTACTTAAATTGGTAAAGAGGCCAAATATCCTCTGCTTCCAGCTTCTCAAGTGTGAGGATGTGTTGTTTTTCTCAGTTTGACATCATTATAAATTAAAATAATGCATTTTTTTGACCAGGTGACAAAATAATACTGTCAAAAATAAGTATTTTTGACACCAGTGAGTCAAAAGGAAATAGTAGAAATATGAATTTGAATTCATATTTTATTTGTTTTTAAAAGTTACTTTAAAGTGTAAAACAGAATAATAATGGGTAAAGTGAAAACTAATTAAATTTGAGACATACATTTTAAATTTAATACGTAAAATTACATGTACGTATTTAGCTGTTCAACAGTGTTTGTTTGCAGAGGTAAGCACAGTAGAGACGTTAACTGCTGATCATTCAAGGTGCACAAAGTCACATATGTGATGTTTTATTTGCATGAGGCATTTTCCACAGTCCTCCAACAGTGAAGCTACTATTCAACAAACTAACACACTGTTCTGTCTTATTTACATGAACTTCAACCACATTAACCAGTGTGGAACAGCACAGGAATCAGGCCTAGATGCTTTCTGTATGGTAACCTGAGCGTTTTATGGTGATAACTGCAAATCTATTTTTTCCAGTTGCCTTCATCTGTCTGTATTTACTCACTGTCTTTATAAAATGTGATAGAAACCAAGATTTCTCTCTCATTCTTTTTTGTACAGGAACAATGGCACTAATGTAGTATTGCAGTACATCATGAGAAAATAATAGGCAAATCATATGAGACAACATATCTCTCCATGACCTCAGTATTCTTCCTGAGAATTTGGGTATTTTAACAAAGTTGGAAACGTTCATTCAGCACTTGCTGGGGTATTAATGTGGGAAGCATAAATCTATTATAGCCTAAATCAATTTAAATGTGAGGAATTCTAGCAGCCAGCAAAAAAAATAGTAATATTCTAATCCATGCTATTCAAATCTGTCTGAAAATGACTTTTTTAAAATATTTTTTTTAAATAACTCAGTTTTGATTCATTTGTATTCATATGAATATGGCTCTATATATTTATATAGAGCCAAAGTACAACAAAAATCATCTCAAGGCACAAGAACACAAGAAATTTTAACCACAGGAAGTTATCTAATTGTCTCTGCATTAGGACTACAGTCTACAATAAAGCTGCATTAAGCTCATATACCTTCAAACTTACATATTCACAATATTGTGAAAATCACACAACATGCAGATGCGCCAACCACATTGGTTATAAAAACAGTTTGTAGCAATTGTGTAACAACATTAGGATTGTAGCTGTACAGTGCCAAACAATGTAAGTAATAAAGATTTTGAATATAACAAGTGGCCTTAGTATAAGCAAGATACTACCCTACTATCACTACTACTATCACTGTAATAGATTTTAATACTATGAAATAACTTTATGGATATTATTGCTTCATTATATTGCACCTTTCCTGACTTACCTTTACTTAGAATTGTTGTCTCCATTTTCCTACGCTACTTTATTTGTGGCTTCCTTTTAGGCACACAGCAAACCCACCAAAGTGGTGAGTGAGCATACTAACACAGATGCTCAACTTACAGAAATTGATTAACAAAACAAATCAAGTAGTATAAACATCAATTCTTAGTACATTTTTAGACAATTCTGTGTATTTTTCATCTTTTGTGAAGCATATTGCACTACATCTGTGGTAGGATGTGCTTCACAATGTGCGGTACTACATGATAAATTACCATTACCTTATAAGGAAGTGCATGAAGAGGACAATGCTGAGGAAGAACATGGACAAGCCACAGCCAACTTGGGTGATGATGGTGAGATTGTTCAGGTCAGAACTTGAGATGGTTTCATTAGGCGGAGCCTGCAAAACAGACAAAGACACTTTAAGCACTTTGTCGTATTGAAAATTGTACCATAGTAGGAAAACATACAATACTGTAGGGGACAATTAAAAAATGATGCAGCTACAGAGTGCAAACTGCTAAGATGGGCATACAGAAGAATAATCAAATATTTCTATTACTTGGTTTATAGTCGTAATATTACAAATTAGGTAAAACACACCATTAAGATAGCAAAGAATGTCAAATGTGTACACTCGCAAGTAATACTGGATCCATTTGTTATTGTGTTGCATCCATAATCGGTCCAATTTGGTTGACTTCCTTTGAAACGAAAACAGAACAGAGATGAAACTGGAGAGTTCATAGATGCACTTTAAGCATTAACCCCCTAGCTGGTCGAAGTTGAATCCGGTGTTACCCAATATCACCCAGAATTTGTTTATTATGGTTTCATGCTTCTGATTTCACATTGGTTTGAAAATACATTTATTCTCTACCAAATAATTTCGAACATGAAAAATATTATAATATCAAAACACCTCAGTTACACCTTTAGTGTAATGTGTTGTAATATACTGTATCGTACCATGGTGAAGTTGTTTGTTGTGGTTCTCCATTTGTATAAATGATTGTGTATAATGTCTGAATGTAAGCGTTTATGGACATAGTTTTGCGTGAAGGTGATTGGCCCGGTGACGCTTCTATCCAACGATGATTGGTCAACCATAAGTCGAGGATATGTGATGAAAACAAAGAGCGCAGAGGGCAGATCTCAGAAGTTCAGATGGCCAGAACTTATATTCCTCTTCTCTAAACCAGTCACGTCAGTGCTTGTAGTTTGTTAATGAATATTCTGCTAAATACTCTGAGCCAATAGGAATGGCCTCAGTGGTTGCGTAACACATGACTTTATGGCTGCAATGCAACACAGTGCACTATATTCTACAATAATTCTGAATTAATATCATGAGAAAAGTCTTCAAACTGCACACACATATGTAATAGAGAGAATAAAGGTGGCATCACGTATAGGTGGTGTAAACCTTACTGAAATTTCATCATTGCAAATTTGTAGCAATGTTTCACATCAACATGCAAATTTAAAAATGGGAAAAATACCTTCACCATTCCATGAGTGACAGGATGGAGTTCCATCCTGTGGACAGAACAACAGGAAAGTACTTAAAATATGCTCATGAATGGTAACCAACAGCATCTCAAAGAAGAAACAAAACAAACAAAAACAAATGATGCTGGAATTGACTGTGCTTTTTCTTAAAACTTACATATTTCACTTTCCGAAATGTGACCATTATTGGGTCACTGAGATTGGTGATATTTGCTCCCATTTCAACAGCTAAAACCTCGTTACCTAAAACAGTGCTGTTCAACTTATCCTGAAAAAAGGTGGAAGAACTAGAAAATATTAACATGATCACCTATGTAAGGTGTATCCATCATTTAAGGTGAAGTTTCTCTTACCCCAACCATGTTATTAAATCGTAAAAGAGCTGCAAATGGTGTTGTCACGTTCAAACTGATAGCTTTATCAAAAGCTTCTTTGGACACAGAGACAGATCTTGAAAAGTCAACCAGATTACCTTCACTACTTATAACCTGCAGGAAAGAGCACAGCACAAACAGTGTAGTTTATCACTTGAGTTTCATGTTAACATACAAGGAAAGTTTAAAAATCTGCAGTAAATTACAGGAGATACGTAAAGTTTTCCTGCTTTCTTTAAACCACAGATGACTCCCTGAAGCCATAAACATACACTAGTTACTACACCACACATTTTCACTGAGTTTTGAAAGGAATATTCAGAGAAAGATTACCCATTATCAAGTAAAAGTCTGACTTCCAAAATGATCAGGAATGTAATTTGAGCCACAGTAACCTAAAGATTAAACATGACTGTTCTTTTGATGACATGCACACATTAATGAAGGTCAAATAAAGGTAAATGCACCCACATTTATGCTTTCATTTGGAGACGCATAAGCAAAGGAGACTGCTTCTATGTCTGTAGGGTCTTTGTGTGCCACCATGACACCGGTGATTCCATCTCCTACAGACAGTGCAGCTGACCCATTAATGGTGGATGCAAGACCAGCCATTTCATTCATTATTTTACTGTTGACAGACAAAAAAATATTTATTTATATCTTGTAGATATTAGTTATCATACATGGAACTTTAATATGTAAAAAAAAAAAAAAATCACACATAATTTGGCTGAAACCTACTTGCACACTATACACTGCTCTAGGCAACATTTTAAATACATACATTTGCCATGCTTTCATCTCAGAGTTTAAAGGATGTGTTTAATGTGTTTAGGCTCATTTGCAAGAATGCAAATAAGTGTATGTGCCATTGTAAAACAATAAGGAAAGAGTGAAAAGGGTTTTGCAGGTGTATTTTTACTGTTTGCAAGTGTTTTTCCACAACGCAGCAACATAAAGTTGTTTTTGTGAACTTCAAATGAAACTCCATTAACTTAGTGAACATAGTGCATTTCCTACAATGTCTTCTTAGTAACCATCCTTTTAATGCTTTTTAAAATGTGCAACCTGCCAAAAGTACACCTGGCAGGACCTCTAGACCTCTAGAGTTCATTCATACACTGAATCTTCTGGTTTTAACAACAAAAAAGTAAAATTTTGGGACTTTGTGAGGAGTTGCATAGTGTAACTGTTGCAAACAACCGTGTGATAAAATCAGTCTAGTTACACTATGAGTTTGCCAGGTGTCTCTCATTTTTGTTTTTGCAAAGAACAAACAAAACAAGATATTGTATAGTTTCATAGGTGCTGCAGGCAAATTATTCAGAGCCAGGCTTCTTGTTTCCACCTACTTTAAGTCTGAACTATGCTAAACTGAGCTGCTGCTGTAACAGTGTACAGTAGCTCTTTCTTCCAAACTCTCAGCAAGCAAAAAAATACAGAATTTTTCCCAAAATAAATATTTATTTAATTAATTTGTGCAGAATGCCTTACGCTGCTCCGGCTGCATAGATTTTTCCTCCTGGAGATACATTCACAGTTACATTCAGTTTAATTTCTGTCTGAGGCGTTTTCACTGGATTATTACAGCTGATACAGTTTTTGTCTGAGCTTGTTATGTTGATGATGTACTTGTCTTTTATCTGTGCACCTAAAATGAAAAGACATCTTATTTAATCTCAACCTTTAATACAGTAGAAATGAATTTTCACTTCTTACATCTTTTTAAAATCTGCACAGTCAAATACAATTTGTAACAATTGGTACAATTTATCATGTCAGCACGATCAGTACAATGTTCATTATAGAGCACTCATTGGTCTGTATTAGCAAAAAATAAGCGTATCTAAAGGGAACTCACCCATACTGTTGCAGTAGGTGCCGTTATAACTGGTCTTTTCACATACTGTCTTTGTATCCAAACATGTAACCTGGCACGATCCTATTAACGAAAACAATGTCAAGATTTAACATCTGTCCCCAGTAAAGAAGAAATATAAGCCAACAGAAACTTAGCAGGATGAAGCTATTGTAGGGGCCATACCACTTCACAAAGTTCACATTTAAAATGATTTAGCATTGTCTTTTACGTTACACATCTGAGTTTATTAAATTGGTAAAACATAGAGGTATGGAAAAAATTTCAATGTATGTAGTTTTGTAACTTCACAACAGTTTGAATATTATTTAATAACTTAATTAAAATAGACTTAATGTATAAATCCAAGTTTCAAATTACTAAGTTTAGTATTGACAAAATGTGTATTTTATTTTTATGTTCTCACCCCAAAATAAATTAATAGACATAAGCTTACCATTGACTGTGAGGTTAAAGCCACACTTCAAATCTGGATTATAAAAAAACAAAGATATTAACAAATAATTTTTGATTTTTCATACCATTTAACTACAGTACTTCTCTGCTCGCCCAGTCACTCTCCTGCTCTGAATTTTTAGGCTGCCACACCACATATAGAAGAGCAGGATTTGTGGTGCTCACCACAATGAAAAATTAAAGATCTAAACAGAAATAATAAAATACATTTATGTAATATCACCTGTGAAGTTAAGTTGACTTCTGCAGTTCCTCCCACTCATGACATACACTTCAGCTTTCTGGTTTATTATATATTTTGAAATGTACAGAAGATTGTTTGTATCCTCTTGAGGCCACTGATCACCCAAGTTTGCTGTATATTTAAATCAGATACAGTTTAAATATTTATTTTGTAAGTTTTTATAAAAGCCAGATATTTTTTGAGAGTAGGCTGTACTCACGATTTATAGTAGAGTTTTTCTGAAGGAATACTATGCAAAGCTCTGCATTACCTGCAGAGAGGTAAACAAAAGCAGGAACCAGTTTCATAAAGACATTTTACACAGGTGTTGAATCAGTGTAAAAGATGCTCTCAGGTTTCTCTAATGCAAAAATAAAGACATTTATATTTAAAATCTAAAAAGTTAGCTGACAAAAAGGGGAAACATGGCTCATAATTTACAATACTGCTTGCTGACACTGTGGAGTGAGCAATGAGAAAGTTTTTTTGTTACACTGAATTTCCCCAGCAAAATGTTAGGGTAGTGATACATTCTTCTTCAAGACGTTGGTTTTTCATGTGGAGCAAAGGGGCTTGAGCAGTTTGATGCAGTTATTTTTTATTTTGAAAAAAGTCTGACTACATTTACACATACAGGACAAAATATCCATTAATCTGTTTTTTAATTAAGTCTCATTGGGAGTTGGAGTCTGTCCCAGCATGCAGAGACACAGGTAACTAAACTGTATATTACTGCAGGGATATGCTTGAAATTAACTCATAGAAATGTTGTCAAAGTGCATCTAAAGTTGAATGGTTGATGAACTGGCTGCCTACATTAGGTGAAGTAAGATGTAACGATTATTCGCCAACACTTACTATAGTTTATAACTTGCTAATTAAATGCCTATTAAATATGTAATAGGTACCAGAGGGTACAAGGAAAGAAGAACAGGGATAAGGAAGAAAAAAAAATACAATGGGACGGACCTGTAAATAAATAAATACATTTGCATATTTAAATTTAATTATGCATTGCATGTTATTGCAGTACATGTACTGTAATAAAAAAGGGATAAAAAGGGTACTGTAACCGTATGTACTTTTACAAGCCAAATAATATACATGTGGTTTTCACTAGTCTGGTGGATCCTGGTACGATCCTGGAGTTTCATTTCTGAAACTTCTTCTATCTTCCCTTTTTTGTGGAATACTGGATAATTTGAACTCTTCTGACACTGGTCTGCCTCAACACTGTCACCACCTGGTGGTTTTAATGTTGTATAGTGGACACGGGTCATCGGGGGCACACTACACAAACCCATTCCTTTCATTTTACATGACAACATGAAATAAATACATCCCATATGTCACTTCTTAACAAATTGAAATGTGCATTGAAGTTTTGACTCACTGTATTTCCAAGGGTTGTGTGTAGTGATGACATCATGGAAGCTTTCAGCAACCACATTTATTTTATTATTTTTAGCGAAACAATTTCTGAGTTTTTCAGTTGCTTCACTATTTGGGAGCTGGCCGTCCACTGCAGCTAAAAGACAGGTCACATTAAAAACACTGTATTCTTATCAACCAGTAGATCTTCAAAATTTTCCAGTTCTGTCTTCTCATGTTCAAAAAATGTAATTTCTTCATTATTAAGAGAATAATATGTTTTGTCACTGCACACTTGGTTTGAACTTGAACAGAAATACGTTCAGGCATTAACGTTTAGAAATTGTTTACTTACAAACAGGAAACATCCACAGAAGTCCCACCAACAAAACCCAATTCATGCAGCTCTTTTGCTTCATGTTCTTTGGATGGCACAGCCAGGAAGTGTAATCCATTCACTGCTGTAGCAGATAAATAACCAAAATGATCCAAAGCAAGGAGTTATCAGACAAAAATATTCAGTATTTAGCATATTTAGCATTTCAATTCGTACCTTTCTCCGTTTGAAGCAAGGTCATAGCACTGAACTGAAACACAAAACTGAACATTTTGACCAAATGAATATGATGTCAAACGGACTTTGCATAGCTGCCCGCGGCAGAAGATTTTGTCTTGCAAATTCAAACTTCCTGAAAATGTCAGAAGAAATAAATCCTAATGATACAGCCCCATGCAAAATAATCCTAATGACATCTGCTTGGATGAACATCCAGTGGGGACGTAAGAGCATGCAAGAACAAACGGTGGTTGTAATATACAGTGCAGTGCATAAGCAACATTAGAATGAAATATTAAAAACTCTACAAAACATCCTCAACAATGCAATGTGCGAATGTCAGAACATTTTGTCTGGAACCAGCTGACGTTTCAAATTGAGAGATGGAGAAAATAATTAGACTGAGGGGTGAAATGGGTTTGTCCAGAACATTTAGAGGTGCTTTTTTTTTATAGACTCGGTGTTTTGGAGGATCCAGTTTCAGTGTGACCACTGGTCTCTGTGCCTTTGTTGAGGTGGAGAATCTAAAAACCACCAGGTGTTAACGCTGTGGCTGAACGGTGCCGTGTATAAAGAAAACTGACGCAACTGAAACAAATCATTTTTAAAAAGAAAAAAGGAAGGAAAAAAATGTGATTTGTTTGTTGGGATTGGGCCTTTATACAATAAGTAACTAATACGCTTTCATTATGAAGGTTACAGACAGAGGTGGTAAGTAACTAACTAGATTTACTCAGGTACTGTGCATAAGTAAAATTTTGAGGTACTTGTACTTTACTGGAGTATTTCCTTTTCATGCTGCTTTCGCTTTTACTCCCTTACAAATCAGAGAAAATATTGTTCTTTTACTCCTCTAGATTTATTTTACCTTCCTTAGATACTTTTTTCCAGGTTCTTTCCAGGTTCCAGATTCTTATAAAAACGCTGATCATCATCATCATCGTCGTATCATTTATGGATTAACCTCCTGTCACTATGTGTGTGTGCGCAGGCGCGAGCCTTGCAGCAGGCTGTTTCGCAGTCTCTCTCTTTGTGATGTCTTTTTCTTTAACCTTCTTTAACTTATTTTTATTTTTTTCGGTTAAATAATTTCCCTCTGAGATTAATAAACTTTTTTGAATCTTGAATCTATATAAGATGGTTAAAATCAGCTCCACCTTTACTGTCTGATGTTTTTTGTTCCACAGTCAGTAAGTAACAACACATTTTACCATAATTTTCATCTTTGATAATTAGTCAAAGAAATCTGCACTAAACTTCTACATTTATTTTATTAAAAGCACCAAATTCTACATTGTTTAAATATCCTGTTTTCTACTTTTAGTACTTTTACCTGAGTAGAGAAATTAAATGGGTACTACTACTTGTAGTGGAGTGTCTTTCTAGGCAAATACTTGCACTTTCACTTGATTTTTTAAATTTGTTCACTTTATACACCTCTGGTTATAGACTCAGATAACAATTACAGACATTTAATATAGCGTGCTGTGGCAACAGTGCATGCATATGTGTTTATCATACGATCAAGAAAATAAAAGGTTCAAATTTGCATCAGTGCGTCACCAATACTCGTCTACACAGACCTACAAAGCCAGAACGCAGTATAGGGCCTATCTTAGCGAAAATGTAGCTGACTTTAGTTTAGTTGTAAATATTACAATTTTACTTTGATAATATTTTGGTAACTTTTGGTTTGTTAGCTCACATAAACAAGGTAGCAGCTAAATACAGTCATGGAGAATAATATCCATATCTAAACTAGTTCTGCTAAATATAGTAACAGCCTAGCTGAGTAGCAGTAGCTGCAGCTTGTTCTGCAACTTTTAAATCACTCACTTATAGATAAACTATTATTTCCAGTCTTTCCAACAGAGCTACATCTGGCAAATTTCCCACATCTCTTTACGGTTGATAAAAGTGCTTTGTAAGATGTGATACGGCTGGTGAGATCTAGATGTATTTATAGCATCAACTGGGATGAGGTTCTTTCCAAAGAAATGTTCTTATGTTGCAATAGCTTTTTTGCATTGCTCAGTTTGTGTTTTTTCCATAGGTTACATATATTTGAATACATGCTTTTCTTTAGCAGTCTGCTCAAAGGTTTTTATTTAAGAGAAAAATAAAGCATTCAAAATCAAATATATTATCTTTGACCAACTCAATAGCATGAATCCACCTCACAATGCAAATTACTTTTAGATTAACCTAAAGAAATAGATTGATATCATGGAATAATATGCTTACTCGCTTTCTTGCAGAAAGTGAAATGCAAAAATAGTTGCCAGTTTCATATCTGTTCATTCAGTATAAAGCTACAGCTAGAAGCCAGTTAGCTTAGTTTAGCATAAAGACTGGAAGCAGCAGTGAAGGTGAAGAAACTGTGCTATAATCTGGCATTTAAGCCCCTTAAAAGCAGAAATAGTCACTTTAAAGCAATGGTCATGTTTATTATAATCATTCCTCCTGTTCGTTCAGGCTGGAGACCTAAGAGATTTCTTCCCAATGCATTTTCAATGAACGAGGCGTGCAAAATTCACAGTCCTCACATTTTCTGTGAATAACAAAGTGAATAAGCAAATTTCTTAACCTGGGATATTAAAGCTGTATTAGGATTGTTATAGCCTAATACAAAATACTGTAAATCAAAAGAACTCTGCAGTTCCTCTTAGTAATATGCATCATCTTTGCATCTCTGCGATAGTTGTTTTGGTCTTACAATGCGATAAGATACGATACAACTCTATTACATTAGGGGAGGCTGAAACCCCATGGCAAAACCGAGGCAAAACAACAACAAAACTACCTGCAAGATTATAGAAGCAAATAAAAACATACATTTGAGTGAAACGACCCTTTAAAGCATTTGTGCTATGTCCTGATTTGCCCTCAAGAGGGAAGCATGCTGCTTTTGTTGCATCTATTCTGATTCAGATTAAATGAAGAAGTGCATGGCGGAAGAAGGTGCAAGAACAGTCACCCCTGCAGCTGACAGCATGAATAAACGACATTGATCAGCAGTGAGTAAAAAGCACATCAAAATAAATCAATTCTAGGGTTTTTCTTTTTAGTGCTGGTGAGATTAGTGCTTTTTTGTAACGTGAACATTTGTGCCTGCATTGGTGACTGTAACCCAGGAATCTCCTATTGTGCATGTTTCAGAGCTACTTAGTACGTCTACGAGTAGTTGAACAAAGTGACTTTCACACTGAGACTTCATCAGTTTAAATGTTATAGTTTCTCAGTGTAGTAAGCAGGTGGCTGACATTTCCAGACTCCCTTCTAAAAACGCTCGGTTTCGGGTTTACATGTTTATTTCACCATCACGTAAACGCAATTTGTATCCTGCAATATTTTGAACAATTCAAGTAATTTTCATCAGTTCGGCATCACGTTACTGATGAACTTTAATGTAAATGTGAGTTTTTCCAGACGAGTTACAGCGGTCACTATCGCCTGTACAGTGTTTTAACAGCAGACACAAAAGTCAGAATGACAGGAGAACTAACGCCATTAAACAAGACATAAACGCAAAACGTCCAACAGTAAATCATGAAGTAAACGTGGTGTATGACGAATAATAGTGTGGAACCTGATGGTTTGGGAAAACGTCAGTACTGTTGCCGTATGTGGGGATGCTTTGACAGATAAAGTCATAAACCTTAAATCTGTGGATTTTTGAATGAAGGCTGGTGTAGTGGTGGTCCTAGGGACACTGGCTACGAACATTAGGTTCTACAAATGCTACATATGTTGTACAGATTAAGTTTACATCAACTGATTTTTTTTGTTATTTCAAGTCTGTTTAATTAAAATTCAGTCAACTTTATTATCCACCTTTGTTATCATAAAAGTGTGTCACTTTTTTTTCTGGAATATTATGCTTCACAGTCACATCTGGCAGCTCATTTCTCCCCTCTATTTCTATTTAGGATATGTCTGCAGGTTGTGTGAGGTGGGTGCTAAACCACACGTTACGAGCTGTCTGTGTCGGTAGTCCTGGCTTTTGGACACCTGCATCAAGGCTTCTCAAATACAGTGAGACTTCAAACATCATCCCTGGCTCCTTGAGATGGTCTCCATTCTCCACAGCTGTAGTTGACACAGAACAGACTAATGCACCAAAGAAAAAAAAGCAGGATCCCCGAGCTCATGCCACAATCGGCAGCGTTGGACATAAGATCCCACAGCGGGTGATACAGGTGATAAGTGAGACAGGGGAGGACATGGGCTCTATGCACCGTGCAGACGTGATCAGAATCATGGACAAGCAGGGTCTAAAGTTGGTGCTGCTCAGTGAACACAAAGATCCTCCCATCTACCAGCTGATGAGCGGCAAACAAATCCACGAAGAGCAGGTGAAATTGCGGGAGAAACAGAAGGCAAAAGCAGGTATGTGATGCTCTGGCAGGGACACAAATTAAGCAGTTTAATAGCCTTGAACAAACCCTGTGTCTGCATTAGAAACTGAAAGGGGTTAATAGCTGGGATATGAGATTTATTTTGGAAAATTGCATAAGTAGTGAACCAGTAAATTTAAGTTTTATTTCCATGGTTGAATATATCTTTGTTAACACATTGACATGCGAGACTTCTCCATGACTCATGGAGAACTTGACACAGTTAACGTTCTGCTTCAGTGGAGTTAATTTCTAATAAATTTGCAGTTAATCAAATTATGTAGACACAGATAGAGTAGAGCAGGGGTTGGCAACCATTACTTTCTGAAGAGCCTTTTTTGACCAGAAAGAAAACATAATTATCCCATCAATGTTATAAATACAGTAACATACTACTCTTACAGTCTTACAGTAAACCTGGTTTGTATAAAACGGGTCTGACTGTATTCTTTTACCGCAGCTCCTGTGCAGGTGAAGGAACTCAGCTTCTCATCTGGCATCGCATCTCACGATCTCACCAACAAGCTGAAACAGGTGGAGAGCTGGCTGGAGAAGAAGCACCATGTTAAGATTACTCTGCGATCAGGACGTGGAGAACCTGCGGTCAACCTGGTGAGGGACGACACTCTCAAATTCAGCAACCGAAACTCGGCAGTTTCAGACTCTCATAAACAATGCTGATTGAATTTATCTCTAAAAGTCCATTTTTTCTCCTCCAAAGAAAAGTTATGGAAGTTATAATCCTACTTATCACACTTATTCAAGTTGTATATTAGACTGAGATGTATTTAAGTAAAATCCTTTTACTGATTTAAACCACAGACAAAAATGTTGCTTCCAGGAGTTGATAACTCCTTAAATTCTCCTAAAGCAGATTTAAGTAGTCAAAATATTCTGTTAAACTCATGATCCAAATGCCGTCTGTATACATGAGTCTAACTGATTCATCTGCACAGGTGAAACTTCAGTATCTGCTGACTGTAGCTAATCACAGATTTGACTTTATCAGTATTTGCAGTAAGTAGTTTGTCCACCAGGGGGCACTGGTAAGAAGCAGTTTTCCACTGTTGAAGAATAAAGTTTAAGAGCTTCATTAAAGAAAATCTGCCTCCCTACAGTGTTACTTCTTTATGCCTCTGCACCAGCAGCAGCAGTAGTCTGAGGATTATTTTATGTTTTTGTGTCGTCCGTCCGTCCATCCGGTAAACTGCACCTTCACTGGTTGGCGTAGAAATACAACCGCAATGCTGTAATTTTTTTTTTTACTTTTAACTTGAGCATCAGCATTGCTCTACAAAATCTGTTGGTCTCTATTAGCTGTTATTTTTCATAGTGTGTAACACGATGCCTTTTTATGTCGTATCTGAATAAGGTGCCTTCCCACCTTATTCTTATGCTTTTTGTGCACAGATGAAGTTTCAGGTTGTTTGAGGATGAAGCCCAAATGTACAGTGATATAAAATGGCACATTGTGCATATATTTATGCATATATTATGTCTTTAACACAGGAAATATTAAACATAAGTTTTCTTTCCACAGGACACAACTCTGGAGCAGATAGTGCAGCAGATTGAGGTAACAGTGGGATTTGTTTCCAAGCCAAAAGTCATACGCGACGGTCAAGCAGCCAGGTGCATCCTCAGACCACCTTCAGCGAAGGAGCTGTCAAATAAGGCCACAGAGCCTCAGTCTAACAACTCCACTCACAGCACGTCCCGTGTCAGCAATACACAACACACAACAGAAGGGTCTGTACAGCAGTGAGGTCATGAAAATAAATAGTATTTAGCCCAAAAAAACTGACGTTGGTGTAGATTTCTGAGTCGGGCTGTGTGTTGTGTTAAAGTATTTTACAAACGCATGTTTGATTTGTGAAGTGGATGCAAGGAGGAGTTTCAGAGCTTCATCATTTTGGCCCATGCTGTTCGAAGATGTTAAGAGTTACGAAGGTACCACACCTTCATTTGTGTTGCACTGATTCCTCAAGAAAGCTGGGCACTGTGGTTTTTAACACACATTCAAACACAGTCGCGTGAATGTGCGGCTCTGGCGTGATGTGTCTTTACTGTAACGTGATTTGATTGCGCAGACAGGATTTGTTGACAGTGAGGAAACATCACTAATGTTGCTCCTTTAATCCTAAAACTAAGCCTTAACCTGAAATGGTTTTCTTGCTGGGACCTGATTTTTGAATTTATTTTGTTTTTACATGTGATTAGTGCATATTCAACCCTCTAAACTGGGACAGTGATGATCAGGCAGTAAAAGTTGCTCCTCCAGTGATTTCTACTTCTTTCTTTGCTTTTTAACAATACTTGGTTTCACAAGCAAAAAAAAATGTTTCAGATGTGATATGGAAATAAAACTAACAGCAGTGTGTATCTTTCTCTGCTTTATTCAAGATTAATCTTTATGTTTTGGTAAAAAATTAAAATAAAAGCAAGTTTGGCATACAGTTTACATTCACATGTCACTGATAAGTGTCAGTTCCACACTTTATCAACACCTTTCTGTAACAGCAGAGATACTGTCCTGGAACTTTTAATTTTTTTAACCAGTCATACTTTTCTCTATACATACAAAAGGAACCGAAATAGAGAGAGAACTTAAAGACATAAAACCACCTTAAGGCCCAAAAAATAAAATCTTTCCTAAATTGTGTTAGAAAAACGTGAGAACAAAAGCAGCTTAACTAATATGCATGAACAACATTTGTCAATAAGCCTCGAGTACTTTGTAGGAGGAGAAGGGTTTAACAAAGTGATAGTCCAGGTTGCCGCAGTGAGGGCACTGCTGGACGTTGCTGTACTCGGAGAAATACTGCATGCCGACTCGAACGTCCACCACCGGCTTCCCGCAGTGCTTACAGTTGAGACGAGCCTGAGGACACACAGGATGGAGACGGGGTACCGGTCAGTCAACGTGCAAGATTTGAGCATGGACGTTTGTTTATGATCATGGGAAGCATCTGTAATTTAATCATCTAATCTCAAAGGTTGGTTTAGCTTTAGCAGCATCCCACAGTGTTCATCAACTGGAGAAGTTGCAAGCAACAAATGACCATAACTCTGAACAAGAGACTGATTGAAAACATGGAAAGAACATTTCTGAAGTACATGTACTGTACTTCTCTCTTATACTTTTTCTAAAATATAACACAGAGAGTGGGGCTTAACTACAGTCTGAACACAGTTGCAGCTGCAATGTATTAAAATATACTGTATATTTTTAAATGCTACAGTTTCTAAAAAATTGAAGTGGTGTAAACACTTGTCACAGGCTCAAAATGCAACTGGGAATTTACTCAGGTGATGTCAGAGTTGATAGGGAAACACGTGAAGATACTAGACCACTAGTAAAGCACATCCTCACACTGCATACTTTTACAGCCAGACTGTAATTCTGAATTCGTATAGAGGATGCAAACAGCATGAATCATATTCCTATATCATTCAGCCTTAATACAAAGTAATCAAGATTATTTCCACTTTTACCAGCTGCAACATTAAAGTTTGATGCTGCAGCTGGTAAAAGTGGAGATAAACATCAGTGCATCAATAATTATTATCCTATGATATAGCTTACATTATTTTGAAACTGATCATTCTGCATAATGAGTACTTTTACCTTTGGGACATAAGTACAATTTGATCCTAACACCCAATTTTACATTACAAACTAGTTCTACACTACAGTATTGGTATTTCTACTCAAATTGAACTGGTGAGTACTTCATCACTGACTGTCTAAAACTTCTGTCTCAGCACTGACTAAGAAAAGGTTTGACTTGTAAACCAGTTGGACAAAGTTCAAGGAGGACAGGCACATCCATTACAACTGAGACAATTAGTCAACATATCCACTGTATAGTAGTATAGATATATTAGTTTCATTCATTTTTAGCTATATTTTATAAACATTTGCATATTACACAATCTAAAATGTGAGTATTTGCTGCTTTTCTTTGTCATATATGATGGTAAACCTAATTTTTGGCCAGAAAAAACTCTCTTCTGGCTCTGTTAAGTTATATTATATAGTATGCTGTATATAATACAAGTTATAATTCATTATTTACTGATATTTTACAGATAAGACTAGTAATCAAGAGAATAAGCAGATTAACAAATGAATGAATGACTATTAAGGGGTTTATGATCTACTCTGACTGCTTCTGTCTGCTGAAGAAGACTGTGAGCAGCAGTTGATGCACTGAAAAAGCCAGTGAGCCTTTGAGTTCAGATTAGTTGGTCATACAAGGAAAGATTCATTGATACGTTAACTTTGTTAAATCACAACAGAGAACAGCACAAGCTTTAAATCCACCGACTCCAACAAAGGAAGTGATTAATTAAAAATGAAAGTGTCCTGTCTTACCATGGTATTTATTTACAAATCAAGGAGTTTAATACATTTTATCGCAGTGTGTTTCCATCTACTACACAGCAAATATTTCATTGTCCAATAACAGCTACTGTCATCCTGTCAAAACCCTGTGGTGCTGCAGCTGTTGAATCTCCTGCTGCTTGTAGATCAATTTGGAGGTGCAGACCGGGGTCTAAACACTGACATTATCACTTTAAAAAGTCAATATGTTGATTATGAACATTAACTCTCATCTGGAGTCAAGTTTCTGGCCACCTGACGAATGTACACCCACTATTTACTCTGTATTTAGCTCTCTTTTTTACTTTCTTTATTCACTGTTTGGTGCTAGAAACAAGATTGATGAGAGCACTGAGAGGGTGCAATCGGTGTTTCTACCTGACAACATGGCGAAGCGGCCAGTATATCGTAGGTGTACATGGTGCCTAATTGGTGCCAGCTCCCGTCCCAGCGTGACTTGCACTTGATGCAGACGATCTTGTGGACGCCCTCGAGACAGTCCACACAGATGGCATAAAGGTGCATTAACCTGCCTGTTAGAAAGAAATACATATGGTTAGGTATTAAATTTACTAAACAAAAGTTAGTAATTTTCTGTGAAATCAATATAATAGCAAACTCCTGATTGTATCTCATGCTTTCACACTGCAACAAAAAGAAAATAAGTCATTCTCGGTCCATTCCTACACAGACCAGTGTAGGGCTGCAACTAACAATTTATTAATACATTTGTTATTGATTAACTGACAGTTTTCTTAATAAATGGGGTAATGGTTAAATCTACAGTGCTGTGAAAAAGTATTTTATATTAAAATTTTAATATTACACAAAGACAACCTGAGTAAATACAAAATGCAGTTTTTAAATGATGATTTTATTTATTACGGGAAAAAAAAGCTGTCCAAACTGTTATGGTTATTAAGTTATGCAGCACATCTCTACTGAAAACATACTGAAAAATATCAATCTCAATAGGTTTCCACTATGAGAAGTAACAGAATTGCAACATCCACACTGACAAAACTTTATCAAACCTGACTTTTTAACTGTGCTAAATAATTCAGCCACTTATCTTTTGCCATTTATATTTAGCCTGACAAAAAAAAGCTTGAGAAGCTGAATAAATGATCCATTCATACTGATGCATATCAACGATGATACATATCATAGCTTGTCGGGCAGCAGATCAAAGAAGCTTCATGCAGCCTCTGTCCTAATTCAGATTCATGTTGGACTGTGCAGAAGCCAGCTGAAAATCTTTCATGTCTATATGCATTAGACCCAGTAGACCAGTATTGATGAATTAACCACTTGTAATTTGTATTTCCAGGACCCGAAATCTAACACAGTTTGAACATTTTAGGCAACAAGTTAGCAAAATAACATTCATGCAAATGATTTATTTATGTTTCCTGATTAGCATCGATCTTGGCTGCCAGCATACTGGACATATAGAGCTTGATGTGCTTGGTGTGTCTTTATTGCACAGTCCCAACACTGCTGTGCCCATGACATCTTACTGCAACTAAAGAAAACTAAAAAACTACTAAACAACTAAAAAAAATGATACTTTTTTTGTTTAAACATTCTGATTGCAAGATTATGTACCATTATTATAACTGGTAAGCAGCAAGATTAATTGTGCACTGGCTCATTTTCCAACCACTTGAGTGCAGTGAGTTTGCTTGTGTTTTGTCTTTTTGCATGTGTTTTCCTAAGCTGCAGTGTAGTGAGCTCTCTGGGGGCCAGTACCTTCTCTCTGAGCAAACACATCAATAAATAAGACAATCTTCCTCGAGGGACAGAGTTTACACAGCTGTCATATTGTCAGATCGTAGGTGTTCAAATTTTCATTTGTTTAAGTGCTGAGAAATTTGAACATCTGCAAATTTATGACAACTCCATCCACAGAGGAAGATTGTGCGATGCAATCAGAGGCTCCACAACAGCTACAAAACTAAAATAACATCAAGAATGCTCTTTAAATCTCAAATATTTTCCTATTAATTATTTCAGTGCTCTCATAACAAAACCATTGTTGGTGTCTCCGTATTAATTCGTATTCACAGTTAAAAATGAAGAGATGTGACTTAAGCAATGTCTGTGTATCTATTTTTCATATTTGTTTTATTATATTTGCTCTTATTTTTAATCTTACGTAGATAAAATGTACAAAACATGTGCCTCATTTTGCTGGTAAATACCTACTGTCACAGGGTACAGGATCAAAGCAGAGCAGGTATTAGAAGAGTGACATGATGATATGTGGAGACGAAATTTGCTGTCGCCTTCCAGAATCTCAATCTATAATAGATATAAAGAGTTACAGTAGATATATGTCCTATATAATCCTTATGTATCACCATATATCTAGTAGTAGACATAGTGGCAGTAGTAGAATTAATAGAAGTACGGAAACTTCACCAAGGGCAGTATGCACAAATACCATAACAGCAATATATGAGCATTTGTAACGATTCTCCAAATCCACGGCTTGGTTCATATGTTTTGTTTGTTGGTGCAGTGTTTTTGAAACACAGATGACCTACGCTCTGTACTGTCCCTGAATGCCTCACCAGAGCTGAAACAACTCAGCTCATCCTGCACTTTTGTACTGTAGAGTTATATATATATTGTTTATATTATACATATGTTATATAGAGTTACTTTGTTAATGCAAAACCTGCAGACAAAGCAAGTGATGGGTCCTGTTATGAAATTAAACATTTGATTTCTGGCTCCGCTATTAATATGGAGGTACACTACTCACAAAAAGTTAGGGACATTCGGCTTTCGGGTGAAATTTCAGGATGAACCTAAAATGCACTATAACCT
>JAUMHL010000017.1:17520385-17553279 GCA_032362345.1 Sandelia bainsii
GGAGGCTGCCCAAGTCGCCCATAGCTAAAGCCACAGTAATGCCACAGATCTATGGTCACATTCGCCGGCCTGATTAAAGTGTGTGTGTGTGGGGGGGGAGTCTGAAAATGTTTTTCTACCACATCTGAATTGTTTTTTTTCTACCACTTATTTCACCTAAATATTTCTTTCTACTACGTGACCCCTAGGGGCCTCTGTACCTAATAGTGATCAAAAACAGTTGCTAGTTCCATCTTTTTAAAAGTGAGTATTTGCTGGTTTCCTTTGTCGTTTGTGTTGTTTGTAAATTAGAAATCTTTGGGTTTGGGGCTGTTGGCAGGGATCGCCTGTGCCACCCTCAAAATCTGATCAACCATCCCTGTCAGTCAGATGTGGTACTGTAAGTTCTTATGATTATGATTATAAATGAATGTAGAAACGTCAGCACAAGAACTGGCGGAATTTGATTTTTTGCATTTGCAACCAGGTATATTATCCCTCCATGGAATGGATTTACATTTACATCGTCCAAATTGTTTAATACTATTTTACTATTTAATCATTATTTTTATTATGCTCAATACGCTTTAACCTGCTTACCTTGGAGAGTGACACTATGTAAATTTAATACCAAAATAGACAAAATACAAAACAATACAGATAAATAAAGATAATTTGCAAAATGCAAAATATCAGCAGCTGCTCTTCAATTCATCTTAATCCAAAACACCAAGTAACAGCTTTTCAGGAATATCCCAACTTGTTTGTCCACTTTTACCACATTCTTCTTGGAGCAAAACACATCACATCCCTTAAAATCAGTGCCAGTTATGTGAATACTGTGAGTATTAGCAGAGTATTACCTAATCGGACCAAAATAAAACAATACTCATAAGTCACTTTTCTATTGCTAGTAAAATTCCCAAGCATAATATGAAAAAATTAACAAATCAGATTCAAGTGTAATTGTTTTATTCCATGGTGTGTATTTCACAATAACAGAAATCTCTGTTTTTCAGAAATGTGTTACTGCAAATACAAACGACAGTAATGGTGCACATGAACCCATCATGCAAGCATCCCACTAGTTCACAGAAATGGCTCGAGGTACAACATTTCAGTTTCATTCATGATTAGAATATGATTAAGCTCACTCTCTTGACTTCTCCAAATGTTTGATCCATCTATGCCACCAAGAGATCAGGCGTATCTGAACTTGTTTCAAGATTTGAGCTCGGTTGATTTAACAGCAGTGAATGTGAAATGAGTCAAATAAAACTTGCAGATAAAGTGTGGTTTCACAAGGCTGATGGTTTCCCTCCTATCGCTGTGAGAAGCAAACAACAGCTGCCAAGTCGATGTTAACATTCAGGCAAAAAGTTGAAAATTGCTTTTCTCTTTTATCTAAAAACCTACAGCAACTTACCAAATATATGGAGACCCAAGGTGGTCAAAACTAAATAAACAGACAAAAAATAAATCATATGAATAAATGTAGAAATGATATAAAATAATGCAAATAAATTTTAAAACTTGGCTCTTGAGTATGAAATGTTAACTGGTGCTTGTTTCTTTTCAGGTTATTTTCTATTTGACTAATTTCATGTTTTTTTTTTATTTATTTAATTACCTATTAATGTCATTTATCTGTCAGTCATAACAAACAGAGCTTCAGTTACGTGTCCGCCAGATTTTTTTTTGTCTGAATGAATGACTCACAAAGCTGGAATACGGAAAATGGAAATAAATAAAAATGACCTGAAATGTTGTTATAAAACAAGCACGTTTAGATGACATTTCATATTTATCTGAGTTTGAAAATATACTATATTATGTCACAAGTTCCTGTTCTATTATATATTCTGTCTTAATTATTAATATAGTTATTTATTTTTAAAATTACCGCTTTGGGCCCCCGTACAAGGCAGTAAGTTTCTCACATAGCAGGATACAAAGAAAAGTGGTCACACTTCATCTGCAAATATTATCCAACCTACAGTACAGAATAGTGTCCTAAAATTTAAAAAAAAACTATAAATGCACATCTTGTGTCACATAAGACACCTACTTTATGCCACAGGACAATTATTTAACATAGTTTGGTTATGGTGGTCCTGAGAATTCATATTTTTTCACCCTGTAATGGCGTACAAATAAAAACTGCACCAGAAATACATTCATCAAGTATTTCCTACAAAAGGCAGGTTCTGGAGTTTGTTTATGAGAGAAAAGTCATTATTGAACACATATAAAAAGATGGACTAAAACTACTGTCACACATTGCAATAAGTACAAAATTTCAGTCTCCAAAATTCAATCTTAACATGCACCATTTTAATCGTAGCTTCTATGAAGGAACTGTTATTAGATTTACAAAAGCACTGGTCTAGTAACATCATTTTACAGAGAAGCTGTCTAAATGGCTCATGTAAACAATAAATGGAATGGGCATTAAGTGGACACACTGCCTGTTTCCTTAAAGCTGCACTAGATGTACAAGTAAAAAATATTCATTACATACATGATCTTTAGGTAATGAAGTCTTAACTGCCATTTTAGGCCGATAAAAAATTTACATAGTGCAGCTTTAAAAACAAGTATCCATTAAAATACTATGTCAAGATCAGATTAAATCTGTGCAGAAGAGTCAACATCAAAAGAGGCATTTGGTTGTGATAATTATGCTGTACTGTAATATTTAACAAAAATAACCAAAAGAATGCACTACACAAAGTGTTGCATTCCTGATTTGTGCATTTACAGTCTTAAGAGTGTATCAAAATGACATTTCAGACCAGTGGTTTATAGAAAACATCTGCGCCTGAGAAAGAGAGAAACACCATTTTTCCTGTTTCACCATCTGATATAATGATAGTGGCTGTTGTTCAGCCAATGAAAACCATAAAATAATCTCAAATTTGACACACTGAAATGAAATGAAATCATACACAGACAAGGCAGGTGGGTCTGTTAATATGCTGTTAGGTGTAATGTGTTTGGTCATCGTGTTTGAGTTCAAATACTGAACCATTATACATGAAGGAAGCTGGAGAACAGGAGCTCAGTGACAAGCTGGAACACTGCCGAAGCTCAGTATTTTGGAAGGATTCAGATAAGACCCACAGTGGTTGAGGGCCATCTGATCCAAACTTTGGCCTCATTCTTGGAGCAGGATAATATCAACATTGTCATGGACACCTTGCAGAAGCAGCTCGCCCTGGAAGTTGATCACCTTCCTCTTCTTGGCAGCCTTCAGGGTGCCCACCAACGCCTCGAAGATATTGGCACAACGGTCGTCGTTAAACAACACCCCAAACTTCACACTAGTTTGACCGTCAGCATCTGAAATAAGAAGTTAACAAAGACTGATGAAGTTAATGTTATTGTTATGAGTGATTTACTCTCTAATCAATTATTTTCATTAATGATCCATGTGTTGATTTTGATGACAAATTGTTTGTTTAGACTATAAATTGTGGAAAAATAATGTAAATACTCATAATACAGTCCTTGAGCCCCAAGGACTCAAAAAAGTTGAACTGCATCTCCCTCACCTAAAATATTCTTAATACGGCCAGAATTACTGATCCGTGTGACATCACAGCATTTATTAAAATTGGGGAGGCTTCAGAATGGTTCGGCTATGTTAAAGTAATTCAAGATAAAACACACCATCCTCCAATACAGAGTTGTAGCATGAACTCACTTTTACTTCCCAGTCGCTGAATCTCCTGGACCAGCAAATTTATTTCGTGAGAGACATCCATTGTCGCTAAGAGGGAAAACAAAATTAAGACATATTAAACCAGATAGACCTGTTAGGTTGACAGTAAGTCAGCTTATTTTTTTAAGGCACCAATACACTGTGTGGGAAGGGTGCATTCTCATGTAAACCCTGTTGGAAATTATGGCAATTTAAGTATGGGTCTAGGAAAAACATATGCCTTACAAAATCTAACCATGTTTTCACTACGGCATGATCCCCAATTCGGCATACAATCAATCTAACAGTAAGCTTTCCTTCAATAATATTTTCAACTTCACTAACTAACATTTTAGAGACTTTGGACAAATCCGGCTAATGTAAAATGATTATATTGTCAACGATTTGAGTTGAATTAAGTTCCCTATGGTCATCAAATCAATGCCGAATTTTTCAGGAAACCGCTAGAATTCAAATAAAGTACTAAGTTTAGTTCTGCTCATGACTGTATGTGATTAATAATCACGGAAATTCGGTTTTACAAGAATAGCGAACGGAGCCTGGGACAGGGACTTTCTCCTCTTTAAAAGGGAGTATCATTATGGCCACAAAGGCAATAAAAATGCAGTTTTTTATTCGTTAATATAGTGAACAGCACTAACATAAACATTACAGGCGAATTAGAAATGTGATTGTGCAGTAGTCTGTTGAACGCAACAAGCTGCAACATGAACAGGGAGATTGTTAATGCGGAAATAAGGTGTTAGCACTCAGAGCTAGCCCTCATAATGCACGAATACTTGTTGTAATTAAGAAATTTAAGTTATGTGTATTATTTCATGTGTGGGGATTTGTGTTCACTATTCAAATATGTTTCGTCTGACTTCAGGTACAATGATGTTTTTTCCACTGAGCCACAGACGTGGACTCGCCGGTAACGTTAGCTTCTACACAAATGGTCCGCTGAGAGAGGACCGAAGAGTTGCTGAGATCGTTAAACGGATGTAGTAAAAGGTGGAAACTATTTTAACAAACGTCAATATAAAACAGGATTAAAAAGAACATTTACACATACATATTAACCTCAGTTCTTCTAATTCTTCTTGCTTGTAATGAGGTGATGGACGACTTTCTCCTGAATCGGAACCCACCGGCGGATAAAGTTGCTGAGTTCAGGGTCTGCTCGGAAACTTCCATGCTACCTTTGCTAGAAAGTAGCACAGAATTCACCTATATTCTGGTTTCAGGGGCGGATCTAGAAATTGAGAGACTGGGGCACATTTGGGAAATGAGCACACAATAAACTGCAAATTATTAACAAAGAAAGTGTTTAGTCACTGTAAGAGAATTACCAAGTACACAATTGTGTGTATTGTTATTTGTATTATAGGATTTTAAATAATAATGACAATAAATAACTACAGTTTGTAGTTCCAAATAGTCATAAACAACAAAATATATTATTGATTATTTATAATATTTTATTAGCAGAAATATGCTCCCACAATTAATGTGGAGAGGAGCATTCAAAGCTTGACTACCTGGAGTGCTGAACAGAGTGTGAGTGTATTGATTTCTAAGACTCGTGCTAGTGCTAGTTTAAGTTGCATATTGTAGTTTTAAGTACAGAATCTGAATACAGTGCTGTTTGTGTCACGTACATTTTTAAAATAAAAGGGTTATTATGTGAATAACATAATCCAACAATACAGTACCTACTTAAGTTGTCGTCCTCTTTAATGCAAACATGAATTGAAAATTGTACTACTGCTTGTAGCCAAATTTCCCATAACACTTGAAGGCACCATAGGAGCTCATCTGACTCCATCGTGACACAACGTGAAACTTTCACGGGCAATGACCCATATATGGCATGGAAGATGTCTTGTGCTACTTTCCTGCCTCTAAAAACAAGTTACCTTTCCTAGTCATCCAGGAACCAGCTCATAAAGCTGGTTAAACATGTTCAGTGGGCTAAGATGCAAAATACCACAAGAAAATACCCACTAAATCTGTAAGTTGTTTAATTTGTGCACAGACAGAGTTGAATTAAGTTGTTCACCTTGCTGCACTGAATGGCTCCTTTTATCTCATTTACCTTTGTCTCCTTTCCTCTTTCACCATTTAGCCTGGACAAATGAATCACCATCACAGAACTCCAGAGGCTGCTGACAGCTGCTTTCTGTAAACCTGCTTGTGATAGTTGATTAAAAATCTGGGAGTCTGTACCACCGAAGCACAGCATTAAGTGGCATCACTTTAAGATATGCCCTGAAATATTATGTGATCTTAAGATCCTGTCTGGAAGAGTGCCTACATATAGTTTAATATTGTTTCAGTTTTGTTTCTATGTTGTATATTTCTAAATGTGCACATTTAATAAATTAGGTGGCAAACTAACTAGGAAAATCTGAACACATTGTCCAAACTGTGGGAGGAACAAAGGGCATAAGGGGCCAACGGTGCATCTTAAGCACCAAATGAATAAATAAATGAAGTGATGAGATGATTCTCATCCAGAAACTCACAGGGAGGAGTTTCAGGAAAATCAGTTTAAATGTGCAGTCTATAAACACCACATTCCTTGAGGCTGTTCGACTGTTGAGTGACAAACCACTGGCAATTAAAGGCATTATTTGTTTTAGATGGTTTTATGGTTTGCATATTTGTGTGATGTGTATTATGGAATGCTTTTATGTTTTTGTCATTTATCTTTTCTGTTGCACTGTGAGCACAGAGGCAATGTCCTTCCCTTAAGCTTCATAAGATAAGATAGGATAAGAAAGATTACACTTCACTGATAGTATTTCTATTTGAATAATTAAAATATATAACGTAAACAAGTATTATTTAAGAAAGTAGAGACGTGACATTGAAATGTCATCATAAGACTTCTTTACCTTTCATTACCACAGGTCCATCTAGCAATGGAACTGACATAAACACAATATAGTTTTGTGATGTGGGAAAGTGATAGTTTGTGCTCTTTGCATATTTGAAAACCAAGAAATGATGTACCTTTGAATATTATGCGTCTTTTATTTTGAAATTATTAATCCGGGTCCCTGTAAATCAAGCAAGCTCGCGGTGACTCTGACTGTAGTCCAGTGACGTCGAGAGACGTCAAGTTTAATGTAACTCATGCAAGATCAGACCGGACGTTTCTCTTCAGAACAAAGGCGTAACTTTATTTGGTCTGGTTAGGTAATATGCCTTTTTTATAATGACTGTTGAATTTTAAAAATGTAAAGAGTTTGAATTATTGATGTAAGAAGATGGATGAATGTAAGAAGGAGGATATTTTCACATCTGTCTATTATCATATTATTCTTTTTTACAGTGTGTGTGTGTAGGTGGATGGTGGTGTATTAAATAGTGTTGTCTATGTAAATAAAGACACAGTAAGTGAACGTGAAATATATTAGATGGTTGCCCATTACTCCATTAATCCGCCTGGTGCCACCTTCCTGCAAAATTCTGTGCAATCAGTTGCTGATCCAACTTTGATTGCATTTATACTAAGACTTTTGATGTACAGGAAGATAATCAATGGAAATTTTATTATAACTTATTTCTATGCATGGGCCCTGGGCAAATTGGTATCACAAGATCATAAATAGCAGACACGTCATATATTTTATGTAAGTGTTACACTTGTAATCACAAGTGTGTTAGAAATAGATAGAAAAAGATACATAGATAAATTGTAAGCATCCGGCAGCTTACAGACCACAGACACAAAAGGCACACTTAAGCAAGAATAAAATGCAAAAATGAAAGGTTAAGTGACTTAGAACTGTAGTGGCAAATAAAAGGCTGCCTCATATTAGTATTTGACTTACTGTGAAAAAAAAGACCAGTTGTGGTCAAAATCTTGACCATGTTAATAAATTAAGGACGCTTAATGTGCAGTTATATATTTTAACATGCAGTCACTAAGCTCCTCTTTTTGACTCTAGTGGCTAACAGGCACACAAAAGCAAGAATGTAATGCCAAAAATGAGACGTAGAGTAATGTGGAGTTGCAACACAGCCCCTGCACACCTAAGATAACAAAATAAGCAATAAAACATAGGGCTTTTGGGCCCTTTAGGAATACAGGGCCCTGTGCAGGTGCCCACTTTGCATGGTAATAATCCAGTTTTGCTTCTGAGTTTAGGTTTCCACTGTGGTTTAAAGGATGTTAGCGAATGTTTTAATTTGAAAACCCGCACCGGAAGTCTTCTAACTCCGAGTGGCTTGACACTGGTGGTAGGAATGGCGGCTATGATTACTAGAGGAAGGAACCCAAAGACTCTGAAACTTTACTTCTAACGGCCCCGCAGATGATTTTGTTTCTAGCGAAACGCAGAAACACCACCCAGTCACGGATTACAGAGAGAGGAAGAGCTGTAGCGTGAGATTATCGAGATAGATGTCCGGGCTGAAGAGGTGGACGCACTTTGCGACTTGCTAGTTAGCTTAACGCTACCGTTAGTGCCCACTGACTTTGATTCAAGGTAGCTGCTAGCTCGCTGCTCTGCTAGCCAGCTGTTGGCTTGGCTGGCCCAACAAGTCAACAAAGTGGATACCTGTATGAAAGCGTCTCTTATTTGAATCCCCGGGTGGTGATCACCTCTGTGTAACCACAGATAACAATTAGAGACTTTTACAGACAGTGGGATCAGACGACAACACGTCGACACAGCGCGCTGGGATCATTAATACTGCTAACCTTAACGTTAGCTAGTGCACTAACGCTTACGCTAAGTTGGGATCCTGAAGTCTCGCCCATTTTTTGGATCCTGCCCCAGCCATTGGCTAAGGGCTAATCAACAGCCAACTAGTCTGGTTTTCGGGACCGATTGGTACTACGATGGAAAGCCTAACGTTGAGTGATGTCGAGCAGAAATACTACTCGGACTTGTTCGTTTACTGCGACACGGACAACACCAAAAAAGTAGCTTCCAATGGGAGAGTTCTTGACCTTTTTCGGGCGGCCCAGCTACCCAGCGAAGTTGTCCTACAGGTAAGCTAGCGTCAGCGAGTTGCCAGCTTTTAAAGTGTTATTATTAACTGGCTGTGAGGTGTGTAACGAAAACGTGAGAGCTGTTAATCTTTTTTTACAAACTTGCTCGTGTGTCAGACCTGACCTGTCAGCCAGTATAGCTCTGGTTAGCCTGCGCGAGTTAGCAGTGCTGCGCAGCAAAAGGGACACACCTTCTTCTGGCTAATATTAGCCTTAGCCAAGAGAGTGGGCAGCCAAGTCACATAGTTCACCTTTGCTGAAAATATTCACTCATATTGACGTCTTGTATGTATAACAGAAGCTAGTATAGCTCCTCTTCAGGTATCATCTTGTGGGCGTGTGTTGAACAGCGCCAAATGTACATAACGTTAACAGCAAACCTTGTCCTGTTTAGCCCTTTGCTTTAGGTTGATGCCCACATATTCCTGTCTCCTCTCCTCATTAACATGTGCTGTTCTGTTCGTTGCTGGGTTGCTCTGACATGATGGAGCTGCAGACCAGTGTTACATTGTCAACTTCTTAATGTGATTTATATAAGTTGACACCTAAACTACAAAGAGAGTGTGTTTCTGACACAGACTTCATAAATCCATACTCATCCAAACATACACATGTACTTGTTGTCAGATTGTTCATGCTGTCTCACTGCTAATAATCCCATCCAGACAGACCTTCCCTGCTCTGTCTGTTAACAACATGAGTTATGAGTAGCCAGTTTAAACTGCAGCAGCCCATTCTTGTGACTTCAGGTCTCTCAGCAGGGCCAGTATTTGCAGTTTGTGAGTCAGCATCCTTTTCAAGGTCAACAAGGGGAGCTGTGTGGTGGAAGAATGAGGCAATGTTGCAATCCTCTACTTTCAAAATGTGCACCGAGCACTGCTGTGGCCTGTGAGACACATGCAGCTTCGATGTCGTGTTGTAACAGGCTAAGAAAAGCAATTGGTACTTTGTATTCACACATACTTACTATGAATCATGCGTCAGCAAGAAAGGGACCAGTCAGCTGTGGCGGGCTGTCGGTGTTCTGTCTCTGAATCAATCATCAACAGGTTTCTAAGGTTCTCATATCAGCAATGTAACCACACTATCTGTTGTACACTCTCACTAGAATATGCATCACCTGCTATGTATCGGCATGACGTCAAGCACAAAAATATGTGATAATCAGGCTTATTAGTGGTGAGACCCACTGAATATCTGACAGCGAACGGCAAAAATGAGACTGTTGTTTGAATTCAAACAGGCACACTACATCACACTACACACGTTTCATGATATGTGTGTATGCACATTTTACATAGACTGTAAAGTGTTTCCTTTAACCACTGATTAAAATATAGTTTACCTTCTTGTTAGAGCAAATCTTAAATCATAGTTAGGTGTTCTTTATTCTTGTTTACCTCAAATGTTTAATCTGTCACAGTTAAACATGATTGACTGCTACTTCTTTTCTGTATGAGCGATGGTTCATATCGGAGTTTCAGATGAACACAAGGTTGTTAACTGTTCCTCTGTGTCCTTGTGTGTGGGTTTCAGATCACAGAGCTATGTGGAGCCACTCGGCTGGGTCACTTCGGGCGGAGCCAGTTCTACATCGCTCTCAAGCTCATTGCAATTGCCCAGTCTGGGCTTCCCCTGAGGGTGGAAAGCCTCAACTCAGGTGAGGCCACAGTTGAGAATTTAATCGTCGTCACTGTTAGGCAGCTCTTTGATTCTCAAACAATACCATCCCACTACAAGTGCCACTAGACTTTTCTGTTGTACTAAAAGCTTTGAGTCCATCACAATGTTCTTCTGTTTTTGCTGCTCCAGGCTGGTTACAGACTTTTATTTCCTAAGTGATAGCTTAATACATTCATATGAGAAGTACATGGGAAAGGAAGCCGGGTGCACTTGAAACGATTTTTAGTTTTACATTTTGTCACATACTGTTCTTTTTACTGCAAGTATTTCTTTAGTGAGATAAAAACACAGTAGATTTTTTTTTAAAGATACAGACTTCAGGGACTGAGGTGGCTTCATGAGAGGAAAGGCTTCTGTAGAAGAGGTAAGAGCAGGAAATCAAATTAACAGTTGGAAGCTTAGTGGTTTAAGTTTTCTAGGTGCTTAATAAACACTATAGCTGTGTCTTTGTTTAACACGGCATGGAAATAAGAAATGAACTACTACAGTATCTTTCTGTGTTACTAGACTTACACAAAAGACTTATAAACAGAAGTTGTTTGAAAGATTTCTCATTAAACCGTATGGATACACGTACATGCTGTCTGTGGTCACATCATTTATTATTTAAAATAAATCATCTTAAATCAGTTGGTAGAGAATGTCAGCAATTAATCTTCTTGGAAGAACTCCACACCCCAAATTGCTGATCATGTGAATGGCATTAAATATTATTTGATGCCAGCTTTTCTGCACTGTCGGTTGCAATATTTGTGACTGTGAGTGATTTTAACTTGTTTTGTCCCCCACTGCATGAAGTTACTTGTTTGGCGTAAAGTGTTGCAACATGAAGCTGCTGAAACTATTTCATAATTGCATAAAAATATAAGGAAGCACAGAGGCAACTTCCTTAAAGCAAAGCTACACAATGTGCAATGTGATGGTTATTAGATTTGAGGATGTTTGAAAACCTTCTCTCTTAATGTTGAAATTGGCTAAAATGCAGTGAATTATAGAGAGAACCTGGTTAAAAACGTCTGTTTCAGAAAGCATCAAGTCACTGCAGTTATGCATTGAGTAGATAATTAAAAAAATATCTTATGAAACTTGTAGCTTCCATGAGCTAAAAGGTTCAAAGGTGAATGACGAGCATTCAGGAAAAAAAAACATTTTACACGTTCAGTTTGAGTTTAATATCGATTCAGTTGCTGTGTGCTCTCTCAAATCAGTGCTTTCTGCGACATGCATCCATACACTGACATTTTTGTTCCAGTTTAATCCAGAGGTTTTGCTGTTTTTTGTGAAGGGTCCAGAAATAGCTGGCCTGCCTGTCACTTTTTTCAAGATAATTTTAATCAGGGGAATGCATTTTAGGCTGTGAAATTTCTTTTCATGAATTTTAGCACACTCACTTTTTTACTTGTACGGTATAGGCATCAGTCCTGTATTGTGTGACAGATTATTATCTGCCTTTAAAGCAGCTACTATCTATATTCTTGTATTATCGATGTAGCAAATGACAGATAAAAAAAAAAATGAGAGTGTGAAAAGAGTCTCTCATAGTGGGGGACCTACAGAGAATTATCATGCATGTAGCAACTAAGAGCCAGAATGTAATGTAAATAGCTGTTTGCTAAGAAGTTGGTCATATCAACTAAAAAGATCATGTGTCAATATTGTGTTTGCAACCTGTTATTAAACTGTTGTTGTAGGTTTAAACAATTAGCCAGCTGTAATTTATTCTCTCTCTCTCTCTTTATATATATCTATAGCTCAAATTTCTGTCTGACTAGTTTCTGCCTTCATTCTTGTATTTTTGTATTTGTTTTGTGATGTTAATGTGATGCTGATTTTTGGCAGGTTTACAAACGAGATATGTTCAGTACTGCAACACTGGAAGCTAAAGGCAGCAAGTAAAAAACTAATAGTAGAAAATAGTTTGTCAGTGCTGTGACGGAACAAAAGTGAGGCCTGCTTCCATTTTTACCATTTTAATCTGACATTCAACATCATGCAAATCAGCTGTAGAAGAAACAAACACACCATTTACTGCTAGTGAACACATGCTTCATTTTGAGGAAGGAGCCCAGCTCTTTCTGTAAGAGATACACTCACACACATTTTACAGCTGTTACACTCCCTACAGACAGCTGGTTATTACAGATTCATGCTCTCGGAAATGTAGGCAGGAGCAATAACTGAAGTGGGAGCAGACGAAGGAAAGTAACCTCATCAGCAAACGCAGTAAACGTCACTGGTGGTATCTGGCCATTTAAATGGAGACTGAGTTTTCTTTTCAAGAGTAGGTCCTGCAGTCTACAGCATGTGAAACAAATATTTCCTCTAATCCTATGAGTGGATTTCTGTTTCACCAGTGAAGGACCTGCCGCTGCCCAGGTTCGTGGTGGGGAAGAACGAGGCAGAGGCGCGACATGCAGCGCTGTACCAGGACACAGACAGCCAGGGGTTGTACCCAGCCTCTGCTACTGCTGTAATACCCAGACCACCAGGCAGGGGCCACCAGAACAAGAAATCATCCACTTCACTTCCTGTCCACGAGGTCATCCAACCCATGGCACCAAGTATAGAAACACAGGTGTGTTATTCTATTTTTCCTGTGTACATTTACTTTAATACTGGTGTTTTGTACTCATGCCTCATTGCAAAGTGATTGTGGAAAAAGTAAGTAAAACAGTATTTTAATGACTGTGTTCAATAAAGACCTAAATAAATAGTAATGTTTATATTTGTAGCTATAGTGAAGCTCAGATCACATTTCACTTTTTCTTGCCACTGTATTTGTGCTAAACAGTAAATGTAAATATCGGCTAATGCAAACAGGCAAAGATGCTTTTTCCAGCCCGTAATTACTCCTGCAATCATTCATTAATTTGGGGTTATTATCTGTCTTTCGGTGAACTTTGTACACACTTTTTATTTCCGTCAACAGCTAAACCAAGCAGTTACTAGAGATATTGTGCTGGAATACTGTTCCACTTCCTGTGCTTTTCCTGCAAGATTACGCCTAGTACTTTTTGAACTTTTCCGCTGCTCACTTTTCTTTGCTGAAGTGACAGTGTGCCTCCTGTCACTTATGTAGACCTAATCTGTTTGCCTTTATCTGTTTGCATTTATTGTGAAATATATATTCGCTTCACTAGTCATCCCATGTCTGTGATGAGCAGATAAAGAAAACTTCTGAAGGAGCATTTATTGGCCTTTACAACTTAGTGTTGATGTTCTAGATCAGTATCTCGTAGTATTTGAGGTCTGAAAGCCCTGAGACGTAACATGTGAAACCATAATACTGCAGCAGAGGAAAAACGTTTGCACGCTGATCTTTCTTCACTGTGTTTCAGTTTAAGATTTTAAAATGAGATAATTGCCTGAATGAAGACATCCATTCGTATTAAATCTCTACTTGTACATAACTTTTGGCTACAAAAGTCAGCTACCAATTTCTAATCTGCCAATATTCTAAATTTATAATGTTCGATTTTTAGTAACATTTTCAAAAATGTATTAATTCAATTGTATGTTTATTAGTGATGGACTTCATCCTACTGAGAGGTGTTTCTATATTTACATAAATGAAAAGGGCCAAAGGTCTCTGAATATAATGCAGACCATACTGAGTAACATGTACAGTAATTGAATTAACACCTGTATCACACACAAACTGAACAACAACATGAAAGACTTTATTGCAGTTACAGTTGTATTGAATTACGTCAGATTGTAAGGGCTTCCCCAATAAACTTCCCACTGAGTCTATATTCCGTGTGATTTATTGTTTTATATCTGGTGCCAGCCCGAACCGACGTCCCCGGTGGTCTCCCCTCACCAGTCTCCCCCCACCTCCCCTCACTCCTGGAGAAAACACAAGCGACAACACAGCGGAGGAAACGTAGACAGACAGCCGGCGGTGGCTGCAACTGGAGCTGTGTGGACGCAGTTCAGAGAACCACAGACAGGTAAAAGAAACATACTGAAACGATGCTGTTGAATATTAGGAGTCTTAATTTCCGTTAGCAGTAATGTCACGTTCACATTGTTAGAATATGATAGAGCTGCAACAATTAGTTAATCAACAACAAATGAATGGTAAACATTTTGATCATAAGTTGATCATTACAGTCATGGCAAAAGTCTCTGGTATCAGAAGATTTTCTATTTTTGTTATTGTCATTGTAAACTGGATGTGTTTTGGTTGAACTGCAGAAGACATTTTGAGATGGCAGTTTGTACTCTGAGAAACTCTGAAGATGCACATTTTACACAATTTCCTGAAGTTTTAGAAACAAAATGAGTGATTTGTCAGTATAAAACCTGGTGGAGATTTTACAAAAAATGACAACATTTCCTAATATAATACATTTACATTATGTTTTTGCCTTACTGTCCCTCTCCCTCCAGGTCCAGCATCTGGTGATGGCATGTGGTTGTCCCACTCACCTCCTCCTCCAGGTCAAGAAAGTTGGGTCAGTTTCACAGCAGACACCCCGCCATCCAGCACACACCCAGCAATCCATCCCTCGTCAGTCCAGGTAGGGCGGCGTTGTGCTCCCGCCACAGTCGCATTCGGTCAAAAACTCACAAATATAAACTATATTCTCCTGCTTCAAATTGCTCAGTGAGCAAGCAAACATTCTGCATACATTTAAACCCTTCAAGCACACTTAGGAGCTAAAGGATGTAATACAATAAGTAATTCATTTAGATTGTCAAGTTGTGAGAATAGCTATGCATAATATTGTGACAGGCTGTGTTAATAACGACTGTCAACATCATCAGAGAGGAAGGAGCCGGCGGCCACTGCAAACATAAAATATGAGATATCATACTAACCACATTGTCCTTCAAACGTCTGCCAGCATTTTATATCAGTGCTTTATCTACCAGCTCTGCTCTGAACTGAAACAACTTGTGTGGCATTGCTCAGCCAAAACAGAAAACTGTGAAGGCCTCTTTAGACAGTGATTAATTTTAGATAGACAACATGCTGATTTAATTTCTTTTATGGTGTTATTTAATTTTTTTTTTTAATTGTTACAATGTTTTGCTCAGAAGATGGGATCAGATGATGGTCTTGGGTCTTTGCCACCAGTTCACTTTCTAGTGCTGCTTTCTTAAAAGCTTATGTAAATGTCCCGTAGGAAAGCACAACAATACGAACAGTGGCCTCAGCAGCAACGACCAATGAGATCCAGCGACAGCCCAGTGGTTACGACGATCCCTGGAAGATCACGGATGAGCAGAGACAGTATTATATTAACCAGTTCAAAACAATCCAGCCGGACCTCACCGGCTTCATACCCGGTAGGAAAATGTGCACACACACACACACACACACACAAAACAAGCTCCTTTGTAAAGCACAGATTATTTTAATCATTGTCACTCTGTTTCTGTGTGCTCCAGGTTCAGCAGCAAAAGAGTTCTTCACCAAATCGAAACTACCGATTTTAGAGCTGTCACACATTTGGTGAGTACTGCCTCCTGTTCAACAATCGATGGACATGTTGACCATCACATTTAACAATTAATCACTGCTATTCAGGGGCTTTTACTCTGTTAGGATGATTCATCCAACACATTTCCCTCCACAGACTGTAGCTCAACAAAGCTTTTCATTTATTGTACAGTTCGTTACAGCATAAACAAAGGTGGGGAGGGGAATTGTTTTTGTAGCAGTGCTCATGGAGGCAGTGACGAAGAAGACTTCAGAGTAGCAAACATAGATGTTAACAAAGCAGGAAATTTGAAGTATTTAAATTTGTATTTAGCAAATGTCTTATTGCGAAAGAAATGCACTCAGCATGTTTGTTAAACACAAGACACTTTTGTGAGAAAGGGAATATTTAAATCATGTCTTTCAATTTCATCGACAGTAGGGAGCTTCACATGGCGGTAAGAGGCGTAAACACTACAACATCCATGTTTCATTTACAGTTTGAAAGAACTGCATGGTGATTCAACTTAAAAAGAAGCTAGAAGCTTCACTTTTTACATTTAAAATAACACGAATTTGCTTGATAAATAACTTTTTTTACTAATTCATTTTAAGGATTTTAACTTTTCTCTGATTAAGTTGAATCCCAGCTTAGGAACCTGCTATTATTTTGAAGGGAACTAAAATGTTCCTGTGTAATTAAAAAGTTAATTACTACCTAGGAGAAACCAGCTGTCAGTTCCTCTTACCATTTGTGTAGGAACAAACCTTTAATTTCAGTGGTTGTAACTTGTTTTGAACAGGACTTGCGAGTATCCCCAGCTCTTAACAGCAACTGTGTGTGAGCTTGACAAAAGCAGAAGTTACCCTTTCGAATGATGTCAGGAAGATAAAACCAGAGTGCAAAGCAGCAGACTTTATAAACCTGATCCACTTTGAATTAGCGCCCTGTTGCAGCTTCTGAATTGAACTCTCGACTCACCAATGTCTAATTTGTGTTTGAAGGGAGTTGTCGGACTTTGATAAAGACGGAGCGCTGACCCTGGATGAGTTCTGTGCTGCCTTTCATCTGGTTGTGGCCAGGAAGAATGGCTATGACCTCCCCGAGAAGCTGCCTGAGAGCCTGATGCCAAAGCTGATTGACCTGGATGACTCAGCAGGTACACAGACTCTGTCTCTCTCAGGTCTCATAAAACCTTTAAGTTAATTCAATCTTTGTGGCTGTACTTTATATGACAAAGCTACATTGTCTGCTGCCATTTTAGTGACATCCACCCATTTGCTGACTGATGTGTTTATTAAGCATTACTTATTCAGCGGTGAATGTGTATACTTCTATTATACAGTATATAGTATACTACTAATACCTTTTGAACATTGTCAGATCAGTAAGGAAAGACTACTGTATATTCTTGCAGTGGAACCTATTTATTCTGTGCTCATGTTTGCTCATTATTTTCCAAATTATTTGCTTCAGCTGCTGCTGTCCTAAAATATAGATATTTGAGTATTTTTAATTTTAGTGTATGTTTTTCTGAGTAGGACTAAGGCTGAAACCAGATTTTTGATGTGTTTCTGATCCTCTATCACAATTCAGCATCACCTGGTTTCACATTTTGTTTGTCACCTCGAGCCTGTAATTGTGTTGCGTTGCTGTTGTGGAATCTGACCCGTGTCTAATTTTTTGTACACAGAGGTCCCGGAGCCGACTGCTGACGTTGTGTACTCTGCCTCCCCGGTGGAGGTCACCCCCAGCAAATCTCCCTCCATGCCTTCACTCAACCAGGCCTGGCCGGAGATGAACCAGAGCAATGAGGTTCCACCACACACACAACTACTTATTGCATTTCCATAAATACTGTCGTCTGTCGATGACCGGTGACGTCGCATTACGAACGGCAATGGCTCAGACTGATGATGTATATGTGTGATGTCACTGCACTGGCTGACTGACATGTTTTTTTCTCACTGTCTGTCTGTCTCCTGCAGCAGTGGGAGACGTTTAGCGAGCGCTCCTCCAGCTCACAAACTCTGACCCAATTTGACTCTAACATTGCACCAGCTGACCCTGTAAGTCAATCACATAGTGAGCATGGTTTCACCATTAATGGACAAAGATTAACCCTTTCTGGATCTCTCTGCACTTTCTTTCTCTCTTTCTTTCTCTGTGCATGATGTATTGTGATTTGGCTGGCTTAGCTTCTGATTGATGACTTGAATGACTTATTTTTTCTACAGTAGCACCCACCAACAGATAAACTTTTCCATACATGGTTAGGACTGTATAAAAAAAATTCCTGTTGAACTGTGAGTCCTTTTTGTTTTGTTAAAAAAGTACAGTATTGACTATCACAGTAGTAGTAGTAGTAGTAGTAGTAGGTGCAGTATTTTTATCCCAGCATAAAAATCACAGAGATCAACCTTAATTATTCCTTATTATACTCCCAGCTGCTTTTTTAAAATGTCACAAATATATTTGAGAAGTTTTTTAGATCCTTCATTTAATCAAAATAGCTATACAGTGAAATTTTAAATTGCAATAAAAGGTCCTGCATTGAAAATATTATTTGAGTAAAGGTATGCTGGTATTTCTGGAAGAATTTATCCTCTAAACTCTCTAAATGTCACTTGTTATATATTATATTATTGGATTACACATGCATTAGTGAGAGTGAGTAGCATTTTATTGTGATTGTTGATGTAAAGATACAGTAATTGTACTATTTATCTGATAAGAGTCAAATAATTGGAAAGTATTGTCTCTCTTTCTGACCTGTAGGGAAAGAGTGTTTGTAAAGAGTGTGTGCTTCTAGTTACATGGATTAAAGTCAACAGTCTCACTCCCAAAAGTCTTGAATCATCTTGTAACACACCATCTCACAGCATCTGTCTGCAAGACTTTTCTCTTTCCTCCCCTATAAAGCTGCCTATCTCACCGGCTGACTCTTTGTCTGTCTGTCCTCCAGGACACAGCTATCGTCCATCCGGTTCCCATCCGGATGACACCGAGCAAGATCCACATGCAGGAGATGGAGCTGAAGAGGACCGGCAGTGGTGAGTTCCTCTCATGGCCTCATGCTTCCCTGTCCACATTATAATTTGCAATTGAATAATAGCGTTATCACTTTGTGTCATTATGTTTGTGCAGCAACAAGCTTCCCGTTGCTTATTGACTGCTGTTGTTATGGATTGTATTGTAAGGGGGTTAAAATTATTTAAAGCTAATATGTAAAAGAATGTACACGTGCATCAGGAGCTATACAAAATGTATAAGACAAGCTCTGGAAATGTTTTGTGGTCAAGTTTGTTATTGGTTTCTGACACTAAAGCCACATTGAGGTCAAACAGATAGCAGCTGTTATTATCATGTCCCATAAAGCTGACTTGTGTAGACTCAACACTTCCCTGGTGTATTTTTTGTTTCCTTCAGATCACAACCACCCCACCAGTCCTCTGTTAGTAAAACCTCCAGAACTGTCAGAAGAAGCCAAACTGCCCGCCTCCATGAAGTTTGTAGCTGCCAACACTGTAGGTGAGTAAAGGAAAGTGTGGCGCTCATGGTGAATGAAAGCTTCATTAATGCAAGTTACAAGCAAACTTTTTGAGTGTTGCAAAAACAGGTGTATTATCAGTGATATGATAAAAGATAATTGCATGATAAAAGCTAATAAATTGGCTCCTGTATTGTAATGAAGAGTAAATTAAATAGCTTGAAACAGATTTGAGTTATGTCGGAATACATTTTGAGCTACTGTCAGGTGAGCAAAATATTTTTTCACCGATAAAAGCAAATATTAAGATTAATCATAATCAGTCCAGCTCATTCAGTGTTTTCATTGTGTTGTGTTACATTATTATAAATGTTTGTAAGTCTTTCTTTGTGTCTCATGAAGGTGATGGTTACAGCAGTTCAGACTCGTTCACGTCAGACCAGGAGCCAATAACGAGACAAAGGTAAGTGTCAATCATTTCCAGGTTCCAGCCTCTTGAATGGCACAATTTTCTGCTTCTCTTTGTCTTATATAACACTAAAGTTACCAAAGTGAATTGAAACCTTTCTTTCTCAAATGTAGAATATGTTACTTCAACAACATACTGGTGCTGTTCTTATAGTTTTTGGAACTACAGATACATTCAGTCCACTCTAATTGTTCATTGATGTTCTTACCTCATATAAGATCTTTGGTTTACAGTGGTGTTGTATTAAATTTGGTTTATCCTTTTAAGACAGCACACTAACGCGTCAACAGCAAGTCATGGAATTAGGGTTAGTTAGTGATAACTGATCGGACCTGCGTTTAAACGTTTTAGCAACAGCCATGATCAGAGCAGAATGCAAAGCTGCTCTTTGACGCCCCAGATAATTTGTCACATTCAATCACTTCACAAACAGTTTTCAAGTGAATAAAAGCAGTCGAAAGAAAAGTGAGTCTTCAGATAACTGGTCATAGATTGATCACCCGCCTGCACTTAATAATAATAATAATGAAAATAATTACCTATATTTGTTTTCTTGTTGGATCACAGAGTCAGTGCTTTTTTTATTTTGTGTTCAGGTCGCAGTCGGGTACGTCTCCAGAGGCGCTGAAGGTGGTAGCCCCTCCTCCCCCTCCACCTCGCCCCCACCCTTCTCACTCTCGCTCCTCGTCTCTGGACATGAATCGCACCTTTGCTGCCACATCTGCCGCAGGACAACCGCAACAGTCTACAATAGCGTACCCGCCTGCTGTGCCTCCACGACCTCTACCTACACAGGTAAGACACACACCAACTGAAAATTGTCTAATTCTCCAGTTATACATGTATAATTCATGCAAAGACATCATCTTAACAACAGGAGCAATATGTTCTACTATAGAAATGCTGTGTATTCTTTTTGCTAGACATCAGTACCACTCACTGGGCATCGTGTAGAAGCAGAGGCTGTACCAGGAGGCACAGCAGTGCTCACCAGCACCTCCCCCCAGCAGATTCCTCAACAGCCTAATTTTGCAGACTTCAGTCAGTTTCAGGCCTTTGCTGCTTCTGAACAGCCGTCCAGCCTGCCAGAGGTCGATAAACACAGTGAGGTGGGACAGGTAAGCTTTAACCTGGACTAATTTATCTTTTAGCAAATAATATGTCAGGATAGTTAGTTATTGAGCAACATCCATGAAACATTCAAGTATATTTTTTTGCTTCTTCTTTTACAGTGAAGATAACATGTACTAACATACGTGTCGTTTGTTGTTGTGTCCACAGGTGGACAAGGTGTCAGAGGGAGCCGGCCCTTTAAGAACAGTGAAGAGTGACGGCCAAGCAGATGAAAAAGTCCCTGTCACTATAAACTCTGTATGTCAGCATCTCCTGAATGAATGGTTTAATTCTTGATAAAATTTTATTACACTTGATATAAATGTAGATTCATATCTGAAAAATTAAATGAAGGTATACCGTGTGCAAATACAGTTTGGGAATTTCACACTTGCTATATGTGATTGGCTGTTTGATGATCACAAAGTTTTACTGTTACACAAATGTTCATTTTATTTCTATTTTGTTTCCTCATCAGGCCAAGGGTTCGTCTGGTCCACTAGCTCCTCCTCCCAAACCTGTACGTCGGAGGTTGAAATCTGAAGATGAGCTTCGACCGGAGGACGAGCAGCATGGTCTGCAGAAATCAAACGTCATAGCTGCTGTCTTGGCAACTCAGCCCTCCATCCCCAGGTGGGAAACTTGGAAGACTTTGGAAGGTTTTCTTACATGTAAGTTGTCTGTGTGCAGCATGTAAGATTTGTGTGTGTTTGTGTGTTTTCAGGTCATTAGGAAAGGACAAAAAGGCTATTCAAGCTTCAATCAGAAGAAACAAAGAAACAAACACAGTGTTGGCACGTCTAAACAGTGAACTACAGCAACAGCTGAAGGTATGCTGGATTTGAACTTGTTGTTTCTTTGCTTTCTGACTTTTCCTCCCCTGGCTAAAAAAGTAATGTCTTGTCATTTTCCAGGATCTGCTTGAAGAGAGGATATCTCTGGAAGTCCAGCTGGAACAGCTCAGGCCTTTCTCTCATCTTTAGCCAATGTGAGGAGGAGAACTTGGCTGTTAATCCGAATCAAGGCTATGGCCCACGGTGTGACTCTTCCCTCTGTTCCTCCTCCCCCCTCCTGCCTTCCATCATGCTGGCTTTCCCTGGAGGCCCCCGGCCTGCCACAGCGTCCTCCGTTAATCGTCCTCTCACGCTCAGTCACACACTTATCAATCATAAACTAGAAGGACCTGAGAGCACAGTGATACCAAGAGGAAGAGGTTAAAGGAGTGTGGGGGGATTTCATGAACTGGCACTTTTCAGAGGTGAAGTTGAGGAAGACAGCAGAGGTTAAGAGTGGCAGTGAAGACGCTCTAGCTGCAGGTGTCTGATTACTTTCCGACTGAAGAAGAAAGGTGGAGTGTGTGTGTCTGCAGGTGCGTTTGTGTTCCTGTTTAGTGACTGACTTCCGGGTAGCACCAGTGTGTTTGTTCTCTCTTGGGATACAGGCCACGCCACACCAGACTTCTTTTAAAAAACAGTCTATTTAAAGAAACATTTAAACATTTTGGGAAGTTTATTTATAGTTTTTCTTTCCAAGAGTTCAATTGGAAGATCTGTATCAGTCTTACAGTTGTGAAGTGCAGTCTAAGAGCAATTAGCCTGTCTTAGCATGCTGACTGGAAGCAGGGTGAAATGGCTAGCCTGGCTCCATTCAGAGCTCAAAAATGAACTTACTAGCACCTTCAAAGTTCTGTAATTCACACATAGTTAATCCTTTATTTAATTTATGTAGATACAGAAATAAAAAAAAAAACAGTTTGTGTGTTTACCACCATTACTGTATATGCTAAAATAATTTAATCAACTATCAGAAAATGACGAAGAATATATTTCCCAAAATGTTTATCTGCCCTCTTCATTACTGGCATATCTACCTTCCTAATGCTCTAAATACATATTCAAAACTATGGGACTGTGAACTGGTTCTATTGAACATTTGCCTCCGTCACTGGCTTTCCACACTTTTCAAAAATATACTACACATCACACAAAGATGCTTCAGCACATTTTAGATGCTTTGAAACTCTAGAAAACAACAACAGGAAACTACCTCTGCCAGTAACAAATAGTATAATTATACTATTAATTAATAAAGTATTAACTTGATCATTTTTTGAATGGGGTTTGGTGTGGTTGGTCTCGCTGTGCAACACATTGGGCTATTTCTAGACAGGACTCATGTATGTATGTGTGTGTGATGCCTATAATGGCTAACTCAGCCCAACTCCCTCTTCTTACTGCCCCTTGAAGTCTACGTGTGTACGTTTGTGTGTGTGTGTGTGCGCACAATGCTATGACAGTATGAGCGAATGCTGTTTTTCTTTGTTACAGAGTTTGAGGATTGATGTGAGTGAATGGTTTCACTTCAATCTTATTATCTTTGCTTCCTACAGGTTTTTTCTTTATTTTTTCACACCTAGCCGTGGCTAAACTTTTCAGCTTTCTTGATAAAACGTATCGTATTCTTGACTGCTGCAGGTTTTTTTTTCAGTCATTAACTTCATCTGCGTGTGAAAGCGTTCAGTTGAAACAGACAATTCACTTGGAAGGTTTTGAAGATTTCTCCGGCTGCTGGACTGCAGAAGGTGGCGTTTATGAAGAATTGTGTCGCTGATCAGGGAGAAGTTGTCCTGTGATTTCCTGTTCAGCAAACACGTGCACAGATCCAAATGTTGATGGTGCAGGTAGTTAATGGTGTAAAAATTCAGCTTTTTTCCAATCGGGCAGTCAGCACTATGCAAGTATGGGCGATCTCATCTCCACACACCAACTGTACTTAGCTGTTTGTACTATGATAGTAGCAACTGTGTGAACAGTATACTCTGGTTTTTGTATCATAGATCTTCCAGAACACCATTTACTGTATGTTTGTGCTCATTTTGCCTTGTTTCTTTGGTACTGACAAGCAGTCCGCTTCCCCAGCCCCCAGCTTCAGAGTGAAGTAAACTAAAGGCAAGGTCAGCGTTTTTTTAGCAGAGCAGTTTCAAATCTGCAAGATGAAGCTTAACAGGACTACAGACAGAGACCTGTTAACAGAGTGGGAGACCTGAATGACCCAGCTGCACTTTGAAGTTAACTTCACCCCCTACTATGTTTTCTTTTCCCTGACCTTTGCTTTCTTTTTAACTGCATGTTGATCCTGATCTATGTTTTAAGAAGATGCATTAAGAAGAAAAAAAGGAATGATTCACTCAAGATTCATTTCCTTTGTACAACCTGGAAACTAAGGTTTTTGTGCCAGTACTCTAAAATGTCTAGTTTTGTTTGGTTTACTCTTATTTTTGTTTTTTTTATAAATGCTTTCCCCCTGGAGCTTCCTGTGTGTTGGTTAAGAACCTGTCTTTTTATAAAGCCTTACTCTCTCGCCCGGCGTTCAGGTTTCCACGGTGGCTGACTGACCTCTCCTCCTTGTTGCATCAAGGCTCGCCTTCTCTCTTCTGCTGTTGAGGACGATGGTGTACTCTGTGCGAGTGTGTGTCTGTTGGTGTGCGTGCGTACGTGCATTGTATTGTTTCCAGACCTGGAACTAATTTCATTTAAAACCCTATTAAACACCTTAATGTGGGATTGATTTATGTTTGCTAGCACAATAGCTCCCTCCCCAGCCCTAAACCCAAAAGGCAATCCAGGCAGGCAGAAGCAATCAGTCTTTGATGGGATTTTGAATGCTATTTGCTCCCAGATCTGTGTTGTATATTGTATATGATACACACTTTTGGACTCATGTGTAAATTTGCATTAATTGCTGACTAACAGCGAAAGAATATTCTATTTAATTCATTCTCTCTTGGCTGTGGGATCCTAGATGTTTAACTGCATGGATGTACTGTATCTCTGCAGAGTCAACTAGCAGCTGTGTGATTTTTACACAAAAAATAAAAACGGCACAATATTTTAAACACTGCTGTCTTTATTGACTTCATTATTATTTTAAGCAACTGGATCATCAGATATTAAAGTTAAGAGAAATGGCCCTAAACTTTGACGAGTAGGTAAAAACTGTGAGGATCTTTGTATAAGGAAGCTTTGAGGAGGTTTTATTAAAGACTGAATGTCTTTCCTAATGCTGACTATGCTAAAGAGTATGAAAAATGATAATTATGTTTACCAAAACTCCCTACTGTAAGAACTACATCAACATCATGCAGCAAGACATTGACCCTAAACACACAAGTCCTTCAACCAAATAATGTTTAAAGCAGAAGAAATGTAATGTTTTGGGGCGGCCAAGTTCAAGTCCTCTTGCCCTCCTTGTTTTCCAACTATCCCTGCTCTATCTGCTGCCGATTGCCTGAATCACGTGGGTTCAGTCAATCAGAAGCTGGAAGATACCATCTTAGATGAGTGTGGCGTAGGGGAAGACAAAATTAAATGGGTATCTTCCAGGGATAGCTGGAAAACAGCTCAAGCTGGGCTTGAGGACCAGGTTTGGGAAACACTGCGAAAAGCAATTCAAAAAATTCACAGTAATGGAAAAGGGACAGGCTAGGTTTAAGCAGGTTTTATTAGATCTATGTATCACTTCATTGCTTGGTTCATTCCCGGGCTTCTATTCCATCTTTCCAATCAGTTAACTCATTTTAAATCAACAATTTCAACCAACGCATAACATATTCATGTTATTTCAGGTTATTAAACCCACTGAAACAGCCTGTTTTTTTTGCAACAATGCTTTGTTTTATTGAATTGAATTTGAGAAATTATTAGTAATCTACTTGTGTTAGAAAGGCTGAAATAACCAGAATAAACCATCTCAAAGTCATTTAAGTGCTGTGATGTTATGTTTTGTGAAGCTCGCATATGAAATAAAGGCCTTATGTTGGAGGAAATACAGACATGAGTGAGGCCAGTTATTTACAAAATCTACTCGTACAGCAAGACAAAGAGCTCTAACGTAACAATATAAATTATTTTAAATGGAGGCGTTCGCAAAAGCACAGCTTTCAGGGGATTTACAACAGGATGAGTGGGTTGGCTTCGGGGGTTTTTCTTTCCAGGTGAATTCAGAACATTCTCACATCAGCAGACAGAGCATCCAACGTTTTATTTGACCACACTGGAAGAAAAAAAAAAAAAAATTAGTGTAAGACTTAAACTAACTTAGTCAGTTTTCATGATTTAACTGCCATAAACTGATTCCACTGAGTGTAGCTTTAATATTCAATTTAACAAAGTAAAAGTACCATTACCACTTTGGAAAACCTTATTTGCATAGTTGAAACATGTATTAGTAGTAAAAGTACTCTATGTGAAAAAGAACTTAATATACAGTCTAATGTCTCCTTAAAACTGTAAACTCACATTTCGTTTAGTTTTGCTTTACTTTAGATTAAGATTAAAATTAAAAGGTTTAAGCAGAGGTAAGTAACAAGGTACTATACATAAATAGAATTTTGAGGTACTTGTACGTTACTTTTTTATTTCCATTTTGTTACTTTTACTTTTATTCCACTACAAATCAGAGGAAAATATTGTACTTTCACTCCACTACATTAATTTTAACATCATTAGTTACGAGTAACTTTTTGCAGGTTTAGTTGTTGGTGTATCATTTATGACTTAACCTCCTGTCACTATATAAGGTGGATAAAATTAGCCCCACCTTTACTGACGGCTGGTTTTGTGCCACAGTCTGTAGGTAACATCACATTTTACCATAATTTTCCATTTTCAGAGTTTGTCAAAGAAAACTGAACTAAACTTCTACATTTATGTTATCGTCAGCATGAAATTCAACATTGTTTAAAATACACTCTCTCTTAGTGGAGTACTTTTACTTTTGTACATTTAGACATTTAGAGTCCTTTAGCACTAGTACTTCTACTTGTAGTGGAGTATTTCTCTGAGCACTTTTACTTGAGTATTGAGTTTGTTTACTTTGTTGTCTAGAAGTGCCACATTAGCTGTATGGCCCTCTTTCTGGTCTTTATGCTAAGCTAACCAGCTGCTGGTTATTCTAAGCAGACAAGCAAATACATGTTTTTCCTAAAATGTTCCCTTATATAATATGTAGGTATGTTGCCTTCGCCCTGTTCGACACTCACACACTGGTTTCCTTGTAGCGGTCGAGCGCCTCCTGGGCCACCACCTCAGAGAACTTGGGGTCGATCCAGGGGATGTCACCTGGCACGGTGAAGTTCATGGGAGGTGAGTCGAAGAGCTGCACAGACACGTTTGTTTCTCCAGGCTGCTTGTCGCCAGTGTCCTTGCAGATCACCTACAGTACAGAGAGGAAGGGTTTCTATTTTTATTCTGCAAGTTAGAGCTCAAATAATCAATTAGTGCACTGACGAAAACAAAACAAAAATTAATCACCAGCTAATTTTAGAATCAATAATTCATTCATTTTCTAACTAACATACCAGGATCTGTTCTGTTCTTTGTCCTATATGACAGCAAATTTAGTATCTTTTGACATTTCATAGGCCAAATTATTAAAATCTGGCCTATGAAATGTCAAACGCAGTGACATTTTTATTGTGCATATGCAGATTTAATGGGCAGATGCTGCCTTTTACAGCCTCAGTTTAGGGAATTCACAGTACATCTTTTCACTTCGAGTAAAGGACTGCTAACAAGAATTTTTAATACTCTAAAACTACCAACTTCTAAACTGGGTCTCTGATTAAAGTAAGGTGGGTTCAATTATGCTTATATTCTCCTGGGGGAGAACTGTATCTTAGACTACAGGAATTGCACAGAAACAGATGTAAATATATAAGAAACCTGGTGAACACTGAAAATGGCCACACTTAATATAAAAGCATGTTTTTTTCCAGCTTATCTCATGGGGGTCGCCACACACAGGTTTTTATGCCAGATGCCCATCCTGACACAGTACCCCAGTTTTCTCCGGGCTTAGAAACGGCACCAATCACTGCGCTTGCGCAACGTCAGCGGCTGGGTGTTTTGGACAGCTTGGATTCAGACTTGTCCGGGTATACTTTGACATACGGTCAGGAGGAGTCAGGTCTCAAACTGCTGACCCTAGAGTCTACAGGCAACCACTGTACCAGCTGATCCTCTGCTGACCCCACTTTATTTAAAAACTGGCACATTGTTGAAGAATACTAGAAAGTTTGTCTGAGCTTTCAAGTTTGTTCTGAAAGGTTGTGTGTTGTGTTTTGTTGATTCTGTAGAACTCTGGATGCATAGTTAGAGTGAATGAGATTAAATTTGACAAAGCAGGCCTACATACTGTCTGAACACGGAAGATGCCGTCCTTGCTTTCGGTGTTGTTTGCCAGAGATGACACCCAGCCGAACTGCCTGTTGAACAGATCCAGGATGGAGGAGGTGTTGAACATCTGCTCCTCGAACCTCTTCATCAGGGAGCTGTACTGCTGAGTGAACCGCTCGGCCATCGCCAGGGCCGTCTCCAGCTCCTCCTTCAGCGGGCCCTCCAGAGGTTTCTTACCAGAGCAGTCTGGGAAGGAAACGCTTAAAAATGAGAGTGTGCATGAAATAAAACCCATCAGAATAAACAATTAATGTTTGTTGAGAGGTTCCCAGGTGAGCCAGGGATGGTGCTGATCATGAAACACTGTCTACATGTGCATTCATGTGCAAAAGGCGTGGTTCTCTGTGAAGAGTACTGAAGTTATTTGTATATGAGATGAAACAGTGATACACCTGCAGCAGGTAAATTCAGGTACAGTGACCGCAAAAGGTGAAACGTAAAGCTGTAATCACATAACCAGAATACAATGAGAGAAACTATAGAAATAGTATCCAAATATTAAAGCTTATGTTAAAAATAAGTGCAGGAATTATTATATATTTATTTACAGTGATAGTTGTATGATCAACACACTACACTGAATGTGATGCACATAAAAAAGTTTAAAGTAATACATGTTTTCGAAGCATGGAGCGACAAGATGAGAAAAGTATCTCATCTGAAATGAAACAGCACATTTATAATCACAATATTTGGATTATTTATATATTATATAAAACTCATCAGAGGGATTAGTTGTTACACCCATTATCATCACAGTCCTGCAGTGATGGAATAGGAGTATAAAAGCATCAACGCTTTCGGGAATTAAAGAATCTATGTGCAACTAAAATGCAGCTACAGTACAGTACAGTTTGACAAAATCCTGCCACAGTAATGATTTGAATGATCCATCAAAAAACATATTGCTCTTAATCAGATTATGAATCCAGATTAGCCGTGCAAGTTACCATGGTCTAAAGCAACTCATTTAAGACATACAGTATTTTAGTCTGCACTGCAGGCAGTGTTAATGCCAACTGGCTGATTCATCTTCCTGATTGTGAGACCAACATGAATTTCACAAATGTCTTAAATGTTTTTTTCTGTCTCATCCTGCGTGTTCACAGCAGACCAGACACGAAGGAAGAAGTTATTTACATTACTTAAGTTGACTCTTTCTATTGTGTATCCATGGTCATTCATTTGAAGCACTTCCAGTTTAACTCCATCATAAATTTGAATTGTGTTCCTGTAATAAAAAAAACAAACAGCATCTCTGGATCATCATTCAGGTCTCCATGTTCCACTTCTGAGAGAGAAGGTTGGATAAAACAACACAACTGAACCTCACTGCAAAAAAAAACAACAACAAAAAACAAAACACTTCATGAGAAAGTTATTGTACCAATATGTTGGATCTCTTTGCACATCTGACACTCTTCGCGGAACTTGAGGCAGCCGGCCGAGTTGCGGCGAATCTCCCTGCACGTCATCCTGCCGTTTCCAAAAGGTTTGGTTATCACCACATCCTCGTTCACGCTGCCGTCTGCAACCGCACAAACACACACACAGTTTGGAAAATGTTTTCTCAGCAATTCACAACTTCAAAACCATTAAAATGTTAAACCTATGTTAGAATAAAATAAAATGATGTCTAGTATGGATCATAGTATATTTTTCAGACTGTTCACCCTGCTACAAAATGCATAAATAAGAGACCTGTAGTTTTATTTAAGTTTAGGATGTCAGAAAATGCACCTTCATTAGGTGGAGTGTCAGTGTCGATGTCCATCATGGAGTCCATAGAGAAGAAGTTCCTGCCCATTCCCATCATGGGGGAGAACAAACTCTGGAAGCCTTGGAAGGGATTGTGGAACAGAGAGCGAATGCTTCTGCTCCGGCGAGTGTATGGTCCCAAGAAACTGGGAAGAAAGAAGACTGGGGGATCGTAGTGGATGTGATCAGCCACCTGAGAACCCAAAAAAAAAAGGAGACAAGGAGCTGATGTAGTTCTGTGTGATTTTTTATCAATTTGACTTAGACTAAAACTTTTACTAAAAATTTGACTTAATGGTTTAATAGACTTTTGCACATTTTAAACAGAATGACCTGAAAACAACCTTCCAATTACATTCTTTAATTCCCTTAAGAGATTTTAAAGTTTTACCATGTGAGGTCTTTCTTGACAAAGGGATTGCTAACAAAAAACCTCAAAAACTAAGGGAGCTGATGTACTAGGGACACGACAAAGACAAATTCAGTATCAGTTTTCGCCTCAATTCTACAGAGATCAGACTACACTATGTTTGTCTTTTGAGAAGGTCACTACGTCAGATTTTTTCAGTTATGGTGCTTTGAAATTCTGCCGGTGCTTCACTCAAAGACACGACAGGCTGCATGTTAAATCAATACCAGCTTGTGGTCGTTCATGAGTTGCATGACTTGCTGTAGATGATTATGCAGGAGATGAAAGACTTGCAGGATGAGGACGTTGTGAAGTGCAGTGGAGCATGATGTAGATGTTATTAAAATGCAAAGATGGAAACATAAAAGACAAATCCTATTTGAGCTGATGTATGTGCACTCTGACAGTCTATTCCTTTAATTCCAAGGTTAGTTCAGTATTATGAGTCAGGGTCAGTGAAGTCCCTGTGCCCTGAGTCTGCAGATAAACAGTACCTTCATACTATCTGAAAATATGCTGTCCACGCCGTCGGCCATCTCTGTGTATTTTTCCTCCAGGTTCCTGAACTCCTTGTTCTGTCGTCGTCCCTCCTGCTCCAGGTCGTCTATCTTTTCCCCGTTGATCCAGATGGAGAAAGGAGACGTTCTGTTCAACACCTCCTCCAGCTGCACATATATGAAAACTATAAATTTCAAATAATGACTTTTGTTGAATTAAAATAGAAAGGTTGCAGTTACTCTCGCTGAGACGATTCTACGATTCTCAGATGCATATATAATACATCAATCTGCATCATATCTATTAGAAAAGGTGGCAGCCAATATCTTGATTTCAATCCGAGGCTAAACAATCTGATAGGAGTAAATGTGAGTGCCTGACCTGGCGTCCCACCAGTCCAGATCCACTGCTGCATGTCTTGGAGTAATATTTAACACAGGTGGTCTTCAGACAGGGCTTGCACTTCTCCCACATAGACTTCATGGTCTCGTTACAAACCTCCTCCTCCTGCTCCAGCTTGGCCTCCATCTCCTGAGCTGTACGCATCGCTTCCTACATGAAAGACAAAGAGTTATATGTATTCTTGTTATGGCTTAGACTTGTGATCCTTAAGTTAAGGTTACAACCAGTGGCGTCCAGCCCGTCAATCGAGGGCAATAGGGCGCCACCCCATAATTTTACAAAAACATGAAAATTTAAATTAATGAGCTATACATTATACAGTCTGTGAGTACCATGTATTATCTGCATTAAAGTGTAGTTTAAAAATGTTCTTGGTCGTTTATGGCGAGTGAATGGTCAAGTGACGGTCAAGCGCCCAGGTAATAAAAAAATTATAATTTCACCAGCCGCCACTGGTTGCAACAACAGACTGTCCCTGTAAATATATTTAGCTTTTCTTTTTGCCTGCAGATTGCCATTAATATAGTGAGAGACACACTGACACGCTTAATTGCTACTTGCAGCTATTGCCATCATGCTTTCATCTGTTCCTCATCTTGGTCTATGTCACCAAAAAACACTGTTGTCAGAACTAATTAGTTCTCTGCATTTATGCAGTATTGTTCGCCAGGAAAATAACGTGGAAAAGAAGCTTTTATAAATTAAAAATGAACTAAGGTATCATGATTCGCTTGCTGACAGTTATTTTTAAATGTAATAATCACTTGACTAAATAGAGTAATGAAAAGTGGGTTGGTCCAGTAACCGTATCTTAAAACTGATTACATCAATGTGTGAAAAAGACATTGTTAGGAAACTCAACAATATAAAGAAACAGTCTCATTGTGGAGGTTGTTGCTGATATCTGACACCATGTCCATACCTCTTTCTGCTGCTTTGTCTTCTCTAGGTCATCCAAATACCTCTGGTGGTCCTGAGAAGATTTTTGCATTACACTCTTCATCTCCTTTATGCCATTAATGGCGTTTTCAATCTGTTCATCCAGATACTTCTCTCCCTGGAGGGAGATCTCTGCAGAGTAACATATTTTTTGTTTAGTGTTTCTGTATAGTAAACTGTTTTCTTCTCCTCTTTCTCCACCCCCTGCTACCAGCACATCCCATAACTTAATGGAACAACAACACTTTCAGACTTTTGCTACTTCGCTGGTCGCTTTTAGTCATGCAGCAGTATTATAGCAGTTTGCAAAGGTTTGCGTAATTTTAAAAATGTAGAGTAAGATTTAAAGTCTCAGTTCAGCATGTACCCACTGATATACTAAAAGTAACTTTAGTTCTATTTGTCCAGGTGTTTACACATTTCTCACTGGGATTTCTACTGTAGGCAAATGTAGGATTAAAAAATAAATGTAAATGTCCCAACAGTGCAGAGTTTTTATCAAAAAATAATATAAGAAAAATAATTAAAGATACTCAAACACAAAAAAACATTTATTGACATTAAGCTCACCCTTACCGTTAAAGTTATGTGATGCAGGTGCAGGGAAACTTACCGTTAAGGTCTTCTTTTGATGGAGGGAGCATGCAGTTGGCTAAGGCCAGAAGAAGAGCCACCACAGCCAGAGACTTCGACCCCTTCTTCTTTATCATCATCATCATCATTAACATCCTCTCTGACTCTTAAAGGGTCAGCAGGTAATGATGAGAAAAACCTGA
>JAUMHL010000017.1:17555803-17581692 GCA_032362345.1 Sandelia bainsii
TCTTCCGTTAAAGGGAGTTTTTCCTCTCCACCGTCGCCTAGTGCTTGCTCAAGTGGGACTGTTGGGTTTTCTATATACACTTATATTTTGCAAGGTCCTAAACCTTGCTATGTAAAGTGCCTTGAGATGAATTTTGTTATGATTTGGCGCTATACAAATAAAGATGAATTGAATTGAATTGAAAATTTTGTAAGATGTGATTAGTGCAGATGGTGAACTGCAATAAATAGGTAGGTAATTCTGTTAACTATTTAGTCTCCTTTTTAGAATTGGGATGGACAAAATGCATATTATCTCACTGTCTGGCAGCATTTTACAGTACGCAGTCTGTGTCTGCATGTTCAAAGCTTTATTAACAGTGAGGAATGAGGCCACAGTTTGAAAGCTGCAACATTCAGTCAAATATTTGAGCTATGGCATACATCACTTTATACACATAGCAACACATTTCTTACTATTTGCCAACTTTTGATTCCCTATTAAGATTTAAAATTGTGGTTTTGTAAAACGGGGTTTCTCTCACCTTTGCCACCTATTAATAGCACAATCCACGATGTGTACAGTATAACCCTATCATGGTTTCTGTCATCACATTACAGATACAATCACTGCACTGATAGTGCTACACAACCTTCCTGTATCTCTGCATTTTAATCTGCAGTGAAAAAATGAAAAAAAAATGTCACTAACTGTTCCAGACCCAGCAGGACTGGACGCCCACCTGGGAGTTAAAAAAAATGTCCCACTTTCTCCTCTCTTTGAGAGCTCATGTGTTCATGAGTTAAACACTTTCACTACACTACAGCACAGCAACCAACACAGTGATGCCATTATTCAACTGACAGTAAACTGCTTAATCGAAGCAAACCAGTAAGTGCAGTGTTTATTAACAGGCTGATTCCTTTCTTTAATTATTTTTTTAATCAGAAAACAAAAGTGGGCTTTGGTGTGCAAAGGAAAGAACAAGCAATATCCAGGAGGAGAAAGAAAACAAAGCCAGAGAAAGAAGGAGAAAAAATCTACAATACAGATTTGCTGAACAGCAGCTGCAGCGATCCTGGTTACACAACTACAATGACACAAAACTGACCTGCAGACACTCCTCCACTCCAGGTGCTGTCTGCAGCTTCAGTGTCATGTCGATCCTCCAGAAAATGCATCACCAATGATTTAATAGTTGAATTGAAGACAAAATGGCAAAATGCCCAACACCTACTGGATCTGGATCCTGTCCTGGTCCCAAATGGGAACACATGTCTATCTTTTATGATAATAAACTTTGGGTTTAGGATTGTTGGTTGCAAAAATAAACCTTTTAAAGAAGTTTAAAGAAGGAACTGGTGAACATTTCACACTAATTGGACATTTTCTAGAAATTACTGTGAAAATATATATGTACTAATAGTATTTACATACATTTATACCGATGTAGCCTTTTAAAATAGAATTAATTTAGATCATTTTTATTTCACTTTTATTTGTCTCCTTCACATTTTCTGTTTGTGCTGATGTAACATGTGAATTACCTTAAGTGGCTCAACAGATCATCTTTTTGAACTTCCATGTATAAAATGTATGTGCAAACATTTGCCTTTCAGCTGACACTTCTGCAAATGCTTCACTGTTGATCAACTATACTGTTACATAACTATGCTGTGTCTGTTTCAGTCTCTCTGTTTGAATCTGCACCAATTATTCTTCCCATGCCAGAAAAAGAAGGAGGAACAATTAACTAATCTGGATCTGGCTCCATGAAAAGCCTCCATCTCCATCAAATGGGACACTGGCCTCATTTCAGCCTCATTTTAAGTGAGATTTTTGCACCCAGAGGATTCACTTGTCACATAGTTCTGCTAAATGAGGGTAAATACAACAGAAAATGTAGTAAAAACAAATAAAATCTAGTTGGAACACAAAAACCATTCTACAAGTGTTTGCAAATTAGGAGGGCTGCTGAATCGCAGGTCAGTTCATCATCATCAGTACGTTTATGTTCCTGTGCTGCAGTAAGAATTGCTGCTGGTTGTAAACAGGTTTAAAGTCTTAGGTGTATTAAAGTGCACCACAGTGCCATGATGTCATACACCCTAATCCAGCTGTTTTCATCCAAAGATGGAGGTCACACCCATGAGTACGCAACACAAACAACAGTCACCTGCTCACCCGTGAAGTCAGCATTTCTGCTTTAAGAAAAACAAGTGCATGGACCAAAATGTAAACAACAAACAGACAAAAAAACATCGGAGCTGAAATATTTTCAATACGACATTTGATCATCTAAACCTAGAAAATGCAGCCTGATTCTGATTCTGACAAACTGCACATAAGAAGAGAATTTTATCCTCCAAGCATCACCGAGCTGCAGAGACCAAAAAATAAAAGCCCCCCTGACTCACCTCTGTTTGCTTCCTGAGACTCCAGAGCGTCTGAAGCTGCTCCGGTGCCTCTGCTGCGCGTATTTATACCCGCGGATAACGGGGACGGCGCAAACATGTGATTCACTGACCAAGCATGCTGCCTGCAGACGCTGTTGTCAAAGTGCTGCAACACAAAAACACCCTTCCTGTTTGATCCTTCAAAATAAATCGTTGTCATGAAGTTCTCTGTCAAATACTATTGATTTACAACCACTTCAAATAACAATTAAACCCTGTAGTATAGTATGACATTTCTTAGATTTTCTTTGTCCATCCTAACCTGTGGAGAAATATCCTAGAAGTTAACTCCAATAATATAACATGACTACTTCTTGTTTGAACATTTTTTGTACAGATTATAAAAATGAGATATGTCCAAAGGCAGAAACTGTACAAGTAAAATAAAGTCAATCAGGCTGGATTACTGGTTGTGGTTGGTTCTACATATGGATAATGCAAACATATTAAGAACCCTGCATTATCTCTGCTCGTTGTTTTTTTGTTGTTGTTTTTTTGGACTATTTTGTTTAGTAGAGATATGTTACGTAACTCATCTTGACGAGGTGCTTTCAAAGTCTCTTGTGACACAGACTCACAGAACAGCACAGGCAGCACTGACAAACTGACATATTTCCTTCCAGGGGTTTTTGAGCGATGTTTCACCTTCCAACCAGCCAGATAAGGTTGGTAGTAGGTGATGCGTAGGGTTTGACCTTCCACATCACGTTCTGACACAAAAGAGCTCATCTATGTGACCATGGATGTATAGTTTTGACACAGTATGAGTATCTGATGCCCTGGGTGGATTGATTTTGAGCCTCATGCTACAGCTAGCTTGATTCCCAAAGGGTGCATAGTGTACTGTAGCTTTAAATATTGGTGCAGACTCTTGTTGTGGAAAATTAATAAAATACTGAAAACTTCCATGTTTATATGGCGAGAGATTTGAGGAGTAAGTAATAGGAAAAAAGGCTCTAAAACCCCAGAGGACAAATTCATGCTAAAGGGGCACCTTTGTTTAACTTTGGTTTGAGCCCCCAGATCCACCCTTCTGCACACGCCGGCGCAAATGTTCTCTGGTCAGCCAACAATTAACACATATGAAATAGGTTACGTGACAACAACCACATATTAAAACATCAATACATAACAACCTAACAAAGTCTTTTCTGCAGGAAATAAGTCTACACATGATGTTTCTTTGTAAAGTAACTGTGGCTAATATCTTAATTAATGTAAATGTGTTTTTGGCCTAGATGATGATTAAGGTAGAAAAAAGGGATATATTTTAATTTTATATATAAACCCACTAATTAAAATATGATTAACTGATCGTCACGTGTAGCTCCCCTCAAGTGTTGACCCTACTTAAGTAAAATTCTTTGAGCTTTTATTTTGAAATTAGAAAACATTTTCCTGCTGATGTGATATTTAAATCCAACCTGACTTGACGATGCTGAGCCTGAGGACTTTTCCAGAAGTTCAGTGATTTATTGGCAGCAGCAAACAGAGCTGCTGAGCAGGAAGACAAACATTTGATTCATTGTGACCATGACTCAACAGTTAATAACTTCACTTGCACGATTCTTTAATCTGCAATTTACACAAATCAGATTGTATTTTCAGTTTTACAATACTTTCACTTAAATTGTGAAGTTTATAATACAACGTTATACAGCTAGGGCTGCAGTGAATTGTTATTCTACTATCATCAACCTGCCAATTATTTTCTTGATTTGTCTCTTAAGTATTAACCTTATAAAAGAGTCCATCAAATGTCAGTTGTAAAATTAAAGACCATGAGAAGCAGCACATCTTCACATTTCTGATCCTGAGACTTTGAGATATTTGCTAAATAATAAATAAATAAAACAATATTAATGTGAGCAAAGGTCCTCACAACTGTAGCAAAACAAGCGTGTGTGCAGTTGATTTACTGGAACCTCCATCCCACAAGATGACACAGCCCTCAAATGTGTTTTTTAAGGATTAGTGTTTTGTTTAAAGACAGGTCAGTATTACTAACCCGTGATGTGACACAACTTGACTCAGTTCTCCTCACCCAACTGCACCAACCCAGTCATGCATGTGTTTTTGCGAGTGTACTCTTCATGTTTTAGCTCCTCTGGTGATGTGGATTCCCAAAAGCCTCCTCACACTGACAGAAAGCGGCGTGTTCGTACAAGCTGCTTTTGTCAGTCGAAACTGTGAGTCTGACTTGTTTGGACCCAGCTCTGTGTTACACCACTGTCCTGTGAAAACCGTGTAGCTCCTAAACTTTAACTTTACACGAGCTAAGAAAAACAGCTCTTTTGTATTTGACTCTTTTTATCTGAATCGTTCGCCAACCAAAATGACCAAAGCTGGAGATGCATTGTTTTCAATGTGGCCTCTTTAACACGTAGCAGATCCAGCTTTTTTGTGTGTTTGGTTTCCTGCAGTAAAGTTTTTGTAGCCCCGCTCCCACCCTTCTGTTTCTGTTCTGCAATTTCCTGTAGAAACAAATAAAATGCCTTATTCCCAGTAGACAATTAGCAGGAAAAGCACAGGTCCATTTAATTGGATTAACGATGGCTGTAGTTTAAGTTAAATTTAAGTGCCACAGTTTGGTCCAGGTGTTATTTATGCCATGTTGCTGACACCTAGAAACACCTGTGCTCTTCTCTCTGTAATAAAAAGTGTCTGCAGTAAGTTGATCTGCAGCAACTCTATGTTGCAGCAAAGTATTGACAAGATGCAGTGTTGGACAAATAGCTAGCTTCTGTAGTATATAAGATGTCACAAGAATACCTAGTAATGTTCCTGTCATTTTCTTCAGACCTCTGTTGGAATGACATTAACAAAGAAAAGACATGGAAATAAAACGTAACTTATTAAAAACAGAAGGTAACAGTTTTAGATTATGACTATGTGAAGACATTGGTTCATAAATGTTTTCACATCCACCAACTTTAACAATTGTCTGTCTGCTGTTGCTGCCAAATATAATTTAAGGTTTCATTAGTTTTACCCCATCTCAGCAACATGTGCTCACACACACCATCATAGTTAAGCTCCTTTTATTAAATATATGCACTACTTTAGAACTACTGTAAGGGTTAATGCATTTAGTGGAAAACCAACAAATGTTCAGTGACACAGAGATTTGCTTATTTTCTCCATTTGCAGAGTTAGTTAGTCATTTTACAATGTCCAAGACTGCTCTAGTTGGCTTTTATATTTTTCACCTTTTTCAGTTGTTTGCTGCACTCAGCAGCCAGTTTCCTCACCTGATATAATTCCCATTTCATCCACTCATCATCACCTTGCTCAAAAATAGAAGGAGCAGATACTGTAAGTAGGTGAAGGAAGGAAAATGATTAGAAAAACTGGGAACAGGAAAAACTGACCTACTGTAAAACAGAAACAAAACTGTGATAAGTTTGTGTTTATAATGGGTGTTAATGTATTGTTTCCCCACCCACCATAACATTCCCATTGTTTCATTATAAAAACTGAGATTACAGATTTATGTTCATTTCTTTACCTGTTTGTGTTGTCCTTTGGCTACTTTGTTGGTTTGTTTTAGGACTTCACGGTCTTCTCATCAGTGTAAAAGCCAAATGTGACACTAGGTGGCAGGAACTTCATGCTTATAAGCTCTACTTCCTCCAGGTCTTAACACTGATTAAACTGTTCTTTCATGTATGTTTACATAATGCTTAGATGCCAGTAGAGACTGTGAGAATTAACTGGATGTGTTGCATAAATCAGTATTGTCATTCCCTTATTATTCTTTGGATCTTGATCCAGTTATAAGGCATGTAAGCAAAGCTAAAACAATATTACATGTAAGATACAAATCAATCATTTATTTATATAGCACAGTTTATACAATGAAAATGCTTCATAAGCATAAAATAATAAAAATCAAGATGCAACTTTGCTCATCAAGTGAAATTCTTGTGTCAACATGCTCATTATTGTATTGTTCTTGACCATTAATTGTAATTTAAAAAATTACTATTAAATAACTTTTACATTTCCCATCTTTCTCTCACTCTCATTTAAACAAATCCCAAAATAAAAGTGCTCCACTTTACTGGACAAACCTCCAAGTAAAAATGTAGCGCAGTGTTTGTACTTTTCTACATGTAAACAGGTGACAGGTAATAGTAACATAATTTGAACCACTACTACTTAATGTACTAATACTACTTTATTAATCTCCTTTGGGAAATTCTTGTGGACAGGCTGTCTGATAACTTAACCTAAGCCTGGGAAGGGTTGCAAAGTAACACCTGACTCTAGTTGGTGTTTCACTCACTTTTTCCACCATCACTCTATATGTTTAATGGGTGTGCTCAATAAAAACATGAAAGATCATCACTGTTATTGTGAAATATTGTGTTTATTGTGAACATCACATCTCATGTGTCAAATTTATGAAGATAACTGTGAATTGCTAGCACATAGTTCACAGTTAAACAACCTGTTTCTAAATGGAGACTATTTAATGCCAAGGCTACTCTACCAATGCAAACCCAGCTACTGTAAGATGACTCTAAAACTGTGCTCAGTGTGGTAAAACAGAAGCTCAGAGCAACAACAACAGACTTAAACGACTGTTTGGAATCTGGATAAAATCGCTGCTCATAGGTCTACACACAAATCATGGTGCATGGTTGCATGGAGACTGATGCAGAATTTCAAGTCAAAACTTTTTTTGCTTTTCAAGTCTCAAGTAAGGTTAAATTAAAGGGAATCAAGATGTAAAGTAACTAATATTTTCTTTTAGGTTCAGGTTTAGTTCATTGCTTAGGCTCGGTCTCACTGCTGCTCTCACAGCATTTTTCTAATGCAGCTGTTTTAGGTGAAAAAGCTCCAGACTGCTGTGCAGCAAATGCCACAAATGCAAAGTTAGCAACTAGATAGTGAGCGTAGTGGAGCCATATAGAGCCAGGGTTAAAAGACTTTAAATCACCTTGTGGCCAGGAACTCAAATCCAAATAAATAATTACGTTGCTCTGTATCTGCTGGATGAAACAGGCAGGCTATATTGTGTTCACAGCTTGTTTCTCCTGCCTCCGAGGGGCCAAACAGGTATTGCAGGTTCAAATCTGATTTGAGTCCATTGTTGACAGTAAATAAAGTTTACAGCTGTGGGTCCAGCAGTGCTATTGATGTGAGACAAAGTCAGCAAATTGACTATTATTTCCTTTGTTTGTTTGTTAGCAGTCTGACAATCACACAAATATTTTAGAATGACACATTGCAGTAACTTATGTAAGTTAGATTTTATTACACAAGTCAACAGTGCACATGTGGAACAAAGATTTGTTGGACTTCAGTTCGTGTTGCTCAGTTACCAGCAGCAGATCCAATGTGACTAACCTAATTATGTGTTGCGTGACCCATTGCATACGTGTGTTTGCTCCACTAACTCAGCGCATGTGTGTATGTGTGTGTGTGTGCATACCGTGCCAACCTGCTCCAGGGTGTAGTTAACAAACTACTGAACTGAAACCATGCAGCTCTGCAGCCAATCCTCATGAGTTTCAAAATTTCAACACAAACACACGCAAAGAGAAGCTGAACGGGCTGCTCTGCTGGCTTCTACCACAAAACATCATTATCACCAGTTTAATTGGTCCCATTGGTGGTACAGACTGACCCGTGTCTGACAGACCACAGACTGACATTTGGATGATTCTGGTATAAATTTAAGGATAAATGGCCTTTCTGTGTGTTTGTGTGTATGTGGATGGTGTGTGAGTGCGTTGGAGTTCACATTCACCAAACTGATTAAGAAACTCAAATCAAAGGCCAGTGGTCTCGTGATCAAGGTCATCTGAACATCGTTGGCCATTAAATTACCTCACACATAATTTTAGTTTTGTTAGATTGCACGTTATGCTGCTGGAAGTAGCCATGAGAAGATGGGTGCACTGTGGTCATAAAGGGTTACCAACCATACCCAGTTAGACTGTGGCATTTAAATAATGCTCAATTGGTACTAGGGGGCCAAAAGTTTCCCAAGACAATATCCCCAACACCATTACACCACCACCACTACCATTTGGTAGATGTTAATGAAAGGCAGGATGGATCCATGCTTTCATGCTGTTTATGTCAAATTCTGATGCTACCATCCACTGCAGCAGAAACTCATCAGATAGAGCAACATTTTTCCAATTTGTATTGTTTAATTGGTCTTCAATTGTGATGAGCCCTTGTGAAATGTAGTCTCAGTCTTCTTAGCAGACAGGAGCAGCACCCAGTGTGGTCGTCTGCTGATGTTTGGGCTGAAGTGTTGTGTATTCAGAGATGCTCTTCTGCATACGTCAGTTGTAACGAGTTACTGTTGCCTTTATATCAGCTTGAACCAGTCTGAACATTCTCTTCTGGCCTTTTGCATCAACAAGGCATTTTTCTGCTGACTATACGTTTTCTCTTTTCAGACCATTCTCTGTAAACCCTAGAGATGGTTGTACGTGAAAATCCCAGTAGATCAGCAGTTTCGTAAATATTCAGAACAACCATGCCATGTTTAAAGTAACTTAAATCACCTTTCTTGTGCTGTGTGCGGGCAACGGGCCCTGCATCCCTTTGCTGGCGGTTCCAGGGGCGTGCTGTGTCCCACAGCACTTCGGGGGCCGACAAACGTGCGCTTTACAGTGGTGTATTCAGAGTATTCAGAGCACCAAACATTCAACACAAACTGCGGCTCATTTGGCTGCATGGTCTCACTGCATGATTCAGCATAAAAAATAAACATAACATTTCAACAATAACATATCTATAAGTGCAGAGTACTTAAATCACATGTCTATGTGATGTATGAAGGTGATATATGCCATGACATCTGAGATACTTTCTATTCCTTTGTGTATTGATAGCTTTTGGTCAAGCAGCATATGAACAATGTATCTATACATATGTGCACAGTGATGCTGCTCACTCACTGTATTTCTCAATATAAAAGTAATTTATGTGCTTTATTTATTGTATGATTTTCTATGGATGTGTTTGATGTATTATGAGAACTGGACTAAAACACAGCAGCCCTTGTGCAAATGTCAAAAATGTCTCTATCTTTCTATCTTTGCGGTCTGGGCTCTGACTGGGACACTGGTTTCTGGTTCTCCTTTTACACCATATGTAGTGCTGCAAACAATTCAGCCATAGTTTCATCAGTCCACAAATCTTTAATTTAAGAGATAACATGCAATACTACTGTGAACCAACATGAAAACATCACCCCAACAGTGAGGTTCAGGATCTGGGGCTGCTTTGCTGCCTCTGCAACTGGACAGCTTGCCATTGTGCAGGGGAAAATTAATTCCCAAATGTATTAAGGTATGCTAATGTCATGATAATGTCAGGATGCCTATCTGCAAGCTGAAACTCTTAAGCTGGGTGACGCAGCAGAACAATAGCCCTCAACGAAATATTGCATAAGTAACCTGTTGCTAAAAATAGCCTCCAAAAGGTAAGATTTCCTCCTGCTTGAATCATGTTTTATCAAAATGACAACGAGCAACTGTTTTAGGAAATTACTGAACATTTTACAGATAAACACATGGTTTGTTTGGTTCTGCCACATGGATTCATTGTAAAGAAAAATACAGCCTTATACTGGAACAACTATTGTTGTAAAACCTGACAAACCCATGACTATGTTCACCTCTCACTAAACTAACAAACTCTGTTACCAATGTACAAAGAAGTGTCTAGTTTATAACCACTTATACTGAACTGCTTGTTCGAGTTGTGTTAACCTTCTGCCCTCTGGTGGTAAACTCTCTGTTACCAAGGTACATTGATGGATTCAAAGACATGCAGCTAGGTTAACTTTTGACTTTAAATGGCTCACAGGTGCGAATGGTTGTTTGCCTCTATATGTCAACCCTGTGATTGAGTGGCGACCTGTTCAGGGTGGACACCACTTCTTCAGTCCGACTGAACAAGCTACTTGGATAAGTAGTGAAACGAGAGAGAGTTTTTCCTCTCCACTGTTGCCTAGTGCTTGCTCAAGTGGGACTGTTGAGTTTCCTACATTTCTACAAATGTAAAGTGCCTTGAGGTGACTTTTGTGGTGATTTGGCGCTATAAAAAAAAAAAGTTGAATTGAATTGAACGTTTCAACCTAACTTAGCATAAAGTCCGGGTGCCATGACTCAACTACCAAATAAAGTTGTTGTTGTGGACATCATACATACAATCATTAGGTCAGACACAGTGTTGAGCCTCTAATGGTTAATTAAGTGGTGCTTATCTAACTAACCAAATAGCTATAGAACAGGTTACAAATCTTGAGATGTGTGCATGTGTGGGGTCAGACACTAATGTTGGACACATATTTTACTGAAATCTAACCTTGTAGCAGGATGGATTGTTTAAGATGTTGTTCTTGTTGTTGAGGTGCATGCCCCCTCGCTGGCGGGTCCCCGGGGGGCGCCTCACAGCACAGAATGAAAATGTCCTAGTAAAAGTTTGGTACCTCCTTTTCTGATGCAGAAAGCTGCAGCTCATTGTTTAAGACGCCAATCCAAAGCCAGTACGGATCAGTACTGTATGTGTTTTCAGACCCAGTGAGAAACGGACTTTCATCATCATCATCATCATCATCATCATCAAAATAATAATAACACTGCGTTAACGGTCGATAAAATAATTTTCGGCGTTAATTAATTAATGCATTAAAGCGATAATAACGCGTTAACATGCCCTGACCTAATTTTCATATTTTGATATTTCCGATTTTATTGTCATTGCCATCAAACAAAGCCACTTTTTAGCTGTAGTGTGTATTTTAATTTTGGTCTTGTGCTATTGAGTGTCAAGTGCCCGTTACTGTCACATCAACAACATAGATTTCACACTCAGTTTTGTCTGAATTAAGGAGTAGAAAATCTATTGTACATCCAAGACTTTATGTCTATTAAACATGCTTGAAGTTTGACTAATTGAATAGTTTCATCTGGTTTCATAGATAAATATATTTGGGTATCGTCTGCGTAACAATGGAAATTAATAGTGTTTCTTTATAATTTTGCCTAAAGGGAGTCATGTGTAATGAAAAGAGAATTGGTCCGAGCACATTTGGCGCTATATAAATAAAGTTGAATGAATCATGCTCAGGGCTTTCATACATGCACACAACATTGCATATACTGTACTTGCATAGACTCATTTCTTCTTCTGCACATACACACGAGTACAGAAGATTAAATAAAGTAGCTGCCTCTGGGGCTGCCTCGTCAGCTGGATGGCCGGATGTGTTAGTGCACCTGCTGTTAGTCATTAACATTTAAAGTCGGTGTTAGCGGGAGCATGCTGAGGAGACTGAAAACTGGTGCCACATAGGGATTATAGCTTTGACCTGTGTGTTGATGTGTGTGTGCGTAGGTGTGTGCTTTCGGAAACTATTTTCCTGTCTCACAGGCCATCGCCACAGATATTCAAGGTGCTCCACAACATTCAAACATTTGTTAGCAATTAGCCTCAGCCACAAAACAGATTGACCCTCCCTCTATCTTTTTTTCATTCTGTCCTGTTTTCAGTCCCTCCCTCATCTTCCAGTTTCTTTGTTCCACTCCCATCGCTTTCTCTCTGCTTTTCTCTTTCTCACCACCCATCGTCTTTCTCTTCCTCCCTCCCTCCCTCCCTTTCCAAAGTTGCACATGGTTTCTGTCTGAGGAAGTTTAGTTTTCGCAGGCTCTGGATGGTTAGAGGGATGATGCCAGAGAGCTGCAGGCAAAACATAACACATCCTATATGTAGTGATATTTAATGTGGTTTTCAGATCTGTGGAACATTTTAGGACTTTTGCAGCTGTCTTTTTCGTTTGAAAATCTGCAAACTACTGGAAAAATTTGCACGGATGAGTTAGCAGGCATCCCAAAGGTAAACAGTTTGCCAAATGGGAAAAAGGTAGAAGGCTGCAACATTACAATAAGCATCAAGCGGAGCAACAAGTTGTTTGTAAAGGATTACTGAAGGAGAAATCATGAAAGGTAAACTGACTTTCTTATTTTTTCTGAAAAGTGTGAAATCTACAAATTACTTACTACATCTTTCTGCTTGCTCATGATGAAAAAGCATTTCTCACCAATACTTAGGTCCGTTTCCTAGTGTGAAAAATACCTGTCATGGTGGCCTGCAGGCAGGCACCTGCACAGGGCACCAGTGTCCACATATGCTTCTCATCTGCTCTGAATCTTGGTAGTGCGGTTCCTGAGAAAGTGCCAGCTTGTCGTACTTGGATGAGAGACTTTGATCAGTTAGCTTTAATCCTCTGTGTGTGTGCGTGCACACCACAACCCTGTTTCACAAACATACAATGTTCTACCATAGATTGCCTTAATATGAAAACGAAACATTTAAGCAACATGAAAAAGGCGACCTGTCAGAGGGCAGAAGTAAACAGCATGAGAAGTGAAAGGCTGACAGAGATGGAAGTGGGAAAGAGGGAATAACAGAGAGGGAATGAAACGAAGTAGAAAGAAAACCTATATGATTTGGGTTAACAGTCTGAAATGATGCAAATAAATCCATTACCAATAGATGGATGGATCTAAGAGTATCTTTAGATCCTAATTTTGTCCCCTAAAACTGTCCAGTCATTTGTATTAATAAGTTAGTTTTACCCAATACCGCTATTATGTTTGCCAAATCAGTGTTTCAGACATCATCCTAACATCTTAACTTTCTCATATAACATTAAAATGTGCCATTATACTGCGATTGTGCTCCACACTGCAGTACAAGAACAATGCTGTTTCATTATCTTCATGCATCATAAATCTGGTGAGTTTTTTTACTGGGACTTTTTACCTTTCGCTTCAGTATTTTAGCACAATATTACATAAGTAGTGGTGTTGGTAGCTGTGAGCAGCAGTGAGGCTTATGATATAAAGCATGTGGCCATTTAAGGGTTTATGGTTCAATCTCCATTTTTCCAGTATAAGTGTTCTTTGGTGAGACATTGAACCCCAAGTTGCCCCTGGTGTCTAAATGTATGTTGTAATCTACTTTAGATTAAAGCATCTGCTAAATAGAAATGCAACTTATGTTCTAGAAGAATTTTGTTTTAAAACTAGCTTAATTAGCTAGCTGGGTACAGGCCATAAAATCCATCAAAATTCAGTTTCTAACAAAAATGAGAAGCCTCTCTGCCCAAACAAGTATGCCTATATCATCCATCCAAAAATAAATATAATCACACATCAAATCAAACTGTGTCTCTGCTTCTGTCTCAAGGAGAGATGCTGCCTTTCACCAAGAGACGACACAGCACACTAACTCCAACATATACAGTAAAGGAGGTCTGTTACTGTGGTTTCCAGTCTTGCTGAAAGTTGTGCCCAACCAGAACAAAACATGCTGCCTCATACATTCCTGACAGGGCTGCAGAGGAGGGGAGAGTCAAAAGACGAGAGAGGTAGAGGAGAAGGGGAACGGGGAGGACAGGAGACAGGTGTATGACTGGCAAAGGAGAAGGAAAGAGTGAGAGAAGGGGAGACGCAGGCACTGTTTTTAACGCTGTTTTTGCTGTGGCAGCATTATAAATTTACAGTCACAGCACTTTGAATTTACCCTCTTTTAACCATATTAACTTCCTCTGTGAAAGCTTTTCTTCTTATTCTTACCTGTAGTTAATCTCTGTGGAAGGTTCCTCTAAGATTGTGAGCATGTGAAATTTGAGGGCAAGTAAGAAAATACTGAGAGGGCTTCAGATAAATAATAGTGAATATTGTACACACCCTTTGGCCTCACAGCCCTGTAAACCCATCCAGGCTTGTCTCTGTGTCTCCGCTTGGCTGTCCAAAGTGGTTTAGTCCTGAGAAAACATAATGCGTTTCTGGGATTGTGACTCTTGGCTCACTGCTGAACCACAATAAAAGAACATTCCCAAGTAATGACTTGTCTATAACTTCAGCTTTGCAGTCTCCAGTAACACATACCAGGCGTTTACAGCTTTGTGAGACCACACATTCCAGTCCAAAGGGCACCTAAACAAATTGGATGTCAAAAGAGGTTTGTAGAGGAGCTCATCTGGCTTTACGAGAAGTTGTGGTCAAGACCTCCACCCTGATCAGGAACAGGGCCCTTCTTGTGACTCCCAGTTTCATTTAATGCTGGGATTTGCTGAAATCTTTGAGGAGAATTTCCAAAATAACTTCCATGAACTAATAAAATAAAGGATTATTGAAAAAGAGTGAATCTATGCATCTTTGTATGGAGAAGCCATCACTATTTGCATGTTAGATTGAACCATGGAGTGAGGTTAGAGGGCATTCAGGGCATGTTACTCAGTCTTGGATAACATTTTGCGCAATCCCCTGCTGAAAGTAAAGTCCACAATGGGAATGAAGGGAGTGAGAGGATGGGAAAGTCCAACAACCTCAGAGAGAAAACCACCACAGAGAAACCGCAAACATGAAGTGATGCTGATGGTTAAATGACTCAAGTACAGGCCTGGTTCTGCATTCACAAACGCCAAAGGTTTGATGGTGAAAGAGGAAGGAGGAATGAAAGCTGACTGACTCCATGTGGGAAAAAAGTTTTTTTTTTTAAAGTTTATACAGTACTGTATCTTGCATTTACCTCTGCATATATCATTATAGAAGTAATCAGAAATGTTTAGAAACTCTCTGTAAAGAATCCTGTCTGAGGTAACGTGTGTAGTTTTGAACCTGCTGAGAGCTGTGATATTTTCATAGACATGTTGGCCCTACCTACCTACAACAGGCTCACCCACAGTATTATACAGAATAATGACTTTGAAAGCATGCTAATGCTCACAGAAAGCTTCTGAAAGTCCCAAATCAACTTGTACACGCAAGTTAATTTGTAGTTTCTTTCAGGACTCTTGAACTAACCTGAAAGTTTTTAAATGATGATTGTGCCTGGATGAGCATTTCAAGATGACACTTCATCGAAACCTTATGTCTTACACTAACTCTCTAATGCTCGAATTACACTTGATACAGAAGCAATCCATATGTTGCCAGTGAGCTGAGAAGGAATGAGAAATTTCATTTTTAATGAATGCTTCCATAAGCTCTACCAGACACAACAACCACGCCTCTTTTGTCTTTATAACAAAAGAGACGTTCTTGTCTACACTTCTGTGCACATTGTGTCTGTGGCTGTGTTTGTTTCATGTTTTGGGCTATGTCCCTAAGCTTTTACTGATAATTTAAACAACAGTGCCTCCAAATTAGGTCCAGTCCTGTTTTACATGAACGACCCATGCACAAGGTTAAATAGTTTGTTTGGTGTAGGGAATTTTATACTTAGTCAGTCATGATTTTATGTGCTCAGAGCTAACCTTCACCCCATCCATCACCTATGAGATGAACTGAAACACCAAAAAACCTGCAAAACCAGGCATTATCTCATAACATCCATACTGGAGCTCATTAATGCTCTTGTGGCCAATAAGTAATAAGGTGTGCACCACTCGCACATGAGTGTAATGTTCAGGTGCCAGATTTGTGAGTGTGAATCATTCAAACACACCACATGTAATCAAAACATCATTTAATAGCATGTAGTATTTCTGTGGCTGTGGCAGGAGTGTTGTTTTCAGTTCAGGAACCTTGGCCAGAGCAGAGAGTGGCCAGCTGCTTTTCAGTTAACTACATCACCCAGGTACCAGGTGTCCAAATAGGGTTTAATTTATGATATGATTTGTCACATACATTTTCTTAGCAGACTGTAAGAATATGCTCATGTTCCTGACCGTGTTGAACTAAATTATTGAAAGATTAGTATTACATCCTTTGGTAGAACTTTTTGGACTTTCTTTAGCACATTATCTGCTGTAAATACACATCCTTATTTATTTCATCTTTCTGTGTATACAGAAGTCAAATTGCAACTATCTGTGGATAAACAGCATAAAAATGTGCCTTATTTTGTTTATTTTGTAGAACACTAGATCGGATAATAAACCATATTTACCTTGATCTTAAAGAGCAGTTGCACCACATCGCAGCTGTTTGTCAGTGACACACATGACTTTGATGTGTTAATGTATAATAAGATGCTGACATCTTATTATTTTACTGCTAACTTGTAAGACTTGTTTTACTGTCTGTTATGTTGTGTTTTGGTCAAACCTCGTTCTACCTTCTAAGTAACAGACATTTTATACTTATGACTAAACGTCATGATGCTGCATGTATCATCACATAGCTGTCACTGCTGTCTGCAATATGCTAAATATTTGCAATAGGAAGAAAGAAAAACAGCAGTGTTTGTAAGAGGTGGAGTTGTTTCCAACCATTCCCACCACCAAGTGTGTCGAACACGTCATGAGAGGTTTATGCAGATTCTCCATGATTGTTTAATTTAAGAGAAAATCTTTGATAAATGAGTTTAAGTCTGGCTTTAGTTTCTGTGGTTGAAGCCACAGCCACAAAAAGGACTATTTAATGGATGACACACATCTGAGTTAACCTTTGTACCTGCAGAAGAGCTAGTTGGGGATCAAACTCTTTCTAAAAGGCTTTAGAAAAAGAGCAACTGGCAACGTTGTAAGTTGCTTTGTGAAACAGATTGCATCAAATTTCTGACCAAGAAGTACAAACCACTTGAAAATTTTAAACATAACCAAAATGAACCTTTTCAATGGCCTGACTGTGTAGGTGTGACCTGACAGGGTCGTGTGTAATGCTGCTGTCAGCTTAGTTGTGCTCTTTCTGTGTTGGACAGGTCAACTTCCTCACTAACTAAGACAGACACAAGGGCTTTTTCCACAGCGAGCAGGGAAAACATGAGGAGAGAAAAAAGCTGCAGAGAAGGAGGAGATGCAGGAGGAGAAACATAACCGAGGAGCCGAAGGATATTTGTGGGATACTGGTGGATATTTGTTTTGATGTTTTGGAATTTCAGCTTCCAGGTGTTCTCGTAGAAATGTATTTTAATCAGGGTGGCAAAGTCTGGGAAACAGGTCTTAGATGAGTATTGGTATATTTAGATATATACTTGTACTAGTGTCACTAGATCTATTGTCAATTGTCTGGGCAGGGCAGGGAAGGTTGTGGCTTTCGAGGAGCATGAGTTTTCCCCAGCTCGGCTTTAAAATATAGAATTACACTTTTTGACCACTTGGGGGCAGTACAAGAAGTTCTAAAGAGAATTTTTTCAAACATATGTTGTATTTCATGAATTAATATTCCTTATATTATTTCTATTAGTTCCATCCATCCATTTTCTTAACTGCTTGTCCTCGTAAGGGTCGCGGGAGTGCTGGAGCCTATCCCAGCTGTCATCGGGCGGGGTACACCCTGGACAGGTCACCAGTCTGTCGCAGGGCCGACACGTAGAGACAATCAACCATGCACACTCACATTCACACCTACGGACAATTTAGAGTCACCAATTAACCTAACATGTCTTCCATGTCCATCCATCTTTGGATGGTGGGAGGAGCCAGAGTACCTGGAGAAAAACCACGCAGACCCGGGGATCGAACCCGTGCCCCACTTCCACCTGATAAAGTTATTGCAGGAAACCCATTAGCAACAGTTACTCATTTTCACATCCAGCAAATGAAATGCCATTTTTAGCTGTTAATTGCTAATTGTGTTGATCAGCTGGCTGCTAGCTTTGTAGTATACAGTATAGTGGATGTATCCTACTGCAACTAGAAAGAGCTGGGAAAGTGAACCAAAACAGTAAAGTCAAAACACTGATCTCAAAACTACTGTGTACAGCTGAGAGGAACTCTTAACACTACAGATGCAGGTTGTTCATATCTGATGTTGATGTGAACACATCCAGCAGAGCCCCATGTGAAGGAACCCATGATCCCAGTGAGACATACAGTATAATCCTGGAAGAGTTTGTGCAGGTCAGCTTCCTGCTTATGAACATAACATGGTTTGGTGTGGACATTCTCACTTTCTCTTTCTGATGTTCTTGCTTTATTCTTGACTTTTAGGTCTTTTGAGATGGCTTCTTTTACCTCTCCTCCTGTTTTCCTCTCTCTCCTCCTTCCATCATTATATCATTCTCAGTGTTTTGTGACTCGTCCACCACTGACTCACATAAACATTCACCTCACTGTTGTGTTTACACACCAAATGTACTTTGCTCTGTTTACTGAAATCGTTTTGGAGATTTTTTAATATTTGGTTCTACATTTCTTCTCCAGAAAACCAAACTTTGTATCCTCAAATCACATCTTAGCGCTAACCCTCTTTGTGTCATTACCACATACTACACATACTATCATGCAGCTTGAACACTGTTATTTGCTTCTCATAGACAGCGAGCAGACGTGAACTTTATGCCACATATTCAGGAGCTTAAAATAGGTAACGTTTTTGTAACATACCTGTTCTATCCACCCACTGCAGATTCTCAACTGCTACTGGTTTTATTTTCTTCCCAGGCTCTATTTCTCCCGCTGTCAGAGGCCTAACCTTTCTTCATACTTAGAACTACTGCTGATACACTTAACATATAATTGCATATAGTTGCATTTTTTACCTTTAACTTTTTTACTTTTTACTCTATTTAGATCTGTATTTTTAAACTTTCTGTTTAATTTTAAATTTGAACTTAGTTCATAACTTTTGCACAGTCAAAAAGAAGCGGTTCAGGGTGCATTTCACTGTGTGTTGTACTTGTATAACTATGCATGTGACAAATAAAGAATCTTGAATCTTGAATCTTGAATCCGATCATGTGGTTAACCAGAGACTGATCCACAGCAGACATTTTGCATCATTTTGGTTTGGCTTGAGCAATCGAACAGCAGAAAAAAGAAAGATTTTCTAAGAACTTGACATGAACTGCAAATCAGTAAATCCACTCTTACAGTTTCACTAATTTTACACTTAAGTAAGTTAAGGTCAAACAGTTAGAGCAACAACACTTTTTGCATCTGCTCATGTGCATTTTTCTTATATAGAGTATTGCAACATCTGACCTAGACTCCAGACAGTCTTTGCAGTATGCAACAAAGGCAAAGCAAGAAACCTTACAGAGTCACATGTCAAGCCTGCAGGTAAGTGGTTAATGCTCACAGGATTCCTTTAAATTACACCACATCTGTCTGGACTCTGTCAACGCGTGTCCACATGTCTACAATCTGACACACTGTAAACTGAGACAGGCTCAGGTACAGGAGATTAATTCTGCAATATGACTACATACTTTACAACGTACAGCAATGTTTCTGTAATCTGACAACTGAGTTTGACATGGTTTGTTTTGAGGCCAGCTCTTTTAGCAGTCACAGCATGGGACCACAGCAAAGTGTCAAACTGTCTCTCTTCAGCAAATAAGCAACCTTAGAAACACACCATTTCTTTTTTACTGCAAAGATCCGTGTGTTTTTCATTAGAAACAGCCTCCCCTACAGTTCCTGTCACTGTTTTGGTTTCTAACATTAAGCTCCACCCCCGCAGTCCCTCAGGTGTGTGCAGTCGGGTATCCCTTTGAATGTTGAACATGGAGTTGGATGTATTATGGGGCTAATTGTATAGTTTATTAAGCCCTCGGGTTATTTTCTGTGGCACATGTGCACATAAACACACACAATACTGCCCCCACACAGAATCAATACACAAAACTAACAATTCTTCTCATGCTTTAGATCACTACGGGGGTTTTCTCCTGAGTGAGGAACAGCTTATTTCCTTATTTTTTTCCTGAACACAATCTCAATACAGCATCGAGACTCCAGGGGGAGTCTAGTGTTTGGGGTATTGTGGGGCACCTGGTTTGTATGATTCATAACAAGGGTAATAAAATTTGTTGGTGACTCGAGCAGAATCGGTTTCAGTTGGCTTAATTTTTCTAAATGTCTGTTTTTTGTCTTTTTTCTTTCTCGTTGACAGACAACAATGGTGGATATGAGAATCAGCTATTCAAAGGTACTGATCAAGCTGTTCCATTGTCCTATGCTACAAAACATACATGTCAACCAGTTCATTTTAAATACCTGTCAGTCTATCCTTGCATGTATTTGCATACACTTGTAAGTTGTATGGACAAATTGAAAAATAGACACTCTGAAGTTTTTAACCACAAAGACTTAGAGGAATCAGCTTATTTTTCTTTGGAGAAAAGTAAATAGGCCAGTTATTGAATAAATAATTAAGACTAAAACCCTTAACTTATCCAAGCTTAAAATACCAAGCTATCTAACCTACCAGCCAAATAGTGTCAAATAAAGGTAATGATCCCCTTGAATGTAATGGATATGGAACAATATTGTCATCATTCATGAATGTTTGACCCTCTTAGACCAAGTCAGCTATTATATACCATGAATGTGGCATTATGTAAGCTTAGAATGATATATTCCATTATTGTCTGTGCTCAGAAAATAACATGATCTTTAGAATGACTGTGACTGTTTTATTAAACCTATTTTCAGCTACAGAAATCCAAGTTAGTATTGTCCGTGGCAGAACATCATGTTTTCCTTGTCTTGTTTTTCAGAGGAGGATCTCACTGGAGAAGAAGAGGAAATTCCTTCCTTCAGAGGTGAAGGCCACATAACGTACACACATGCAAGTCTAACAACAACAAACACGGTGATCTGTATTGATTGTGTGTGTGTGTTTTGTTTCACCAGTGACACTTTGACTTCTGAATTCTGTGTGTGTGTTTGTACATCTGCGACGAAAATCCTCCAGTGCATTTCAAATGGAAATACAGCTTGAGAGTTTGTGAACCCCTTAGAGTTTTCTCTATTTCTGCATAAACATGACCTAAAACATGGTCAGATTTTCATGTAAGTCCTGAATTGAAAAGGAACCCAATCAAAGAAATGAGGCAAAACAATTACAATTAATTTATCTATTTTCTCTTGAGGTGGATAATATCAGCGTTCATGAGTCCATCATTAGGGGAACCTTGAACAACAATAGTGTCAGTCTACAGTCTGCTCAAAGCAATATGGATAGGTCCAAAAGCCTACTGGGAGATTGTTCTGTGGATGGATGACAACAAAGTAGAACTTTTTGATTTGAATGAAAGTGTTGTGTTTGATGAAGACCAAACTCTGCACAAGAACCTCATCCCATCTGTGAAACATGATGGCGGCAGGATCATGACTTGTGCCTGCTTTGCTGCCTCTGGACCAGGACGGCTTGCCATTATTGATGGAGCAATGAATCTGCAATTATTTATTTGCTATATTTATGACTTAATGGACTTACAAGCAACAATCAATCAATACCACATAAAATATGCTGCATTAAATAGTATATAGAGCAGTGAAAATTAAGTCCACATCAATCACACATTAGTGATGTAAGAACTGTAAAGTAACAAGGTCAAAATACTCATTCTACATAAAAATGTTCCCTGCGACTGTTGACTTTATTATTACAAATTTGAATGACACAGCCACATCAAACATAAGGCGATAATCAAAAGTTTGTATTTATCATATTTTGACATTTTTTGTTTTTCATTTAGTCGTTCACTCTCATACAATAATTTGTGTGTCTCTATTTAATTTATTTCCAGGTCGTACTAGAGGAGGCTGTGTGAGATGCCAGCAGAGCCATTCTCTCCAGCTGGCTGTTAAAGTCCTCTATGGGTTCGTTGTGTTCCTCATCATTACCGTGGCAGTGTTGGCATCACTTGGTGAGCTCAGTTTGACTTTGATTTTTATGCTGCAGATTAAAATAATAATACACCGCAGATAATAAATGTTTAACTCCCCCACAGAGATGCCAACCACTATAATTCGACAGCAGTCAAATCAGTTGTTTGCAGCCTTGAGATTTGCTAGGTAATTTTACTGGTTTTCCCAGCTAATTATTTTGCAGTAAATTACCAGGATATTTCCCCAAAAAAAGGCCAATGGAGCTTTGTACTAATTATAAATTAAATGGAGACACTTGCTACACTTAAGTGAAAAATACTACATACACACACATCAACACCCTGAGGGGTTTCCTGGAAAAACTAAAGTCCTAATTTAGACTCTCTTTAGTGACAGAGATGGAAATTAGATGGAAAATAAAGCATCATCCATTAAGAGGAGAAGCAGGTTTGTCATGGGAAAAGGTCAAAAACATCCAACTGTAATTTGAATGTACGTATGTGTGTCTGAGTAAAACTTGGTCAACTCTCATAGATCAAATAAATGTGGTGCTGGGTGTTGTGCGCCGTGTGTTACCCGCCAGCTGCTCAGTGACACCAGATGCTTTTCACATTGACATCACTTTTTATTGAGTTTGAAAGCCGTAAATCTTCATTTGTTACTGCTCTTCAGGGACGTCAGAGGAGAGAGTGAGGCTTGGTTGAGTGATGCAAAATCCCACAACACACATACAAGTTTGTATTCAGGTATTCATGTACAGAAAGACAGTAAAGCATAGTATTGTTCTGCTGTGAACTGCATACAAGCAGTTTGTTTACTTTCACATGCTGGAAAAATGTAGACGCACGTTACATGTTACATGCAAATCACCCCCTATCTACTTATACTGCAGTGTGCACTATGTCCACGATTATATCTGACTGTCCAAATTCTGAGTGTGTGTATTTACTGAGTATACTGCCTTAAATAAAGTGTTTATGGCAGATTCACTACCTTCTGCTAACAATTCCACATTGTGCTCTGACACATTTTACAGGAAGATGCGAAAATGACAGTTCTGCCAAGTGGCTCTACAGCTGTGAAATCTCAGTTCTCTCTGGGGGAAACATAATTATAATAACATTTTATATAGTATATTTTGGAAATTAGCTGATTTCATCAAAACACTTCCACAATCATGTCCACATGAGCCAACACACATTTATAAACACACATACCATTAGTGTTGTTTTGTAACACTCTATAAGCAGAAACTGATATTTTTTATGTGTTTTATGTTTTTACTGTTCAACACCAAAGTGCTAAAAAAAGCAATAAAACTATCATCAGACAACATATTACACTTGGCTGCAACAACTGTGCACGTAGACAAGGATAAACAGTATCCTTAGATTTTCCACTCCCTGCTGGATATCTGTTTGATAACAAATAAATTATTCTGCAAAAATATGTGTGAAGTGAGGTAACAGATTTTTATCTTTTCACATCATACCACAATACCACAGGTAATGCATGAATTTAGTGTAAATTTAACTGCTTTATTATGCATTTTAATACTATTTAAGTGTCCCTGCACAAAAACCCACATTGAGCATCACTGTCTCAGATGCTAATACAGTAGAGCAGGTGGTATGTGCAGAACGCATGTGGAAGCAGTTATATATGCAAACACACTATGAAACAGACCTGCGTTAATCCCCTGTGGGACTATGAGGATGAAATAGTCTGCAAACTGACAGTATGCAAACTTACAGTCTCACGTATGTACACACAAGAATTCACATTCACTAAATTCTTGTTTCTCTCGGGAACTATTTGGGGGAGCAGGACCCGGCCAGCTGGTTAAATCAGTGTTTTGGTTACATTTGTTAGCTAATGAAAACTTTACGTATTTTGCTGTCATGGCTTAAATTACATTTTCCTGTTTTTACTCCTCTAATTACTTCCTATTTCCTGTAAATGCCACTCCTGATATTGATCATTTCTGTGCCCATTCAGCACAATTCTCTTCTAATATCATTTACTCCCTGATTAGCATTTGTTTTACACATTTAAAGCTGATTTCTTCACTGATTTGCAGCACATTCAGTTTTGCAAAAACAAAAACTGCGACATGTTTAGCAGTGTACAGAACAGTACACTTGATCCTTCACTGAAAGGTAAATCCTATATTGTGCAATAACACAAAGTATTTATTTAAATTCCTGAACATTTGACTTTATCAGCTTCCTTGTGTTTCCAGTGTTCAGGAAAGTTGACAGCCTGGTAAAGGAGGAGACCATCTACCACAAGAAAATCACCAAGGTTCAACAAGGAATAGATGGTAAAGTAGACACACTGATGATTACCAGAAGGTCATATTCAGGCGTCAGAACTTGTGACCTTATTCTCTTACAGTTTCTTTCTTTGCCTTCTGTCCTCCATCCTTGTGTTCCTTCTCTGCCTCCATCTCTCAGGTCTGAGCTCCACCACTAACCGTTCAGGCTGTCTTGGCATGAGTCAGTGCAGAGAGGAGCTCGACAGGCTTAAGAGAGAGTTTGAAGACATCCAGAGAATGATACTGGGACAGAAGCAGGTATGGTGGATGACACATTCTTCACATCATTTGTTTTGATTGACCAAAAGTCAAAAATACTGAATACTGATATTGAATAAATAATGATATAAAACAAAGAAAAGCAGCAGAATCCTCAGAAAAAACAAACAAACAAACAAAAGGGGACACAGCTGGTTACTCCATAAATTTCCTCATTGACCCTCATCTTCCTCCAGGACCTGGACCAGGCCACTCAAAGTCAGACATCCCTAAAATCCACCACCAACCAGCTGACACGTGACATGCAGAACCACCTAATTTCTATCAAGCTTCTCAATCAGTCGCTGGTGAGATACCTGGATCGGGTGGAGGGCTGGAAAGATGTGATTGAGGAAACTGAAGAGAAGATGAAGACTCTGATGGAGGATCAGTATGAAATTAAAGCTACAGCACAGCAAGTTAACACAACTGTGGCACTGAGGTGAATAATAAGATGCAGACAGGAGACAGATGAAAATATACTCTCTGGTGTGTATATGTCTATAGTTTAGATTTTAACCTGATAGGAAATACATAAAAAATGAATGTGTGGTAAATTTATTTTTCAGCTTTATTTCTTATGGAAGGTGAAGATGCTATGTTGGAGAAGTGAAGGAATAAGTATTAACTTCTCCAAACACACGTCAAATTTCTAAAACCTTATCAGTGTGCACAAGCTGTTAACAGCTGCAGTACATGTGTGCTAGACTATTATGACTATACATATTTTTAGGCTTCAAAACGCTATTGAACTGGCCAGGTGGGAACTTATTAACAGCATGCAAAAAGTCAGCCACATCTGCAATTTTCTGACAGTTCTTAGAAGCAAATTATTATGTATGAAAGAAAAGTACATTAAGAATAGCAACTGTGTTTTCCCATTTGAAAAGACACAGCTGTGTCTCAGTTGCAGCACAACAGGGATTTAAACCATTTGTTTTGAGTTCTTTTGAAATAACACCAAAAATTCCAACAGTGTGATGATATCTCCTTTAATTTCTAAATGCTTCATTAACTAGGAAAACTTACGTTCATCATTCTCCCATGTTTACAATAGGGCATGTGTGTAAACTGGTGAAATAATACTGTATACTCTGATTGGCTGATTATTCATGAGTATTAGCTTGTAAAACTAATAATAGAAGACAGTCACATACACAGCTGTCATACCTGCTCTCTTCCAAACACACACTTTCCCAGCTACTGCCACTCACCTTGATTGCTCTGCCTCACACAAACCTACACCCGTGGCCAAAAGTTTTGAGAATGACACAAGTATTGGTTTTCACAAAGTTCCCTGGCAATGGACCCAAAATTTCATTGTTTTGTT
>JAUMHL010000017.1:17587810-17598117 GCA_032362345.1 Sandelia bainsii
GGTAACACAACTGAAGACATGTATCTTTTCATGAAAAACATGGTCATTCCTATGTGTGTCCAAACTTTTGACTGGTACTGTACACTGAAACCACTGAAAGAACTGACCTTAAAATTTTTGAGTTTTTGTTTATTACAAGCAATGAAAACCACATTTGTTTAAGACAGACTAAGATAAGATAAAAATGTATTTTGCAGTCAAGTTCCATTTCTTATATACATTCAGAACTGAGACCAAACTTCATAAAAGCTTAGTTTGTATTAATCTCTGCAATGAAGGAATAAAAAAAGAAGCAATATGTGTCGTTAAATTTTAACCACTTAGCCAAGAAATGGATGCATTATTATAACAAATACCTTTAAAGTTTTTGTAAAGACACTGAACTCAGCTCAAGTTTAACTGGGAGTCAGTGTAGGGAGGACAGCACCAGGGAGATGTAAGAAAGAAAAACACTGTATGTTGGTTATCCATGTTTGCTGGATGGGTAAATACACAGAAATTTCTCTTAGGATAATCTGATCATTTGAGAGCTAATGTGACTCGTTACACCTTCACCAGTACACCTTATTTTGTCACTGTTGTCACAGTGCAGATACATTTTCCCGTATTCTAGTCTTTACACCATATAGGGTGTAGACCATCAAATCAGTGATTCAACAACGAATCTGATCCAATTAAGAGTCACTTGAGTAATATGGCAGAAGGGGCAGGAGAGCTGAGGCGTGTTTGAATTGGCAGGAATCATTTGTTAGTGTTGGTTTGCCAGAGGCCACAACAGGGGTTTTGTTGGAGGAGTTTAATCATTGTTTTTCTACTTATTATAGTGGCTCAGCATCTCTAATCCTAGACTCCTGTAAACATGCTGTCTTGAAACAAAAACACAACTAAAGTTCATCAGGAGGTTCTGCCAGAAAAAGCAGCGGTGTCTTTACTTTGGAGGCAAACGTTTATCCATTCGGTTTTGAAAAAGGTTCAATTAACCTGAAGGTTGAGTAGTTGTGAGAAACTCCAGCAGCTGGAACACGGAAATCTCCAATATGGGAAAAAACAAAAACTGCTCTTGCTAAGTCAAAGGAAGTGAAGTGAGAAGTGTGAGAGGAGGGCATGGTGTGCTATGGATGTGGTGGAAAACAAAATCAAGCCAGCAAAAACTCAGATGTGCTTTCTGCAACTTTCCAGGTGCAATATATTTCACTGGATCATATATTTGTAATTTTCTCGCCCCAAAGTCTTAGCAACAGGCTGGAAGCACTAATTCATATTTGATTCTTTTTCTGCAAGCCAATAATGATCAGGATGTAACACCTCTCTCCCTCTCTCCACATGAACACTTCATGGCTGACTGACTGTGAAGAGAATTTAGTAGCTGTGACATACTGTAATGTAACGGGTTTGAGGCTAAGTCAGCCCATGAGACCAGTTCTTTTTGCAGATTCAGTGACGTGATGTCATGCCTGTACAAGAGAGATGTGTCTGTCTGCTATTAAAAAAAAAATCTTAATTCGGACAGTAATTCAGATTTCATTGCAGACAGTTGGATAGAAATGTTGCTCTGTCTGTCAGTCCGGTCTCCTAACTTTACTTCACTCATCCTGTGAAGAACCTCAGCATCTCCTGAAGGGATTGGCTCCATAATTTAAACAGACAGGAAGTTTTTTTCACCTATATAACAACTTTTTACTGCACAAATCTTTATATACAGCTTCAGATAAGATTACAATTTTATTGAAAACACAGATCCATTTCCTCTCCTTATATTCCCTTTTAAATTGATTAAATTTAAATTTCTCCCAACCCTCAATGTCCGGGTCAGGTCAGGTTGTGTAATTTCAGTCATAATGATGTTAAATCTGCTTGGAGTAGAAGGTAGCACAGTGAGACATTACCTAACCTAGATACACATGCACATATACATAGACACAATTTGAGACGTTAGCTAACCGTTGACTTGAGAGGCCCCCAAAGAGCTCATTACATAGACAGCTGTAAAAACAGACTTGGACTTTCACTTTGGCACAGGTAACTGTTATTCTGGATGTTTGTATGAAGACAGGGGTCACACCTGCTGCATTGAGTGTAGTAAGTCAGCAAAGGGGCTGCAAATAAATATATATTGTGTGAGGCTATGGGTGAAATCCACAAAGGTTCAAATGTCATTACAGTGGTGAAATGGGGCCTAAATATTTTGTTGCTGATGAAAGTTAGGAAAATTCCAACTCCATTCCCAACAGCCCTCCTTCATTCCACATTAAAGAATATCAACACATCCTCATACGTAAGCGACATTCCCTTTTTTATACTGATCATGAAGAAACTGCTTCCTAAAGTCCTTTCAATATCTAAAGCTAATATGAGGCTGAAGCAGTCTGAGTTTATTAAATCAAGTGCATATGTTTGATTAAAGTCTTTTTAGTGTGAAATTCACCCTTTGTGTTTCCCTGTTGAGCTGCAGTGGTAGGAAAGTAACAAAAGTCAAGTCAAATAAAATTACAAAAAGTCAAAGGTGGACTTTGCCTCAATGGGTTTTAAAATATGCTCCGCAGCATCACCCTATGTACTTAGATCCTTGAATCAGATAAAGCCAAAAAATGGAGGAAACCTCTAGAAGAGCAGGAGAGGAGCGATCCCTCTTCCAGGACAGACAGAGCAATGCACATGTATAGATATATGTATAAAAATTGCACTAAAACACTGCAACTTTGGAGGATATCCATTTTTGTTAATTACATAGGAAACATTTTTGGAGAGATTTCTTTAAGGCCTGTATTAGCAGGAGAAATGGTTACAGGAAACAAAAGCTGTTTCAGTGTTGATATGGGCACCTGAATGTTGTTTTAACGCAGAGCTGAAAAACTGTGAACCTGTCCTTTAAGGTGCACTAATATGTATTTTATATATAGATATTTTATCAACAATGAGTCAGAAATGCCATGTATGTAATTGTACATAGTAAGAATTATCACTCTCTCTGCAGCTCCCCCCTGTTCTACAGATCCTTTAGTCTTTCTGCTCATTGTTTGGTTTTGGTGTCTGCAACTTTACTATGCTGGTTCACTTTCATCACTCTACACCCTGAATGAAGCGTGCAGCCCAGACAAAGCTATAAGGCCACTTACGCTACCTGCTGATCACCAAATGGCACGATGACAAACTAAGTGACTGTCATGAACACAGTGGATATTTTAAATTCTAAAGAGCCAGAAACTCCCCATTAAAAGTTAGTGGAGACCAAAATAGAGCTAAAGGGAGAGTGAATACACAGTATATATAGTTAGATACACTATAAAAACGTATTTCAAAATGAATGCTCGTTGTGTGTGAATGAACGTTATGGGTCGATCACGTCAGTGTCTTTATACTGTAGCTTGTTCTGCAGACTTCAAGTGCCCAGCAATGAGCTGGAAAAGCGATTAGTCCAGTTTAGCATATGACTCAAAGCAGGGGGGAAACAATAAGCCTGGCTTTGCCCATAATTAAAAATATACTTGCCAAGGCTTCTAAAACTGACAGTAACACATTGTATCTAATTTGTTTAATCCATGCACAAATAGAAAGGTATAAATGACAATTTGTGGTTTTACAGGGAGTTACCATTTCTAGGAAATCAACAGCGTGGACGCAGTGACTTCCTGGAGTTGTGTCAACACAGTAATGTTGCCAGGAAACTTTTGCTAAAGCTGAGTTACTGCAGTAAGTAAGTGCTGGCCAATTGAGTAAAGTTTTTTTTTATTATCAAGAAATAGTTCCATCAGTGATGTTGGTTAATTCCCACACAAACTATTGCTTTTTTATTTCAGTTTAATTAGTGAGCTTTAGAGGTTTGAGCTTTGTTGTTTTTCAGTGTTGTCAGTTTTCATGCTAAGCTACATTAATCACCTACAGTCACACAAAACACACAGGCATGAGAACTGTATCAACCTTTTCATCTTATTCTCTGACAGAAAGCAATTATATGTGTGGCTACAAATGTTGAATTATAAATTAGTATTCAAACTGGATTTACTGGTTTTAAATGTCATTTAATGTGTCACTTAACTGTAGATATGCAGCAGCAGCAGCAGCAAGAAGAGCACTCCACACAGAGTTAAAACCAGGGACGTGCAGAGTTTCTCAGGGGCAGAAACTCAAATATAAAAAATGAACTATTTAGGTGTAGGATTAACATTACAGTTGAAATGTAACAAACCTCTGTTCTGTACAGTGAAATATGTGTTTTCACACTGATGTTTTATTGAGAAAACAATAGATGCTCATGGTACAAAGGATGTGGTCTGTTCTACATATGGCTGATACAAACATATGAAGAACCGTGCATTATTTCATGGTTCTTCAAACAATGTTCTTGATGAGTCCTCAGGTTTATGGAGAAAGTTATCGAAAGAATACGCTTATTCTGCATTTTATCTGTGTAGCATTTGTTCTCTGGCAGATACACGTGATCTGACCCTAAAATGCTTGAAACTTGTTAATGTTTAGAGATTTGAGGTGTCAGTAGGAAAAAGTGGCTAACACCACAGTGGATTATTAATGTTGAGGGGGCACCTTTGATAAAGAAAAGGAAAAGGGCAGGGGCTTCAGCCTCAAAACCCACCCTGATGCACATACCTGGTTAAAACCACTGTGGTGGGATACCTCCTTTCTTGAGATCTGCTCCTGCCTAATTTTGCCAGATTTCACAGGCTGTTCACCAACTGTCCAGTCATGTGGGATAAACCGTATACAGTATGTGTGCCCCCAGAGGGAACAATGCACAAAAAATGTATTTGTAACACACATGAAAATACAGACTTACAATTTGCATGTCACCTGCTTACCCTGACCACCAGCACCAGCCCAGCAACACTTTTCCTCCACCAGAGGAAAAAAGATTTGCCTGCGAAACAGCTTCCTCCAGATGCTCTGCAGTCAAATAATTTCAATAAGTAACTGAACATTTAATATAGAGACTAAATTAAAGTATTGTATGTTTGTTTCCTTTGCATGGCAAGAAAGGAAAAGTTAGGTCTTGCATTATTATAACCATGTGTTTGGAGTTTGGAGGAATATTAGTCTGGAACTGGAGAACGCTGGCTGATTTATTTTCCTACATTTTACTTCTGGCACACTGATCCAGCATGTCCCATATTGGCACCAGAAACTGTGGTGTGAATTGGTTCAGCTTGTTAATGCTAATTCCAATAAAATGCTTCTTCTCAGTTACTGAAGCCTGGTGAGAAATCATAATGAGTAATACCTAATAAGCATAAATCAGAACATAACCCAACACATGTGCAGTCGACTTTTACATAAAAATGTCTGTTTGATGAACAACTGAGAAAACACTACTATTCTAAACAGAATATGTAATAAATGCAATTAACTTTGTTAGTTTAGTTTTGCATTCTGTATTTTCAACAGTAACAAAAACATTTGGTGAAATTCGTCCAATCAGTCTAACCAAAAATAGGTTTACGGATGGATTTAATTCCCACGTAGTGTTTGGTTTACCTGTGCTTTTCTGTAAACTCTTGGGATTTTGTCATTAAGACAATAATTGGTCTGCCAATCATCTATTTTGCAACCTGAGATTTTTTTTGTTTATGAACTACACTGGCCATTCCTTCTCCAGCTTTGCCAAACAATCAGTTTGACTGTAAAAGCTACAGTTCTGTGTCCTGGATATCATCATTGCAATGTAGAAACAACATGATGGTGGTCTTATTGTGGGTTGTGTTGTGTGGGTTTTCTCACATTGCTTTTCTTGTAAGGTAAAATAGGCTAAATTATGTCAGAGACCACGCAGGACCCACATGGCAGACAGCTGTGGTAACCGAGAGGACGAGCTGTGATGTTTCTCAACATTGAAAACCAGTCATTTGGGTACTGAAGTAAAAAAAAAATTCTCTTCTACTTTGCCATTATCTAATATAAACTCCCATTATTTTGTCCACAAAATACTTCTGACAGTTTGCACATTCTGGTGCTCATTAATTAATAATCAAAAGGCAGTTCAGCAAAGATTTAATGCAAATGCAAGTCATGATGAAGCTACAGGCCAAAACCCAAACACCTTTTAACCACCATCAGTTCATTCCTTCTATTTATAATACTAGCTGCTTCTTACTATGATTCAGCATAGTTTTTGTCAACTTTCAGAGTTCGCTATCTACCAAACATTTCCTATTTTTGTATTTAATTTTATAATAGCTGAATAAGCATCTTAACTTGCTCAAACATGGTATGTTTCTTTAAAATTTGAACTCAGACACACAGTTAGACCCTCACTTAACCCTCATCCAGGGAGGAGCTGCAGAATAAAACCTTCTTTTCCTTTCCCTCCCTGTGTTTAGAATAACACAGGTCCAGCTGCTTCAAGTGGAAACTCTATTCAGTCTCTCTGCTCTCTGTTCTTTATCAGTACCTTGTTGTACTCTACCAGAGGAGGTATGTTGGCCATTACAAATTTAAATACCCGCTGCCCTGTGTAATGTAACCTGACATATATCCGTGTTCCTCCATATTGCAATATGTCCTTACTACATGTGCTAACATACATTACACATATGCATGTTCTCTGGGGTTCATTTGCACATGAGATATAAGGAAAGGGAGAAAAACATGGGAAAACTTAATTTATATGCACTTAATCACTCTACTGTGCTGCACTATACCTGTACTGTATCTTCTGTACTATAATAATTTAATGTAATAACTCTCTCACTTCAATTGTTTTACACAATTTGTTGACCTTTGCTGCCAGTCAATAAAATGAGTTTTCAGTTTCTTGTGAAATATGCTGAATCTCTATATTTGTGTGTGTTTATTTATGTGCAGTGAAATATGTAATTTATAGTAGAACCGAAATGTATGTCAGAAATGTGTGTGAGTTCTTCACATTTATACTGATTATAAATAGTAGCATTAGTAGTATGTTATATAATATGTGTAAAACAGACACAGTGAAATGCGACAAACAGGAATCCTTTAAAGCACACAAGTCAACACGCATAATTGTTTCCATGAGGAGCAGATTATGGCCAAGCTGTAAATGTGACAGGGCCTTGAATGTCGTGATAGTAACTGTACAGCTGTGGTTTGTAGGAGTCGGGGGTCTCTTGAGGCATCAGAGATAATTATGGGACTTTTAAAATCTCACAAACATGCAGTCAAACGCAACCAACCACCTACACAACAAATTCTTATACACACACTTATCGTAAACATAGGAGATTTTCTTCTGAATGCAGTTATTTGGCGAATCTTTTTTAGGGTATTTAGGCCAAAGCCTTCTTGATTCTTCACAGCTCAAAGTATTCATATCCAGAAGACCTTTTTTATTCCTCAGGATGATGGATATCTTCAGAAAATCTACTGTACAGGCTAATGGAAATCCAAACTAAACCTTTTTCTGCAGGTAATTCTTTCTGAGTTGCATCACACATCACATTTTCCGTCATATTTGAACTGCATCCTCTTGCTTTCCAAACATTCCTCTCACAGGCTTCCAGGAATCTGGTTCCCATTAGCGTTTGGAAACCATTCTGATATTTGTATCTGTGATTGATTGAGAGGGACTGTTTACTCTGGAGAAGTTATAAGTTAAACAGCTGACACTTCCTGTACTCAATGTGACGCTCCAACAGGATTAAGGGAATGTTGGTCACAGTTTGCAGCCCCTGCCTGACCCAGAGAGGCTATGTGACAATGTCAAAATATATACCTATTGAGTGGTCATTTTAGCAATCATGTTGGACGTGCACAACCATATCTATATCCACAAATTCTGAAACATAAATGTTTTTTGTAAGAAATATTCTATGTAGTTTTCCTGTCACTCATGGGCATTCAAGTACTGCAGCAGCATCTACTTTGCAAGAATAAATAATCTATTAACAGTACATTATTTGTTTAATATCTCCTCCATGGTCACATTTGATACCTATAAGCATTTATTTAGCAGAGCTGTTTCATGCACAAGATCCCGGGCACTCTAACGGTAAATATCCACACACTGTAGTCATAAACTCGTTATGCAAAACTCACACTTGCAGACGAACACACACAAACACAAAGACCTGCCAGCCCGAACAGCAGAAGCCCACATGCTGAAAAGAAAAAAAAGTCATCTTGCAGAACCTCACTGCAGAAATTCATCTGGTCTGTATTTGCTCCATGTTCGTAACAAATCTGTCATCTGAACATATGTAAAATAGGAACAAAAGAAATACAACAAAGATCACACATGGAAAATGTAACAAACTCTTATTCAACTTCTCCCTTAGCTCCACACAAATACGTGAGAGGAAATTCTATAACAAAGTTTTACTATAGATTAGAGGGTTTAAACTGATTTATTTCTGTATTTTTGGCAATTATAGCTTCGAATCGTAGCTGATTGGACCAAACTGGGTCAGTTACAGAGATAAAATCTGGCGCATTTAACGTTTCTACAAGTCTTCTGACACATGCTGCTCACTGTTCTTAATAACATGGTTTTAAAAGAATTTGGCTTTTTAGTGTATTATGAATTTCTTCAGATGCTGAAGAAATCTCTCTGAAAACACAGAAGTCTTTCACATACTTTATGCAGCAGTTCTTTCAAACATCAGTAAACAGACTTTCATCTGTGAAACAGGAGGAATTATCCTTTAAGGTTTGTTTGAAGCTTACTTCTCAGACCAGTGGGATGAGTCAAGAACATATTTCAAAGCAAGTAATAAGGGCTTTAGACAATTAAGACATGTCGTGATGTTCCATTGTACTGTTTCTCTTCCTGGGCTGTTTACAAGACATTGCAGTAAATGCTCTTGTTGCCTGGTTGCAGGCATTTTATCTGACTTAATGTGTTTAGAAAACTACTGAAACCACATTTTCACCAGAAACAAACGCTGTACAACATTGTTTGCAGTGTGTTTGAAACATCATGGTTGACCTTTTAGACCCCAAGAACACCCCCCCCACACACACACACACACACACAGTCATACACACTTTGTCATGTCAGTTTCCTTATTCAACAAAAACAAACAATGCTGTTAAAAACAAGTTGTGTGCATCTGTGTGTGCACATGTGACACCACATTCTAGTGTATATGGCCACCACATGGGGCCAGAGGAATGTGGAGTGTGACGACAAGATATGCATGGAGTGTGTGTGTGTGTGTGTGATTTTAATAATAACAGTGAGATGGTTCACTACACTGCCCTGTCCACTTAGGGCCATGGCATGTAGGTGTGTGTGTGTGTGGTCCCTTTGTAACATTATGAACCAGCAGCAGATGTTAAGGTGACCGCCATGTGGGCGGTGCATGATATTTCCTGTGTGTGTGTGTGTGAGAGAGAGAGAGAGAGAGACCTCTACAAGGGTGGTAGAGGTTATTGTGACTGGAAGTCTGGCAGATAAAAAAAACTAAGATAAAAATAACTGAGACCACCATGGACCTCACTGCCTCTTCTTTACACACAAGTTGTGTGCAGACCATTTGGCACCATGTGTTACAGGAGTAAACAGAACAAATGTTTCGCTTTTCTTTTACATAACTCCTCTCTGTCTCTTGTTTAATGTAGCTGGTGGCTGAAGTACAGTACGGAAAGGATGACAACAAATTTCCTATAAACAGGAATACTCACACACAGGAAATGAAAACTGAAAACTGAAGGCTGCATGATGACTGACAGACTGCTACAGGTACAGTAAAACTATGACACAAAGGTTATAACTGAAACAGTTGATGTCAGTGCAACTTCTTTTCTTCAGGATCGAAAGACTGCTCAAAATGAAGATGAATGGAGTAATAGGCAGGTGAAAATGTTAAGGAAACACTTAATTTCTACCATAAATGGTCTGTATTTCAGTTTTTGAGCCGACGCCCTTCACCACAGAATGAGGCCTTTCAGTCTCCCTCAGTCAGGTGAAAGTCTTCATTTCTTTACTATTTCTGGCATCCAGGATTAAAGGTTTTCCACTGGACAGCAGTCACTATGGTGGACCAGACAGTGAACTACTGTTTTCAGAGGGAGGAGTACAGAGGTTGACCTTTTGATGAGCTTTTTCCAGTGTGGCATTCTGGACACCAAGGGAGGAGCCACCATGAAGGGGCCACAACATGATTAAAGGGATTAGAAAAGATGGCAAGAAATATGTTTGTTTTTTTTTATCTTTCTATAACTCTGTTCTTTTTCTTGAGAAACACTAACAATTTCTGTGAAGATTCTCAGTCATCCAGGTCATGGTTATCTAAAAAAAAACGGTTTTTTTTTTTAATGGCAACTGGACTTGTTTTAGTTCCTTGACTACGTTTCACCCTCCATTCCAGAGGGCTTTTTCA
>JAUMHL010000017.1:17598456-17620172 GCA_032362345.1 Sandelia bainsii
ACAACTGAAGACATGTATCTTTTCATGAAAAACATGGTCATTCCTATGTGCGTCCAAACTTTTGACTGGTAGTGTATTTAGCTCTTTGCTAACATGTTAGTTATATGTCAGAACTATAATCGATAACATGTATAATGTTATGATTACAGCTTGTTGCACTGCTCCCAGGAGGCCAAAAAACTGTTAATGTAAGAATAAAATTAATTAATTCAGTTGTGTAGGATTTCCTATATAAATTAGTTTACTGGGAACATAAATTTGCCATATAACCTACAATAAAACTCTTACTTACTATGTAAACTACAGTAACATATTTAAAAGATTAACAACTATGGCAACACTGTAGCTCCACAACAACAATAACAGTTGTGCAGAACAACTGTTATTGCTTTTCCTGCTATGTACTGTGGTAAAACCTAAAACAGAAAACATTTCTATTAAGTCATGATTTATTTTGCATATACTGTAAGCAAGCCCGCAGACAGTTTCTAATTAGCTGGTGAATTCCACAGTTCCTCAGTCACAAACTACAAAAAAAAAAACAGACACCAGTTGATGTGGACACATCCTTAGTTTAAAAGACATTTTACAACAGTATCAGAACAAAGGCCTTTTCCACAGGCAGACAAGTTTTTTAAAAGCAAAGCAAGTTGAATAAACACTTTTTATATGTATTTTATAACACATGCACTTGTTTTTGATTCATGAACTAGTTTTTCTGACTCTTGTCTAAAGATTCTAAGGCAGTCTGACTGCACCACCTAGGGTTGAAAAAGATTTTTATAAGCAGCTGCTGGGCTGCAACCTGTGATTTTATATTCTGTATAACTGAAATAATATGCAAGCACCATATGTTGAATATTTACTAATACTTGGTAGCATTTAAGTTTTGTTTACAACATATGACTTGTAACAGTTGTTACACATTCAGTTATATATAGCAGTAATTTCTTTAGTGATCTACATTTGAGTAAATCAAATATGGTAAAGACAACACTGTGACGTATCCTATGAACTATGTATAATTGTTTTATAAAGTTGTCTTTACTGTCTCACCTTCAAGTGCATGTGTCACTCTTCCCTCCATAGCTGTTCTGTAGTGTCTCTAGTAGAATGCTAAGTTGTGCTGACTGAATCTTATCCAGGATTGGTGGCCAAGATTCCTGCCCCTGCCCACCCACCTTCTGGTCCTGGAAACCAATCACCCGTTTACCCTTTTGCTTCCGTTACTGGTCCAGCCTTCAGTTCACGTACTGGTCAAGCAGCCCAAATCAACCACACCTGATCTATAAGCTCAGCAGTTATTAGCTGTGGTTTTGTGTGAGCAGTCGGACACTGTGCACCTCTCTGTACTTATGTTTTGTGTGCCTAATGCTTAGTTGTTTCAACTTGTATGTGTACTGAAATACTTGGTGTTCTGTGTTGACTAGAGTCTGCTGGGAACTCGTTAGGAATTTGTGACTGAGTTAATTAAATTGCTAATTATTGTATTTGGAGTCTGGGGCCTAGCTTTAGATCTTAGGATTCCTGTTCTTAAACATTTGCACGTACACTAAATGACGACTGTGTTTAGACAAAACAAGGTTTAGGCGTGCTCCTTCCTTATTGAGTTAGGTAATATCTGATTTGATTGAACTATAGAACCTGCTTATTTTTTCACCAATTTAGATTTTAGGAACATAACACTGATGAAGATGTAAACCTCTGACACACACAGAGGCACTTCCCACACCAATAAAAAAAAAGAGTATACTTTTCATACTGAATGATGACTGATGTAGTTTTTTGAAGTGTGTTAAAAAGTCTATATCACAACAAGGCTGCAATGTACTTTTTTCATACTACTTGTGTGTTTTGTGCATTTTGTTTACGCACAGATTAATAGATTATGGATGATTATTGGAGTACTGAAGACATTTTCAGGTGAAACTGTGTATGACAACAAAGGAACAACAAAACAAGGATGGTTGTATGTTGTGTAAGACAGGGAATTTCCACTCACTAATACAGGGAAAGATCAGACAGATCAATAGCTTAAATAACAGAAGTAGAGACAAACACAACCTTTTAATCTAATCTCTACATAGTTAACAACAGCCTGTAACGCTGATGCATGACTCTTTTCATTTTAATGTTTTATTCTTCCTTCTTTTAATTATGTTGAATACTGTAGAACAAGAACAGCCTCAGAACCTGAAAAGGAATATTGTATGCTGTATCAGCTTCTCACTAACTTGATTTTTAATCTTGTTTGCTCCGTAAAAGATGTTCAGCCTGCAAAAACAAAACACAAAATAACAGCTCTATCAGTTTCCTCATATTAAAAAAAAGTCAGTTCTCTTTAAAGTCAACTGAGAATCTGTACTGGGGGTCAGCCATTGCAAAACACTGAAGCATACCAAGAAGTCAACAGGGTCCTCTGGTTTGATCTTGCAGCACTCTGACATGGCCTCAGTAAGCGAAGGCATCACAAACTTCATCAGATAGTTCCTCAGTGGAAGAGCGTGAGCTTCCAGCAGCTCACACTCCTCTCTTTTCACCTCAGCCAAATTTTTCTGCTAATAAAAGATCATTCTTGCTGATATATCACATATATAAATTTCCTTCCATAAAAGTTAATATATTGGATTGAAAAGCAGCTTGCATAAAAAAGCTTTAAGTAACATCTTATTTCAGTGTTTGTTTCTTCTTTCAACTTACCCACTGCTTGTACTGAGCAGCCATCTCAGCCAGTGCAGCCTCATTCTTGCGTTTCTTCTCAGCAGCCACTGCAGCCAGTTTCTGCTTCCTCTCTTCTTCTTTCTTTCTGTCCACCTCTTCCTGCTCCTCTGGACTCATGCCGTAGTTCTTGGGTATCCCTACCATCTCTGTGATCTTCCTCATAACATTTGTATATTCTGGATCATCTGTAGTGACGTCTGGAGAAGAATCAGACAAGCTTTACAAAGATTTCCAGTTTCTACAAACCTCGTCTCTACACATTAAACAATACTGTCACAGTGACAGGACATCTGCTATGTTACCTTATGTTCATATGTGGCACAAAAAGGAAGAGTGCTGTGTTTGTCCAAAGAGGACAGAAACATTGCTTCCAACTTTTTTTTTTTATAAATCTGAAAATGTCTGACAATAAAACTAAAATCCTCTTTGAAATGAAAAACAAAGCAATGATCAGAGGTAATTTAAAAAATGCTTTATGCCTCGATATGCAACCTTTGTGTCTTGTTTGCAGTGTGGATCATGTTGTGTTTTGATATATACTATGTACCAATTTGTTCTGGGTGAATCTCAAGCTCATCAAAGTAGTCCAGCAGGGTTTCCTCAGCAGTAGTGCGTTCTCTGTACCTCATCAGGCGAGGAACAAATTCATCCTGGGTGAAACGCATCTTCTCTGCCACACTCTCTGAGAGTCCTTGTACTCGTTTGGTTAGGAAATCATCAGATGCTTCAAGTGCAATAACATGCTCTGCAAAACATAAAACAAGTACGATCATATAGTGCTGAAACTAAAATTCAATTCTATCAGTTTGTAGTAAATTAAAGTGAGAAGTATATTACAAACCTGGAGTTATTTTCTTGTTGTACACAGGTGTTTTAACATTCGAATCCTGGTTCTCAGTGCCCTCGTCTGAGCAATAAAAGCACAGCATATACATCAGGGCAATAAATATTAGTAAGAGTGATAGAATAATTAAAACAATGGATGAAACTTACCCAAGAAAATCAACTTTGCTTGCTCATAGGTCTTAGGGTAGCCATCTAGAACAAATCCTTGGTTCCTGCATGGCTTTGAATTCAGCTTTTCTTGCAAAATGTCAAAGAATAGATGATCAGCCAGTCGACCTGGTGGATTAAAATGCTGTTTTTTTAAAAAGCTGAGAAACGAAAAGGCTCTTTGACATCTACTCTACATAATATAAAGCTATAAACTATCCAACCACAGGTTTATCATATCCTCCTTAGTCATAGTAGAATGGACCAAAATTAAATGATTTATTTCAATAACAGAGATTGACTATAACCATTACTCCTATTTAACTAACCTGCATTCATTTCCATGCTTTTGTGAATATTTTCCAGTTGTGTCTGTGCAGCAGCTGTTACATCCTTACTGGCACATTCTGGGTCACCTCCATTCACTATCGCCTTCTAGCATACAGAAATATGACACATGACAGTGAGTATGTATTTTCCATCCTGTACACCACAGTTACCCTCAAATTATGCCTACATATTCATTGCATCTCTTATTTTCAACATGAAACTCCCCACTAGGGGGCAGAGTATTTCCCTTAGTTACAGTGCATGTCAGTAGTGAGCAAAATGAAATCTGTCTAATAGAAAAAGTAATAATTGATCTTACTGACCAGTTCTGTAATCTTTTCCTCAATGACCTCTTTGAGCTTGATGTGGTGTATCTGGTAGTGGCTGCAGAGCTTCTCTGCAACAGTGGTTTTGCCAACAGCTGGAGGTCCAACAAGGCAGATTCTAATCGGCTACAAATGTGGAAGAAATGTGAAAAGATAATCAGGGGAACTATTATCTGCTAAAACAGCTTTTTACACCAACCTATTAAGGTCTTTGTATTGTTTTGGATTACTTTACTGATATTTTGAATCCACAAATACTGTAGCATACAGGGTCATCTCTTAAACACTCTTGTCCTACAAAGAAGTTCAATGGGTTTTCCATTGTCAGTAGATGCTTTGAAGCCTTGTATGTACAGTACAGTAGTAGCAATGGGAGTGAGAAACAAGCACAGTTTGAGGCTTTCCCTCATTTGACAGACTTGGACACTTACAAGTAGCTGCCTAGTCTCCTTGTATTCCTCCACAATGCTCTCCATGTTCTCAACCATCCCGGCTTCAGATGTCCAGTGAAGGTTCAATGAGTCTTTTATAATAAAAGCGTCCAGGCGAAGGTTGATATTAAGACACTCCAGTTCCTCTGGCTGAAATAAGAGACAAACATTAAAGATTATTCACTCTATGATAAGTGTGTGTCAGTAACGTACATATAAATTTTGCTCTAATTGTGTCTGATAGCAAGCAAACATTTACATTTGTAACTCGTAGCACATACTGGAACAGCTTGAGTGACTATTCATACTCAAAAAGTGCCTGTTTCTATATTTATTTGCTTGACAATATGGTTCTTTTCCATGCATATAGAATAAGAAAAAACATGAATGGAGAGAGACGACTAACACTAACAAATAATCCCTGCTACTCAAATACTTTACCTGAAAAGCATTCATGCTGATGGCTTCCTCTTCAGGTAATTTGTCGATTTTCCCTGGTCCAAGTTTATCACTTATTATCTAAAAAGTTAAAAAAATTTGAATCATTTTTGTGCACCACTTCTTTTTTTGTCCTTTTGCCTTCACAGCAAAAAGGTAAAACCAGCCTCAGACCACTAAAGGACGCAACAATAGTGTTAGTACAAATATATATTTTTTCTTTGATGCTGCATATTTACACAGAGATTACCTTCACAATATCCTCCAAAGTGTTCTTGGAATCGTCAACGGCGAGTATGTACTTTGACTTTGGCCAGAGTTCAATGATGTTTTGGATCACTCTGAAAAGGGAACACAGTCAGTTCAGCTTTGCATTAATGATCTCAAAGCTCAAATTATTTAGGTAGAAGGAGAGTAAGTTAAAATCACCCTGCAAGGTCATATACGTGAATCATGGGAATGTGATTTGCGCCCTGTCCAAATATGGGAATTTTTGGAAACTGCATCAACCAAGACACCTGTTAGAAAATGATGATATTGCAATTTATGCATACACTATAAACACAGAGTATATTGTTTGAAATTATTATCATTTTGTTAACATTTACCTTGAAAAAGTAGTGAAAGAGGTTCTCTCCCTTTCCATACTGAAGACCACAAGCTACAACATAACTCGTAAGTTTGGACTTTTTCTGTAAGATTGTACAGTCAGGACAACTGAATTTCACTCTTAATTGCACTCGGAATTATGAAACTGAATCTGCACTAAAATATTACCATAGCATAAACGTCTACTATTGTGTTAAGATATTTACAATGGGATATTGATTTATTTAATATGATTTTACCCATCTGCCCAATTTCAGGACAAGTTTCTCCAGATGGTTGTGGTTTTTGAAACTGGGATGCGCTCTTTTTCTTCTGAAGTCTTCCTCTGTTAGCAGAAGATCTGCTTCATCCTGAGGAGAGAAATTAGGTTGTGTTTTATGCACATGAGTGGAAAAGTGGAAAACCTGCCTACATTTTCCCCAGACTCACTGGATTCTGAGGCTTGGTCACGGCCCTGGTCATCACCGTTGAGACTAAGATGAACATTTTCCGAGACTTGAAGTTTTCCAGCTCAGCATGAAGGGCTGTTTAAAAGAAAGGAAGAAGAAAAACATACAGACAGGATAAAGGAAACAGGAATTACCCTTAATATAGTTAACCACATTATTGGATTATCTTGGATACTGCAACCTCTTGTAACGGTAAAAGAGCAACATATAATTAAGACAGTTCAACCAATTAAAACCTATCTCACTTACTTACCTGTAATTGCCCATGTTGCTTCTTCAACATGCTGCTGTGTAGCCATCTCTGAGATGTTGTACACCACCACGTCACATTCCAGCAGGTGCTGAAGAAGCTCATCTCGTGTGGGTGACTACCGAAGGACATTGTATATCTCATTTTTATAGTCTTTCATTTGCCATGTACATTGCATTATTCAAAGATGTTATGAACCCTGTTTGCAGATTAAGTGTTCAGATCCTTTACTTAAGTAAAAGCTTTACAGTAGATAGAGATGTATGATCATATCTCATACAAATAAGGTGAATATAGGTGACTCTTATAGGGAAGCGATGGTATTGCAAAGAAGCAAAATACACTTGTAATATGCAGCCTGTGTCCTCACTGGGGGTGTGGCAGAGTACCCGCAGTATCACATTACTGACTTTTAAAAAAAGGATGTGTAAAAGTCCTGCATTCAAATTGGTTCCGTATTATTTAATAATATACTTAAGCATCCAAAAGAAAAAATACTAATTATGTAGAATCCACGCACAACAGAATTTTACTGCTCTCTATAGAATATATACAGTATATTAGATTATTATAGAACAGTAGTCTAATTTATAGCAGTAAATCATGATATACAAGCTGCACATATGCTTTGTAGAAAACGAAAACTAATCTGCAGTTGTCAAATAGTCAAATACTCAATTTAAATTACTCTTCACATGAAAAAGAATAAAAATATAAAGTGGCATAAAATAGTAGCTGATTGAAAGAAGCTGCTATTTTGTACAGATGTAGACCATAGATGTACAGTAGCTACTTTCCACCACTAACCCAGGCTACATGTTTGAATACAGACGGAAAAATATTTAATGCCTGTTTTGATGCCTGACTCACCGCATACTGTTCCAACAGAAAGCTTCTTTTTTCATCTTTGGAGGAAGAAGACACAGTTCCCACTATCTGGAAAGCAGGTTCCCCTTCAGGAGAGGCTGAAGTCTCCTCATACTCAGAGGTCTCTCCGGCTACACATGTGAATAAAAACTGGTGAAGTAGGTCAGAACAATTAGTTATAGTAAACTGGTGGATGCCATCTTCTATTAGATTAACAGCTAGCGACATAAACAATTTAACTTTACCATACGTTACCTCGGCGATGTGTTTGGAGGAATATCTATCGACGTCGCTGACAAAAACGCGTTTGGGACGAGTTTCTTGCTTTTTGTCCCCCATTTTAAAAAGGTGACTTATGCTTTGACCTTTTAGTGATGACTAAATAGATAGACTAACTAGAAAGCTCTGAGCTAACTAGCTGTGTAGCTACATAGTGGACATAAACAAGCTGTTGCTAGTCGCACGTTGCCATGGACTCACCGCGGTTGCTCTGGCTCAGCCAATGAAACGCTCCGTTGAGAACGTGTAAGGTGACGCGTTACGTTACTTTGGTTACTTTACGTATCCAGCTCATTGCTTTATGAGTAACGAAACGTTGGATTACTTTCTGTTATTTTACTTAACTAGGCTACTTTCACTACATTTAGTTTATTTTATTTTTATCTTTATCATCTGTCAGTACTTAGAAAGGTTAAACCAGCTGCATCTTTACCAACTGTAAAGACAACTTTCTGTAGATAGATCCAAAAATCTCTACAGTTGCAGAGATCTTTGTCCTTTTTTCTTTTCTTTTAAAAAAAAATTAATTATAGACATTTTCTTTGCCACAACTTTCACCTTTGAGAATATGTTGAGCCAATCTGGACTGGAGTACTGGTACTTTTGTACTTTTATAGCATACCCAATATTACTTAAATAAACAAAACAGAACTTCTACTGATAGTAGAGTATTCTTTAGCCAAGTACTTTTGCTTGAATACTGCGTTTAGTGTACTGTATGGTATGGCCCTAGTGCAAACAGTAACTAATGATCTGTGAAGTACTGTTTTACCAAACTGAGAAGTCCTCCCAAAAAAACGTGCTCTTATTGCAGTCAACACGTAAGTAAGGTCTAAACGGAAATAACAACTAGTCTACTGGGTCTGGTTGTGAGGGTAATTGTGTAACTCACAATTATCTACCTATAAGACATTCATCTAGTTAACTGAGTTTTCTTTTTTCAGTAATTAGCTAGTAGACCGAGTAAGCCTATTTTACTAATGCCATTAGGAACTTGATGTTATGTTGAGTAATCAAGCAATAAACCATGATACATTTTACTGTACTTTTAATTCCAAACTGCCCAGTTGCAAAGGAGGGTGCATAATATTATTCTTCCATTATTGCCCACAATAATTATGAATAAATAAATACATTTTCAATAAAAAATGTATTTTGAGTAATTTTTCAACCAGTTTAGCAGTGTAACTTCCGATCAGATTTATAATAGCATACTGCAGATTTACAGTACTGATTTAACCTCTAAATAAAAATCATGGTATAGGATCATGAAATGTGGTGGCTTATATCTGTGTAGGTTTTATCCATGGTGTCACACTAGCATTCCTCTAATGCTACTATATTTCTCCTGCAGGGACTGCCAATGTAACTTCCCTATGCAGCTAAACATGCCACTTCTGCTCCCTAACACTCACATACAAATCACACACACACACACCTGTGGGCCTTAAGATCCCCTGGTGGTGCAGGACAATGACGCGCTGACATGGAAACTTTCAAATCACCCCATATATTTATAGAGCTGACATTATCTGAGGCTGAAGCTGCTGGCAGGGTTCGATGGTGTCTGCTCCACACAGGTCTCAGCACTCAGTAAAATCCTGCCACCTATTCAAAGCATTGTGATACTGAGGAGAGCTGTTCTGAGGATGAGGTTGTTTCTCGCCATGTATAGAAAACATCTCAAATTAAATGAACTAGTTGGTTTTTAATCAATGTGCTTAACGAGAGGTGTATACCAACTAAGGAATTTTATCAGTTTCCTTGAAAAGTCAACATTTAGCCCAGTATTAGCTTGTCAGATATATATTGTATGGGCACATATCACACAGTATATCAACTAATATCACAGTGCAAATGTCTATCAGTACATTTCTTTGTCTCCATATACAAATTTATGGCACCCTTATCAAAACTTTTCTGCATATATCAGATTTAAAAATTCTCAAATTTCAACATCCACATCAGTCTCAAGTTGGAATCTGAAAAAGTCTGGTTCTTTGAATAATATTTTTAGACGATGACAACATTATCTCTGCTGTCAAATCCTATCTCGTTTCTCAAGCACATGTGCGATGATTTACAATTACAAAATAGCTACTGATGTGATTGTTGTGATTAACATGTCAGCCGGCGTGCAGTTTGTCAAAGCCTGCAGAGCTGTCAGCTGTTTACAGCAGGCATGTGGCACGTTGAAATAACAGCTGGCGGTTCTGAGGGCAACACTGCAGCACTGACAACAAGATATTGTTCAATGCCGGGGGGGCTGCTTTCCATAATTCACCCCTCAGCAAGATTTGGTGCCAGTAATCATATGGTGTTATGGAAGGAAGCAAAACATTGCACTCAGACTCTGTGCCAGCTTATTAGAAAATGTACCAGCGTGTCTTTCTTGTGCTCTGTCTTTAACAATTTCTTCAAATACGTGTGACTGACTGTTAAGAAGCAATTGTTACCAACAGCTGCTCCAGTGTGTGCATGTGTGTGTGTTGGAGCCGGTGAGGGGTAGAGAGGCAGCCAGCTGTCAAGACAGACAAACCCTGTGCTTCCTACATTCCCATATAAGGACGAATGTCCCTCAAAACCATGACCCATTTAAGACCACTGTACTTCATCCTGATAAAGGCCTGGTGATAAAGATAGGACTCGGCCAAAAATGCTTCTTTGGCGTGAAGGGAGCCATTGACAAAACACAGCAATGGTTTCATCCAAAATTTTACTTGATGCTTCTGCCCCCAATTTTTTGCCAGACATTGTGGCAACAATTGCAGCACTTATCAGATTAATTACAGTAGCTCAGTGTTACCTTTGTTTGGTTTGGAGTTAAAGGTACTAAACTGGGAATGTGGATTACAGGGAAATTTCACATGAAACTTGGGAATTCAAGGCATCACCAACTAGGTTAAAATGCTGTCATTCTGGCTGCAATGATGAGATAATGAAGATAACAATTATGTGCATCTGAACACTCTACTGCTACTGTTACTGTGAAATAATATATAGAAGTTTTGCTGTGTCCAGTGGAAGAACACTGCATTCAAATATAATCAGGCATAATCCATGTAAAGTACATCCAACTTCAACACAGGCTTGTCAGATGCACATCTGGCTTTGATTCATCATCTTATATTGTGTTATCGTCATGCATTTCTAACATGAGGTGTGGTGGACAAACTCCACCGTCCTTGTTCTGTGCAAAAGAAGTCCTATAAGGTTTTGCCAGAATTAATATAATTGTTTCGCAGTGTCATATTGACAAATTAAGCGGGTATTTTTCAATGTCACTATCTTCTTTGAATTTTCTGTTTGTGTTAGACTAATTTTCATTTCAGGGACAATGATTTATCAACATAAGTCAATTTTCAACTGCTGTAGCTGCACCAGATTAGCTATTAAAACAACAATGAAACACAGATTGATAATAAAACATAAATAAAATAGCAAGTGAAAGCCTGACACAGTTCAACAAGCCGAATACTAGCCAATAGCTTAGCAAAAAAAAAAAGATGGAATCTCATTCTAGCAAAACTTTGGAAAAATGTTTTAAGAGAATCTTGAGGATTATATTTGCAGGATGCAAAGGTAGCTCTGTTATGTAAAAGCCTAGAATGGAAATAGAGAAGTAGGTTAGTGGCATCTCTCTCTGGGGGACATTATAGCACATGGCTACAAATGGAATATTTCAAAGTGTCAATGGCAAGTGGGGGGTATTTACATTCTTACTGCACTCACAGAGGCCTGATAGGATAGCATGGGGACGTAGGTTCTGGGGGGGGGGAAGTACAACGTGATGAATAAGGAGCCTGAGCTCTCGTCGTTCTACTCTCAGTCTATGGCGACATGCAGCCACTGGCACCTGTTCCACTCTACTTCCTTAAAAGGAGACGCTGGAGCCAATCAGAGCTGAGAACCAGGCCCAGATGGCACAGGCCATCCTAGGGATCTGTTGTCTGTTGGAGGTCTCTTCCACCCCCTCTTACAATATTGCCTCTCAGCTGTCTGGCATGTTTTTGGCCCCCCTTCCTCTCCCCCACCCATCACACACACACACACACACACACACACATGCCACAACACTGGCACACTATCACAGGCAGGTCCCCCTAGACGGCTCCTTAACCAGATTGCTCAGACAAGATCTCAGATTACCATCACCCACATCTCCAGTGTGGCGTTTCAGCTTAGTCATATTAACACATCCTGAGGGACCTAAGGGCAGCTTTGCAAAGTATGAGTGGAAGATAGATGCTGTTATGTCAGACTTATGTATTGAGCAGAAATATCAAGATGGTGACATGACGCTGTTGTTGTTACACTAACTTATTTTTATTAGTGTCCTAAACTCTGACTAGCTTTGAATTCAAAGGACATAAATTGATTCAAATGTCTTAATCTCATTATTAAAGAGTAGGCACAAGCACCATTATTATACTGTTAACTAGTATTTTGGCATGTAAAATACTATTAAATACTATATTCTAGAGAAGAAACTACATATATGTCGTCGATAAATGTTTTTAGTCACACTGAAATTAACATGGTTAACTTTTCAATTCTTTATCATGTGACCATCTGTTCAGGTAAAAGTCTTCATCATATGTACCACCGCTCTTTTCATCTGTCCATTGCCTTTCATCTCCAAAGCAGTTTTCTCTAGTTTGGTGGCATCCCTGACACAGGACCCACACACTTAACCATTTGGCTGAGCAGCACTTAATTTGGGCTTGTGTGAACTCCTGTACCCGCCCACCAGCCCCCAGCCTCAGGATGCTGGGACATATTTAAGGACCCCCTTGCACCCTCACACTTCGTCCCAGTGGAAACTCCAGTCTTGTGGTTACAACTTGGTGAGTGCCTTTTCAGTCTTGTTGCTGTAGGTTTGTGGAGTGTAGCGATCGGGAAGGATGAGTAGAGACTGCTTCTGTAAGAAATTACTGCTGCAACATGGATACATTTTGTTATAGCCTGAAGTTGTTTGTCGGTGATCAGAGTAGAGGATTTGTTGTTGGAAGATGGATGGAATCTGAAACCTAAGAGTAGGGATTAAAGCGGAAAGAAAAATAGGTAATATTGAACAGCTCAGGGACTGCTGCAATGCATGGTCAGGTGATCCATGTCAATCAACAGTGATGTGCATTCTGTAGATTAGTTTAGGATGCAGGAATGATGTTTGCTCTTGCTGTGGAGTGGCAGCTATGCAGATCTGATCAGTCTTGTACAAACTGCGAAAATCTTACTGTAGAGGCCAACACAGATAGAATTTTAGAGCTATTAATATTGAATTTGACCTGTTAAATGCAAAAAAAACCAAACAAACACTGGATTCACGTACACAGGTGAGGTTTTTCTTGGTGGGAAAAAAAACACATTTGAATTAGCATTAAAACATTAAATTGAAATTATACATTAGGTCTGGTAAGAGAATAACCTCCTTCATGTTTTTAATGAATGGCACTGACTGAAAATATTGAATAAAAAACAATATAATAGTATTAGAGTGGACATAATTAATACTATTTTCACTTTCCAGGTTTTTCAGCAGCAACATCACTCTTGCCTTATTTAGAGCTCCAACAAAACTGTCAGCAACCCTTACTGGATGATGCTTTTCTACAGTACATTTTATTACTTAGTTTAGTTTCATCTGTAGTATTGATCTCCATGAAAACAGTACGCTAAATACTGCAGCAGCCATTTAAATTGTACGTACAGATGTTGATTTTATTGGGGAAGCCTATGCAAAGAGAGGAATGCTGGTACTTTGGATGCAGACTGTAGCCAGAGATCCTGGTAGGATCAGAGCACATGTCTGGATCCAAACAGAGGAGTCCTCTTATGTGGTGACAGCTGAGGAGAGACCCAGGCCTCCACTGCCACTTGTCAAAAGACACACCGCCTCAGCTGTTAACTGACTGTGGCTTAACGATGAGATATAGAGGAGGGCTTGTGGGGGCAGTTGGGGTGGGGGGGTGGGGGTTGTCTTGCAGCTGAAAATAGCCCCGTGAGCATGAGTGGGGGGTCGTGCCATGTCCCGTTTTGGCTTTTCAGGCAGCTGTGACACTCAGGAAGGAGATTAGAGCACTCATGGGTGTCTTCATACTGGACAGTGTTACAGTTTTTTGTTCTCAGCATTGCATGGCTTTGTTTTATCATGTGAAACTATTCTCTGTGCACACTTCAAATGGAAATATTACACATTTCGATGTGATAGGAGCCTTAGTTATACAGCAAACAATTACCCTGTTCTCACATAAAGAAGACAGCATGCAATGTTCAGTGTTTGCTGTCAAATAGGAGCATATCAAGCTAGAATAAAACATTCCTATGAACATCTCAAACTGAGGTTTTGTTTGTTTTTCTTCAACTCTCTTGTACAGAAGGCCAGCCAAGAAACAACCAAACATGTGTGACGACGATGAGACCACCGCCCTGGTGTGCGACAACGGCTCTGGACTGGTCAAGGCTGGGTTTGCCGGTGATGATGCTCCCCGTGCTGTCTTCCCATCCATTGTTGGACGCCCCCGTCACCAGGTATGAAAACTGGAAGAGCCATGATTTTTTTCAAAGATCAGATTTTCAGAGTGTCTAGCTTGTCTGTCCCTCTGAATATTTCTGAGATGTGTTTTTGTTCCGTCCTCAGGGTGTGATGGTGGGTATGGGTCAGAAGGACAGCTACGTGGGAGATGAGGCCCAGAGCAAGAGAGGTATCCTGACTCTGAAGTACCCCATCGAGCACGGCATCATCACCAACTGGGACGATATGGAGAAGGTGAAAATTAAATGAGTATTTCTAGGTTCTCCCCCTTCTACACAATAAGAAATTGAGAACGTGGGGCAGTAACTCCTCATCGCTGTTCCTGTTTCATAGATCTGGCACCACACCTTCTACAATGAGCTCCGTGTGGCCCCAGAAGAGCATCCAACTCTGCTGACTGAGGCCCCACTGAACCCCAAGGCCAACAGGGAGAAGATGACCCAGATCATGTTTGAGACCTTCAACGTCCCTGCCATGTATGTGGCCATTCAGGCTGTGCTGTCCCTGTATGCCTCTGGTCGTACCACTGGTGAGTCTCTACCTAACTCTTTTACAAATGAACAAAAAGAAAAACTGCATGTTGTGTTTCTGTGCCATCATCTGACAAATCAGCTGCTTTTTCTGGACAGGTATTGTTCTGGACTCTGGTGATGGTGTGACTCACAATGTCCCCATCTATGAGGGTTATGCTCTGCCCCACGCCATCATGCGTCTGGATCTGGCCGGTCGTGACCTGACTGACTACCTGATGAAGATCCTGACTGAGCGTGGCTACTCCTTTGTTACCACTGGTGAGAAAACCCGACCAGTAGTCTCCATCTGTTAACTGGAAACATAAAGTGAATAATTTATAAAAGCAGTGAGGGCTACTGGGTCAAGTAGAGTAATGTTACTTGCCACCACTGATTACGTGATAATGAAGCAGAGAAAATTGTAAACTTAGCAAACTGACGCCATCAAACTTAACATTTGCAATTACATTAGCACAGCTGAAAACATGTGTTTCCAAGTGATTCCAAACTTTTTGTGTTTAACTTTATAATGAATTGATACAAATACATAACATACAAACGAGTTCAATATTTCTATATTACTATATTCTTCCCATTCTGCCCATATTGCATGTAGCATTAGCTCCATAGTATGATAGTATGGAGAACCACAAATATACTAGCACACCTTATCTATTAGCATTAACTTCCACTGGTTATATCAGACCAGCAAACCAGAGTGTTTTTATGAATCACAAAAGCATCTTTTATTTTGTAAGAGAAAAAGAGAGAATTATTCGTTATTTTAAAAGTTTTGTCTCAACTAATATATGATAAATGACCACAATAGGCCCACTGAGTGTAGCTCTACTTGATGTCAGAAATGGTGCATTTAAATACACATATATACACAATTACTTTTGGTTTTCTGAAATTGTGTTATTTCATTTTTCAAAGGTTGTGCATGATCTCATTTTAAGCACAACAACCTAAGACAATGTGCAGAGCCTTGTTTCTTTCTCTGCTACATCGGGTATCAATAAGATTCTTGCATTGATATGTGCTATGATATCAGCCTAATATTCCTATTATTAAACAATCAGATTCAGTGTTGTCATCCGAGACTGTCATATCTCCTTCCCCCAGCTGAACGTGAGATCGTGCGTGACATTAAGGAGAAGCTGTGCTATGTCGCCCTGGACTTTGAGAACGAGATGGCCACCGCTGCCTCCTCCTCATCCCTGGAGAAGAGCTACGAGCTGCCCGACGGTCAGGTCATCACCATCGGCAACGAGCGTTTCCGCTGCCCCGAGACCCTGTTCCAACCTTCCTTCATTGGTGAGTCACATGTGATGTGGTTCCTCACCGTGAACATCATTCGTTCTGCAAATCATATTTATGTGTGATTAAGTTTCACGAAGCCAGAGAATGGCTCTGAGATTATTACTTTCTAAATTAAAATTTGAATACACTTCCTATTAATTCTTAGGCCTAATTTTGTAATAATGAAAAATGCACAACTCCCATTTTTGGCACCCAAACTGTAAGAGGAGGCTGGTTTGAATGTAGTAAAATAAACTCTTTCACCAATACTCACAATACATTAAAAATACATTATAGTGTATTAGAAATAATATATTTAAGGTTGCTACTACTAATTGTTAGTAATATACTCATGTTTCCTCCTTTCACTTGCTCAGGTATGGAGTCTGCTGGCATCCATGAGACCGCCTACAACAGCATCATGAAGTGTGACATTGACATCCGTAAGGACCTGTACGCTAACAATGTGCTGTCTGGTGGTACCACCATGTACCCTGGTATTGCTGACCGTATGCAGAAGGAGATCACCGCTCTGGCCCCCAGCACCATGAAGATCAAGGTGAGCCCTAACAAAGCAGAACTGACTGGTCAAGTCCATGTATGTAAAATGTTCTTCTACTAACCGGTACCTATGTTTCTTTCTCTCCTTTCCCTGCAGATCATCGCTCCCCCTGAAAGGAAATACTCTGTCTGGATCGGCGGCTCCATTCTGGCCTCTCTGTCTACCTTCCAGCAGATGTGGATCAGCAAGCAGGAGTACGATGAGGCTGGCCCCTCCATTGTCCACAGGAAGTGCTTCTAAATGTGACCCCTACACCAACTTTCCATCTTTAACTGTATTTCTACCGTGCCCTTTGCTGTATATAAATGTACTGTTGTAATAAAAATAGTTGCTTTTAACAGTAATCTGGAGTGTTGGAGTCAGTCTCAGCATACACATAGCAAACATACACATGAACATGTCCTACAATAACACTGTTGTGTATATCAACTGTCTACACCCTTAACTTTATTATTACGGGTCAGTGCAATACACTGATGGTGACAATTACATACCGCAAGTAAATGGGAATAAGAGCAACAAAGGGTATAAAAATATGATATATGATCAGATGCAGACTAAACCAATCTTGTTTTTGAAAAGTGGAACATATAGACCACTGCCACATTGGGCCAAATAAAGTGTAGGTGTTTAAGTCTCAGTAATAACTTAAGACACTCCTTATTTCCTGGCTACAGGAAAAAGACACTGTATATATTTTTTGTAAGAATGAAGCTGTAGACTGTCTACATGAAATTGAATGAGTCAGTTGCTGGACTTAAAATATACTTACAATTATTTATTATTTTCCTCAATTATTGTAAAACCTCACACAGGTGAAGAAGTGCTAGACCTTCTCATCCGCACTCTCCACTCTAATTAAGTTATATACCATGGTTTAGATCCTTCATTCCAAGATTTTTGTCTTAGTGGTTAAGAATATGTCCACGCTAAACCAGCTAAATTTCAAATGCTGTTAACATGTGAAAACCATGTGTGCATTTTTTTGTGTGGATGTAGCAAACAGTCTTTCAGCAAGTGATTACTCTTAATTAGCTTTGCAAAAAAAAGGACAGCAAATTATTTAATTGAGAAATTTACTGTGAGGGACTCTTTTTTTGAATCATGCCTAATACTTAAATTACTACAAGTACAATATTTTCGTTAACAAAGTGTTAAGCTCGTATCTACTGGAATCAGAAATCTGAAGTTAAAATTATTATTTTCAAGTGAAAAGCAAATGCATTCCATCTTTCCCATGTCACCTAAATGCATCACCATCAGTACTCACTTCCTGTCACAGGTGATATGAATGAGGATAATAAAGTGTGCCTAACCTAGATCCTTTGTGGTTTTACCAGGTGGTTTACAGATATTATGGTGTCACAGTGAAAGGCAGTAAAAGTGTGTAGTTTTTGACACCTCTTAGTGATATTTAAATCATGAAGGTTACAGACAGTAATGTGATACGGTTTCACCTACAAATCCTCTATGGGATAACTGTGAAGAACTCTGAGAGGAAAAAGGAGAGACTGTCCATCAGTGGAGCAAAGATCTTTGGTGTTCCTCTAGAAAATGTAGCCAGACAATATATTCCTGAGTTTGGTCTCATACCGTGGTGAGTAGAAACGGCACAACTGAGAAACATTCGATATTACTTTGGATAAAATGTTACAGATAGACTTGAACATGCTTTGTTTCTCAGCTTTTTGGTGGATGCTTGTTTATTTCTTCTGGAGCGTGCTGGGACTGTAGGCCTGTTCCGAAAGCCAGGATCTCTTCCTCGAATTAAGACCCTCAGGGTAAACTTTTGACTTTTCTTTTTGCACATCCATTAGGAGCTGTCGGGTGGTGTGTGCATACTGTGCAAACACTGGTACTTTATCTCCTTTCAGTAGTACATGAAGAAACCGATTCTGTGGTTCACCATGCAAAATTAATGTGACTTTTTTTTTTTTAATTTTGACCACATAAATCATGATGCGTTCTGTTTCAGGCTAAGCTGAATAGAGGAGAAGGGTGTTTATCCACAGCTCTCCCCTGTGATGTTGCCACTCTCATCAAACAGTTTTGCAGAGAACTACCAGAGCCGCTGTTTCCCTCTGAGATCCATGAAGCTCTGCTCAAGGCCCAGGCACTGTCCAGTGAGCAGGACAGGACTTCAGCCCTCCAGCTGCTGTCCTGTCTGCTACCTGCCAGAAACTGCTCCTCTCTGCATTACCTGTTTGACTTCCTCTCTAAAGTCTCACAGAGGTATGAAATGACACCTCATTGTTCACACTGTTTTAAGTGGAGTGGGTGAGCTAGAACTGGAACCAGGCAGATATAAAATCAGGTTCTGGGTAACAGAAAGTGGTGTCCCGAGTGAGACCTGATTAAGTTGTTACGGTAATAATTATTGTATCACTTAATACTTTCGTTGTCACTGTCAGATGTTGTTGGAGTGAGATTGCTTTGCCTTGTTATTGAAAATGTGCAGCAAAGTTGAAATTCTAACTTTTAACATGCCTTCTTAGTGACATGTTTGACTAAAATGGTTTTACAGTCTGAACAATAGACAACACTCTTTACCAGGTCTTGACTTTAACTTTTTTGCTCACCAGCCACTGTGGCTAGTAGTTTTCCAAAGTTACTGCCCACAATTTTGTTGTTGGGGAAATAGCTTTTCTTTCGATTAGAGTTGACTATAGCATGCAAAAAAAAAAAAAATGATTACAAGCCTTTTAAATGTAAATGTGAGAAAGACACCTGTACCACTGTACACACCCAAATCAATAACACATGAAACATATTACACTATTGGTCAAATCAAATAATGTATTTACCTCTGATAAGGTTGAGTAAAGCTCCTGTTTTATGAAAACATGCAGTCTATTAAGACAAAGACACAAAACTTATAGCTTCTTATTACATACTGTACCATAAAAGTTGTACAGGGGTGTAGAAGATACACTGCAAAGATAAAAACTGAAATGAATGAAAAGAGAGCGACTTCAATGATGCCTCTGGGAATACCCTCCAGTTTTACATGCAATTGTTGAAATCCACCTGCATTTGGTGGGTTGGCAGGTTCTAATGTCAGGCTATACATATTGATAAGCATAACATACCTTAATCGAGTGGTAGAGATGGCTCAATCAAGTTAAGTTCAACACTTCTTAGTAAGATGGAGTGACTCAAAATGTGTTTTATGAAACAGCTGAGCAGAACATTAATGGGTTAAGAAATAAACCCCACAGAAAAATGCCACCAAATGTTTATATGTTTGCATTAATAGGATCAGAAATTGCAGTTATTAGAATGATCTAGACTTGTTAAAAATGGTTCTTCTAGGTTAGCCAATTGCTTCTTAATGCATCTTTGCAACACCTTGGAGAAAGTTGGGAAACGATAAGGTGGCATCAAGCTTTGCTGACTTAAAAATAATAGATGACGATGTTCAGACAGGATTACATAGATTTTCCATACTAGTATATTCTAATCATTTTATTGCACGTGTTTTCCTTTTATCATGTTCTCTGCTGTAAGATGTGCTGAAAATTTGATGACCAGCTCCAATCTCGCCACAGTCTTTGCTCCGTGTCTTCTACCTCCTCCAAACAAGACCGAGATGTCTGAAGGACGACTTGAACTCAGGGTTCTTCTCCTGCGCACCTTTATAGAGAATCCTCATTTATTTGGTAATAAACCAATCACTCTGTGTTCACCTTGTACTGTAATTAAATTTTAATGTAATGCTATGTTATGATCTTTACTGTATTTACCAGGTGTGATTCCTAAGTCTGTAATGGATAGTATGGGCTTTCTGATGAATTTCAATTTCCCAAAACACACACATTCAAAGAAATGCAGTCACAGAAAGAGACACAGTTTCAAAGGTAAACTTCAAAAGTTTTTTTTATCATCACAAAGAATGCAAATGGAAAACTGTCATTAAGTAAGAAGATGCTTTTTTTTAATCCAATACTTATAGTGATGCGATCTGTAAAGACTGTGTCTTGGATTCAAGGGAGGTCAAAGGTCACACCTCCAGCCTCTGAGCAGAGCCAGGGGTCCACATCAGGAGACAAACCAAGCCTCAGAAGAAGCCTTGGTCTGGACAACTTCCCCAATATCTTGCTGTTTAGGACCTACATGCCCTGTGCAGGTAAAACACAAAAATGAAGAAAGAAACGAGCTGTAGCTGATGAGAATTTTCCCTTTAACGATTAAATTGTCATTGTTAACAGATGGTGTCAGACCTGCAATAAATTTATTGGATGGTTCCAGTCCAGTTAGGAAAGACTCCTGTAAGACACCGCAGCAGAGACTAAAAAGGTAAATGATAAAAACATGGTACAACCAATTAAGCAATTAGAGGTCAAAATTTGATTTTTGGGTGTGTTGTTCTCCCTGAGGCACACTCACAATATGATGCACAGTTTCAATCTGACAAATCACCAAATACTGAAGTAGAAATTGAAGGAAAGTTTGAAGATTTCTTTTTTTTTTTTGTGCCCTTTTTTGTTTGCAGAGATCTGCGTTTCCCCCGATTCACCAGAGGTTTCGATGCAGGCCGCTCTCCTGTGCTCACTGCTGTAGGGAAACTGCAGCTCACGCCTTGGAAAAGACGCTCTTCACTTTAACATTTAAGGAGTTGAGAAGCATTTAGCAGCATTTTCAGTGTATATGTTGTCTTATATCAAATAATTTAAATGTATATTTTAACATTCGATATTTTAATGACTATTTATTTCACAAGAATCTGTTGATTTTTTTCTGAAGTATATCTTGGCTCTTTTAGCTACTAGAATAAATAAACATTGGTTGTTCTGACTTGAAGTTTTTTTTTTTTACTTGAAATGAGATGAATTAATGAATTTCTGTGAGTTCACTCAAGTCATTTAATTAAGTTTTTAAATAAACAAAACTAGCTTATTAGTAGGCTTCCCAGCATGCATTGAGACGTAACTCTTCAGAGGCTCATGTTTTTGCACTGTTGAATTCCGGGCCTACTCCCAGATGCCTTGAAATCAATAGTTAGTTGTTTAGTTTTACCTGTGTAACTAAACAAAAACTACACTACTCACAAAAAGTTAGGGATATTTGGCTTTCGGGTGAAATTTATGGAAAATGTAAAAAGTTCACACCACA
>JAUMHL010000017.1:17620272-17630552 GCA_032362345.1 Sandelia bainsii
CATTCAAAAGTTTAGGGAAGGTCACATTAAGTTCACCTGTAAAGGTTATAGTGCATTTTAGGTTCAACCTGAAATTTTACCTGGAAGCCGAATATCCCTAACTTTTTGTGAGTAGTGTATATCAGGCAGTGAATTTTCAGACAATTTTCTAGTAAAGTCAACTAATTCAGGTTAATAGTATAGATATAACAAACTGGATACAAAGAACAAAATGTCTAGTTTGTGTTCTATGATTGTTTTATTAATTTATTATTTTGGTCTCAATCATCCAACCAACATTTCTGCTATTGCTGATAAATGGTAATGACAGAAAATGTGCTGTCTTCTCAGACATGACACATTGGCCTGAGCCAATCAGAACAGGGGGGGTTTGGTTTCCTAGCAACTGCATCTGAGCCGTGAAGCGAGGCGGATCACTTTGCATAATAAACAGCTATGAAGACGCCGGAAATCAAGTGTGTCTCCTACAAAATAAAGCAAATGTAGAAGTAAATCGTCCTAAGTACTGGAGAACAACAAGCATACGCGTCTAAAAACTTGCTAAACAAACATAAAACACACGGTTGAAACGCGTAAAATCGATTTTAGAATCATTTTGTCACGGTGTTTCTGAAGTAAGCTTTTATTTTGGAAGCCAGAAATGTATGTTTTTATGTGTTTGTGGCCAGCTTGACAGAGGTCCCTCCAACAGCACGGACACGGTAAGAAAATAATTCACCTTTTTTCTTTGTCATTTGTGATGTTTATCTATATTAAAATCAAGTATGTCATCAAACAGCCTAAATGACAGTAAATACAGGTTTTATTATAAATTATGATTTTTTTTGTTAGACATATCATACATGCTATTTATAGACTGGGCCTGTTTACACAGTCAGTGGCGCACTAAGGTTTTATTCTAATTTACAGACAATCGTTTTTAAAGTTTCTATTAATCATAGGAGAAATAACATTAAGCTTCTTACGCAAATATCGTTATAATATAACATCGTTTTCATATTATGAGTCCTATTTTAGATTTAGATTTCATTAGCCTGTTCTGTGTGTCACAGGAAGGAGCAGCTCTGTTTGCACATGATAACACACCTGTCTTTGTGCACTAGTCTGATGCGTGTTATGTGTTGTTTTCTGTGCAGATGACAGAAATGGCTTCAGCGGTGCGGTTATCGTTGCTCGGCCTCCTCCTGTGTCTTCAGCTCGGCCTGGCTCCAGCCCGCAGCCCCCGCACGGCGGACCAGGTGTCTGAAGCCGACATCCAGCGGCTGCTGCACGGGGTCATGGAGCAGCTGGGCATCGCTCGACCCCGGGTGGAGTATCCCGCACATCAGGCCACCAACATCGTCGGGCCTCAGAGCATTCAGGGTGAGCAGAGTGTAGCCTATGATGTGAGGCAAGATGACGAAGACAGGAGAAGATACTTTAGTCATCAAAGGGAGATGTAAACAGGATGCAGTGAGGATGCAACACATTGTTTTAAAAGACCTATATATTTTTCTACTATGCGTCTTAGTTTTGTACTTATTTTCTAGTTATTCCACTCTAATTTTTTCTCATTCTAATGAAATAAAACTAACATTATCACTGGATTATAACCGTTAACTCTTTTTATTCAGCATAAAGATAATCCAGTATTTTGTTGCCCAGTGCTAAGTTACCTAAGAACTCATTTATCGATTATATTCGTTCAAGTGAGTCCTATTTCCTCTCTCATTCAGCCTCTATACGGTTCAGAGGAAGTGATGATAGGCAAAGAGATGGAGCTAATGTAATAGGGAAGTAATCTGCTGACCAGTGTTTGATTTTGTATTAATTTATTTACTTATTTCCTATGCATCTAAATGTTTTTGCTGCATTGTGTGTTTAAATCTAATTTTTATATAAAATATGAAGTCTCTGGCTCTCTGGTTAGATTACTTTTCAGGGTACTTTTCCTGTAGAGGGAAGGTGGGTTTAAGTGTAACGTGAGGTCAAATTCAATTATAACTTAAATGCAAATTTAAATATTAGAACCACACAACCAAGCTGATTTATATTCCATCTATTTCCTTTTCTTCAGGCTCATTCAAATGTTGAGTTAAATCATTATCATCAATATAATCACAATGAAGAAATACTGCTGTAAAAAAAATCTCTGATACTGTCTATTTTGCTATATTTTGCTATTGAGCTTTTTCTGCTGTAGCTGTTTATACTGTTCCACTTTTATTTATGGTGATTGTAGTTCTGGTTTTCCTCCACAAGGTGGCGCTCATGAAGGGCTGCAGCACCTCGGCCCCTATGGAAACATCCCCAACATTGTGGCTGAGCTGACTGGCGACAACGTTCCCAAAGACTTCAGTGATGACCATGGGTACCCTGACCCCCCCAACCCGTGTCCCCTGGGAAAGACAGGTGCAAACTGTAATTATTTCAAAACAAACAGGAAAAAGTTAAATCACTGTTAATATTCCTGCACTTTGACATTCAGTGAAATCAGGGAAAATGTTACTGTTAAGTCTGTCACTGGTTTATTAGGACTTAAATTGTAAAGAGATGTACTGAGCATCCAGGACCCAGACGGTACGCTTACTTAAAATGATGCATCATCAGTCATTTCTGTGTCACATCACATTTCACAGCAGCAGATGGGTGTTTGGAAAACGCTCCAGACACAGCCGAGTTCAGCAGAGAGTTTCAGAAACACCAGCACCTATTTGACCCAGAGCATGACTACCCTGCCCCAGCAAAGTGGGTGAGTACAGAATCAGCAATACATGTGTCATCAAACATGAATCTCTTGTTAAAATGTTTGATTTGTTTGGTCTATTTAAAGGCTCCACAAAGACATGTTCTGTATGGACAGTAGTCCAAAACTAATTATTAAGTTATGGAAATTCTTTTGGATTAAAACCATGGACAAATACTTTATTAATACAGAGGTCTCCAGGTTAATCTTGCATTGAGTCTTTCTAATCTGAGACACCGTAACGGATACATTTTTATTAGGTAAAAACAATCCCATGCATTAAAACTCAATAGGACAGGATGTGAAGGTGTAGCAATATACTGTGTTATTCTAGTTTGGTTGTCTAGCATCTTAAAATAAATTGTTTTCCTCTGGGTGTTGAGAACAAGCAGCTCAGCAGTCACAACATACAACCATGGTTCCTCGTTTTTGCCATTTAAAAGATCAAAGAAAACGTGATTGTAATTTGCATGGATTCATTCTTCAGCTTGTATTGTGGCAGGTCTGATCCCCTGAAAAGACTTTCTGGCAATTTTTTGACTTCAGGAACAAATGGACTGACTGTAAAACAATAGATGCATGATTTTTTTTGGTCTGCGTTTTCTGCATTTTCTTTTAGAACAAGGAGTTTTTGTACCAAAAACTGAAGGGAGGACCAAAAAGAAGAAAAAGGGTATAGTATTTCTTGGGTTTTTTTTCTCCTCTTCCTGTGTATGATTATGTCTGAGAAACCACATCAGTAGCACTGAGATTTACCCCTGAAGGAACTGATGTACTCTAAAACTCATTGATTTAGATGTTAAGCGCATTTTCAGAACAAGCTTACAAACCCACAAAACTTTTGTCACATTGTGTTTTCACATTTTGTTCGGTTTGGTCAGATGGTAAGAAGTTATGTACATGTTTACAGTATGTAAACTCAAGTTTCTGTCTCCCTGTCGGCAGAGTGTCAACCCCTATTTAATGGGCCAGAGGCTTGACAATGTGGTTGCCAAGAAATCTGTCCCTCACTTCTCTGAGGAAGAAGAAGAGGAGGCAACAACTGTGTCTGCTACCATCAAGTCCACAACCTAAACTCTTGCACCTCCAACTTTCATTGTAATAAAGTATACTCTCAGATTAAGGTTTTTAACACTACATAGTTCAGCATTTTGGTTAGCAGGCAATGGGATTATGACTTGAGTGAAAATATTGTAAAATACAAGTAAGTAGAAAAAATCTTTCATGCTTTGTTTTATTGAAAACATAATAATTGGCCAAGATCATGTTCTGTGGGTAAAACAAATGCCCCTGGTTTATCCCATAGAATTTCTGTCTGCATTATAATTTGAAATTTGTTAGAAATTTACAGGGCAACATTCAAACGTAATCTAAACCAGGATAGGTCTTTCATCCTCCAATTTAAGCCCTGGTCCTAAAGAGACCCCCTTTTCTGTATGCGACATATAATTAACCCAGTGTTTCAAATACTGATGCTGTGTCAAAACCATACATCCGTGTTAAAAACCATGGCATATATTGTATGTGCGAGGTACCCTTTTGTGTCGGTATGTGATGCGCACGGGAAAATCTCCACATCACTGCCAGTGCTGTTCTGTGAATCTGTGTCACAGGAGGCTTTGACAGGACCTCATCACATCTCTACTAAAAATATTCTGAAAAAGTTCCATACTGTAGCTTTAAATATCTCTAAATGAAATTGACTGTGGAAGTCAGTAGGGACCCAAGAAGTTTTTCCGCTCTGGTCCATTTAGGAAGTTAATCCGACCTTGATCATGTCAAGTCAAATTTGAGTTATTGACAGAAAATGAAAAAAAATCTCAATACAAAATCCCTTCTAGTTGTTATTTCCGAAGCCCAAAGATCTCTTGTTGTTAAGAAGTGTTATTGGTGCTGTTTTAACAGAAAATACATCCCCCCCCAAAACATCAGAATATCTTTGCAAGCCCTACACTTTCAAGTGGGACATATTTGTATCTGTCATTCTGTAGAAAAATTATTCAAGATAGGCTAGGCCATTTATGGGGAACAAGTGATTATCACTTCACTTTTTTTATCACTTTCCTGTGTACAGTACAGTGACAGCAGTCACATTGGTTCAGATTCAACCATTCAACCCAAAATACCAGAATATATGGTGTTAAATACTTAACTGGCAGTGTACAGCATACAGTATCTAGAACTGTATTATAATAAGTTGTATAAAGATATATTGATCTGGTCAAAGTCATGACTGTACAGAGATTTATGAGCTCTTAATGATATTTTTTTGTATATCTGATTATGAACAGTTAATCGCATCTGTGTCTTGAAGCAAACATTCACTACAGATAAAATTCTTAGAAGTTAATTATTTATAGTAGTAGCTCTGGAATGTAAGTGATGGTTGTGCACTGCTTCACTATAGCATGAGAAATATTGTCGTTCTTATTCAGATAAGTATCTATCTCACTTCACCATGTACTGAAAGTAATTCAACCACTGGAAGTAATTCAGTAATGAGTCTTAACAGGCATCGGTGTATCTGTCATCTTGCCAAATATGTTTGTGTTCTGTTTTTGGTAAAATAAACGATTTATCTGCATTGACAAAGTTTGGAGGAGGATTTTTTTTTCCCTTTCAGGCAGATAAAGTGAAGATCAGGGTCTGCGGGGCGTGTTCTGCTGAAGCTTTGAAACTCAACACAGTTTAGGAAAACCGTTCACTGTAAAGCCACCACAGAGGACTCCAGAACTGAAGACAAAACACATGTAAACTGTTTTGACGGAGTAAAGATTTATTGTGAGCAGCCTAAATAAACAACAGGTAATTACCACTTCTAATTTTATTTGTTACTGGATTCCTAAATTGTCATGTGTTTGAGAAAGTCTGCATGCGCACTATTGTTTCGTGCGTAATGCGCGCGTAAAAGTTGTGCGTAAAATCATCTTCGTCGGTGATTTAATTTGGTTTGTTTTACTTTCAGCTTCTACTATGAGAACACCATCAATACAGATCTCTGCAGTAGTTTTAGTGCTGCTGCTCAGCCCGCCGAGGAGAACAGATGCTGCGACCTTTCAAAGCGCTTTACCACATTTAAACAAATTAAACCCAAATGGGTCGGAGAGATGTTTACAACCTCCCATCGGTGCACTCCTTTCCCGTGGTCCGGGGCTTGCAACCTCAACCGACGAAGTGCTGGAATCCAGTCAGGAGGCGCTGCACGTCACGGAGCGTCGGTACCTGCGGCTGGACTGGTGCAAAACTCAGCCGCTCAAGCAGACCATAAAGGAGGAAGGCTGCCTGACGCGCACCATCATCAACCGGTTTTGCTACGGACAGTGCAACTCCTTCTTTATCCCGAGGCATATTTATCAGGACGGAAACGCCTTTCAGTCCTGCTCAGCCTGCAAACCCAAAACGTTCAGCACCGTCACGTACACCCTCTTCTGCCCGGGTCAAATTCCAAGCACCAGGAGAAAGCGTATCCAGCGCGTCAAGCAGTGCCGATGCACAACAATTGATACGGATTAGAGGCAAACTATCACATCCAAGTCGGTACGTTTCTAATTCATTGGAGGACAACTACAGCTTTGCAAAAATAAATAATGGGAAATGTATTTTCCTTAAAGAATAGGAAGGAATTAAACTTTAAATGAGTCCCAAAGTTTTGTCGTTTTTATAATAATAGAGGATATCCAGAAATTTATCACAAACTTTGTTTAAAGATAAGATATATAAGTGAATGTTGTTTTGAAATGACAACTTAGTTATCACCGCATGTCGTATTAATTAAGCTGCTCTTCATGCTCCAAAAACGTAATTTTGTTTGTGTTAACAGATTTGAAAGCAGCCAAATTTGCGATTTAGTTAAGGAAACCGATTACACTGAATGTCATTGAAAGTGTCTTTAAGCTAAAGGCAGGCTGGTCTGTAACACTTAATAATGTCATATTTGTTGCAGACATTCATGATAATGGATGTGCGAGCCTTGTGCCATATCAGGACATGTATGAGCATCTTCAAAGGACTTGGATGGGTGCATTGTTTCCACTGTGTGGGATGTAAGACTTCCATGATATAAAGATTTTTTTACAACCTGCACTGCTGAATGCCACTTAATTTTATAACTGTGTATAATTTGAGTGCCATGTCTTGTAAAGTTGCATGTAAATAAAGATTTCAAGCTATGAAATCCCATTTTCTGATGTTATTTATTTAAACATTTTGTAAAATATATGTCAATCAATGTAAAATGTCTATACAGTTAGAGCTAGCATCAATGTATACATATTGCACAACATTTCAATCTCTAAATCTTTTAAATTTAAATTTGTTGAATTAAAAAAATAAATTTTAGGAAGCAAATGATATTATATAAAGCTGTCAGTTTATGCGAATATTACTGCAAGTATTTCATGGACATATATCAGACAAACTCTGTTAAATTGCAAAATTGGATCAGACCCAACCTTGCTTAAAACAAGATAAACTTTTTGCAATTTAACAGACTTAAATTTATTTTTTTTAATAAACTGAGAGCCAGGAAAAGTTGATTGTGTGACTGAAACTACCCTGAAGTTGGACATGCTACACTTGTTGCAGACATGTTGGCTTCTTTCTGGCGCAGTCGTTCTTTCTGTTAGGAGCAAAATACGATCAGTATTAGAAGTGGAGACGAGATTGCTGCAGTTCATTTTTTACAGATTCTTCCAAGGCAGCACAACATGAAAATAGTTTTGGAGTGTGGAGAGTATGTTGTTTGCATAGAGTCAAGTTTTAAAACAATGCACTTGTTACTACCTTTAATTATGGTGTTAAAAGGCTAATTTAGACACAGTGAACATGCTGAATTGTTTGGTTATGTCTGCACATGTGTTTAATCAAAGAAACACATTTCTGTGTTACTGAATCTCATCTTACCAGACTATTTGGATTGGTCTTTCTTGTTTCCACTTTCTTCTCCCCTGTGATCCTCTTCACTGACAGCTGAGCCTCTTTTAATCTATAATAATGATGCAATTATTGATTCATTAATAATTGCTGCAAAAATAATTAATAATTAATGATGCAAAAAGATGCAGTTATTTCAATTTGTAAATAGATTTGCAGTGCAGTAAAATATGCAAAAAGTGAAAGAGTCTGAATCATGATTATGTTGGAGTTTTGAGGTAAACCAGTTCTCTGAACCGAATAAGTGAAAACTGAAGTGGGACATCTGGTGGTTAACTGATTAAGACACATTCTTCATGACCATAATGTCCACGGTTTGACTTCCAGCCAGTGGACATTTGTTGTCAGCTATCAAATAACGACACAAAATGCCCCAAAAATTTTCTTAAAAAATAAAACTGGAGTGACTCAATTACTATATTTCAAAAGCTGTTATCCCCAAAAAAGGTTGTTCAGTGGCAACTGGACTTGTTTTAGTTCCTTGAAGACGTTTCGCCTCCAGAAAGCCTGGGATAACCATAAGCTGGATGACTGAGAATCTTCACAGACATTCAAAAGCTGTTCAATACAGTTTTTGTTACCTATCTTTAGAGATGGTCTTGTTCTCCCTCTTCCATCTGGCCTTGAAGTCGGCACAAAACTCAAACCAGAGGATGAAGAAATGACCAGCAGTCACTTCCTTCTCTCCTGCTTTAGGCTTTAGTCCAAAGTACACAACCAAGTCCTGAAAACTGAATAGCAATTAAAAAAGGATTAAAAACACAATTTATCTTTGTTTATTAAATTAATGTCAGTTTGATGTATTTCTCCCACCGTTTCTGTACAGTCATTAACTGATACGAAGTTTCAGCATGTTCTTTACGTGCTGCAAAGAAACAGACAGGAAAATAGTTTAGTGTAGTCAAACGCTCCTAAACAGACAGACTATACTTAAACAAAGTCATAATCCCTATGGAGAATATTTTGGTATAAATATTTGTAGGAACACAATGAGAAACCCTTATATGATGATGACCTTCTTAAATGGAGCCAGACAACCATTTGGCCTCTTCAAAACAGCAATTACACCGTCAGTCATTCAACAATGGAGTCATTCTTGCAGCCACTTTCAAATTGCGAAGCCATTATAACAAAATAACAGGTACACTACCTACACTACCTTTTTGTGTCCCTGTAATATTGTGGAATTTATTTTAGTCCCCAAAACAGTTTCAGGCTAATTTTGCATGTTTTAAATGACAAAAGTAAAACAATACCAGAAAGCAGAAATAGTGATGACGTTCAAAACGTGCATTTAGGAATTATAAAGTCATCTCTGCCAATTCAAATAGTCAGAAATGGACACGTTTGTATATTGCAAGATGTTTTGGTAGATTAAGGTTGAGATGGGTCATATTATGAAAAGCTTACAACATGAAGTTGAAAGAATATTTCTGGAGTGAGAGTTTCTGAGAGGGCCCAGTGCCTGTGTGTCTCAGGCAGGAGTCTCTCAGTTATTGTCAAATCTGCTTGATCCCTATCTGAGTGTCTAGCCCTTGCTCTGTGATCCACCCTATCTCCAACACACATACACAAATACCAAAGACGCTCTGTGAAAATGGAAAAGGGACATTTTCAGGCCAGTAATTTGATGAATAGAGACTTTATCTGACTGCTAAAGACTGCAAAATAATTTAGCAGGGCATAAAAGAAAGACGACTGAGACATGATGCATAAAGAACTTCACAAATAAAACTGAACAAAATTTGAATCAGATTGAATCAAATTATTGTCAAAATAATCACCTAATGAACCTTAAAACATCTCAAATCTAATGTGGTAAATACCTTCTCTGAAGAAAAAACACTCTGAACTAGACCTCAGATTGATTTGCAACACATTGCATCCTTTCTACTTCAGTTTAAAAATCTGATGATGAAAAGTAACACAAATGTGTGTTTAGAAGTTATATGAGTTTGCAGCCACACTATGCACGACTGTAACCACTCACCACTGAGAGCAAACGTCTCCATCTTGTCCTTAAACGGCTGCAGGTGTTCTTCAGGAGAACCAGAGCAAACTCTCTGTACATCTTTCTCACATCCTGAAAGAAAATAAGAAGAGAGAGGAGAAAGTGAGGCTCCAGAGAAAATTAAAACCATATATAACATATTATTTAGCTTTGATCATGAAAGTTTTGCTCTCAGGACTCAAAGCCCTGGTTGAGGTCATGCTTTTGTTTGAGTTCTTTGCAGTTTGCAGTTATAACAACAACAGCTAAACAGTTAACATGAGCAGTGATACTGACCATAGAAACAGAAAAGGGAAGGAAATGAAGAAATTCCTGGATGTGTGATGTCTACATGACAAAAAAATTACCTGCAGGCTGCTGTCTCATTCAAAATTATTCTTATTCTACAAAAGATTTAAAAAAAAGACTTTTGGAAATAGACATCATCCTGCCTTTCCACAGAGCCAGACAATTTAAAACTAGCAAGTTTATACCAGAATAGAGGACGTCTGCTTTTTAAAAGAAGCAAGACACCATTTACTTGAGGTACACTACAAGTCAAAAGTTTGGACACACACAGGAATGACCATGTTTTTCATGAAAAGATACATGTCTTCAGTTGTGTTACCATCA
>JAUMHL010000017.1:17630652-17645776 GCA_032362345.1 Sandelia bainsii
ATAGTCATTTACAATATGAACAATGTCTACACATTCATTCTGATCAATTTGATGTTATGAAATCAGCTTTTCTTTCATAAACATGGTCATTTCTATGTGTGTCCAAACTTTTGACTGGTACTGTATATCAGTGCCAAGAAATCCTGTCACGTTGGAAACCTGAACTGCCCACTCTTTGAACCTTTAACACTTGTTCTAATTCTGTGGTGAAGTGATAAGCGGATGAAGATGGATGGATGGATGGATGATTCCAGCTTTGTGTGGACACAAATACATCCTGACGTTTGGATTTCAGTCAAAATGAAATGGTAAAAATACAGAGAGAGAAGAGCATGTTCTGGGTCAAACTATCTCCACCTGTGCCCAACAGGAGGTTATCTGCACAGCTTCCTATTTAGATATCACTTATTCAGATTCACCCAGAGATGGCGACTGTTAACTCTGCTCCCTCTCTCTCTCTCTCTTGTTCTCTCTCTTCCTCTGCCAGTCTACGGCTCCATGTTGCTCTGTGTCCAATCAGTGGATCAGAGGAGCCAGTCTGCGGAGCCAGTCATAATAGAGGCTGCAGAGGGAGCCGAGCCCCTGCTTCCCTGCCCTGACGCTCGATCAACATCACCCAGATAAGATTACAAAAGAATACTGTTTTCATTCAGGATTTGTGTAAACTGTGGAGGCCGGTATCTTTCTCTGCATTGTATGGCGAGCCTTTCTTTCTTTTGTCTGCCTTTTGTGTCTGACGAAAGCTTGCTTATTTCTGACTGAAGAGGGTTATAGACCTTCACATAAACAGAGCCAGCTGAGGAGGAGTGTGGTGCTTGCAGATGGGAGACTGAATTACACAAACTGCACCGAAGTCATGATTTGGTCTCATAGTGAGGGATAAATACATTCACAGTGACATACATCCACCAGGGAAGCCAAACATTGCATTACATTACCTTTAGAAGTCTTAAGAAGAAGTCTTCAGGAACTACAGCACAATCGGCCAAGAAACTTGTAAAAATAATTTTTTTTAAACAACTTAAGCAAATTCACCAACATACTAACATGGACGTTTACACAGCTTTGTAATTGAAAATCCTCCTGCCAAATAATTAAAAGCAATATATAAGAGCAGAGGTACCTAATAATGTCTCAGCAACAATAATAGTTTTTAAAGCACCCAAAATAGAAAACGTAGCTACAGCACTGCCCTAAATAGCCCACTTACTAACATGCTGACATTTGCTTGTAATTAGCACTAAACACAAAGTACTGGACAGCCGAGGTTGATGAAAATGTTCTCACGTTTCCAGGTAGCTGGTCAAGTATTTGACAAATCAAAGTCGTGACCTGATGATGGCGCTATATGAAAGGTTAATTCATTCTGATGGAAAGATGCATATTTGTACCAAAATGTCATCACAGTTCATCCAATAGTTGTTGAGATTTTTTGGTCTAGAGCAAAGTGGGTGATTCACTGACATACTGACATTGGCATTCATACAGCAGTGCTGCGAGTATGACTAAAAACATATTGTGGGAATTGTTGTCATGATTGATCATGATGATGCTTGTGCTGATAGATAGTTATCATACTTTTTAGTCTAAAAATCAATCAGAATCAATCTGTGGGGAGATTATTGGGAGTAAAATTCTATTCACCTCTATTCTATTTGAAAGGGAGGCAGACATGTTAGACATATATCTCAAAACCTGGACAAATAAAATCAACTCTGCTTTCGACAAGAGTTGAGTGAGATATCAGTTTATGTATTAATTTCCTTTTTATAGTGGATAGCCCAATAGAAAACTGTCTTCATTCCCTTAACAGTCAACATGAATGACTTAAGAAAAACTAATGCCCCTTTAACTGCATTGGGAAACATTTCATAGCAACCAAACAGAAAAACAAAGGGAGAGTGAAGAACAGCAGAATCAGAGGTGGAGGGCGGTTCACTCTGAAAGAACAAAAGGAACCTGTGACGGACGATTCAGATTGCACGGTGGTTTGGGCAGACGGATAAGACAAAGCTGTGTTGAGAGGTAAAGAAAGCTATCTGTGGTGCACATCTGGAGGCCACACTGGAGCCCAGGTGATACAGTCGAGCAGGTTAAGAATCTTTGCATCGCTGCAGAAGCCCGTGTAGAGATACTACAGATACTGGAGGTCTGGAGATTACATAAGTGGGAAGCTATGGTCTCCCTGCGCTGGCGACAGGGGCACAAAGGCACAACAATGAGAGATCTGATGGGCAGGAGGATTAGAAGCTGGAAGCTGGATCTGGAAGGCGCCAAGTCAGTATCAGACTCCTGCTAGTCTCTGAAATTGTGCACATGCAGTGCACAATGCAGGCACATGTGTACAAAGATCTAACAATGTCCTCACACACAAACGTATGCATGTCGACATTGTCTTCAACATGACTTGTCTGGTTTAACTGACTGGCATCATATAGGCAAACAAGAGGAAACCTTTTGTTCTGAGGCCTTAGCTAACTGGAGTTCAGTCAAAGAAGCAGACTGGACCTAAGCATAAACAGTTACTCAATGGCTGGGGCCACTGATGGGAAACCAGGGTGGCGAGTTGGGGAGGGTGGGGTTGCAGGAGGGTGTCTGAGGAAAAACGATGCCAGACTGGGTCGAGATTTTGTCTGTGGGAACCTCTCAGAAGCAACACAAAATCACAGCGATAGAGTTACACGGGCTGGCTGAGGTTTTTCAAATGGAAACACACAACAAAATGACCACAAGGCAAGACGATTCCAGCCGCATGGATGTTAAAGCTCAGTGTCTGTCTGCTCAGAGTGGAGCTGATGTTTTTGGGAACGTGGTGTGCAACCATCTTAATATTATAAACCTTGAGGAAGGTCAGAGCATTTGAATTCATTACTCTAGAGGGTTTTTTCTTCAGATAAAAGGAGCTGGAACAGATAAAAGGTTGCAGTAATTACATCACATACTTGTCAGATCTCGTCCCAGCTGTCTCAGGTCTCTATTTAGGTCATCAAACTTGACCTGTGCTGCCAGGAAGATGTCCTGAGGTTCAGGAAGGGGGAACGTGCTCTTGTCCGTGCCAGCGTTCTGGTGGAATCAAATCACAACAATAAAACATCAGTGTTAAATCAGAGACTGAGAAATGTATCTTTGAACTCTAGAACGTTAACAACATGAAACTTTGTAAGTTACGATTTTTTTAGATTTGACTTGTTAAAAACCTTTTGAATAATTTTCCTCTGACGTATATTAAAGGATAGTTTCAAAATTTTTCCAAGTGTATCTTAAAACAGTGTGTATTATGATGATGCTTCCCCCTTCGCATCTCAATACCAACGCTAAGAGGTACCTTTAGTGTTGGTATTGTGGTCAGCATTATTATGTGATGCTGTGGGATGAGAACAGGCTCCTCTTCCATCCCTGACACAATCACTGTGAAATACTATACTGACAGGAGCAACAGTTACAGCATGTAAAACAACTTTCAGTGTTCGCATGGGCACCTGAACTGTTGTTTTATGTGTGAACCTTCTCTTTACGATGAGGTTGTTGGATGTTGTTCCTATTATTTACACTGCATGCTGATTGGAAAGAGGTCTCCTAATGACAAAACTAAATCTTTTCTTTGTAACAAGAACCATCTTGCTTTTTCTTACAGCTTCCCCCTGATTCTCTCTACATATGAATGAGGTACAACTGTGCAAACTCAATCTGTTGAATAAAAGCACAAGATGTTGTTTAAAACTACAGAAAATATGGACCTTGAATTAAGGTTATTTTATTGTACTGCTTTATCCTGAATGAGCTTCAGTGTTTCTTTAATTTGTACCTGGTCCATGTTGTGCAGGTAGTACGACACCACAAAGTCCACCAGGCTGATACGATTGTCCTGAAAAGAAACATCAGAAATGAGTGCTTGTGCTACTGTACACCCTGCTGCCAGTAGAAATAGATGCTGGAGGACTATCACTTTTTCCTGTCATGATCCAGATCCTGTTTTATTTTGGAAATCACACCATTTCCTGTCTGTTCAGTCCCTGGTTCACCACACACTCACTGTTTGACACTTTGTCTGCTTTGTTTTCTGATTGTGACGCTCCAGCTTTGATTACCTGTTTTGTGAAGATTCTGCCCGTTGCTGATCTCTACCTCTCTGACCCTGCCTCTGTATGAGCCCACTACAATCTGTAAGTGTTTTTTTTCTGACTGTTTTGGCTCTGGACCTGATCTGCTGGTTGGACTCTGCTCTCTGCCTCTGGCCCTTCTTATTAACTCGTCTCTTAGAATGGATGTGTATTGATCTGTTACTAAGAAGAGGATTATCTGTTTCTGCCATGGACTTTTGTGGAGAGGATCGTGTGGGCTTATGGGTCCTGTGCTTCGTGACCACATGACAGACTAAAGGCAGCCATCTTGTCTTTTTCCACCTGTTCCTCCATTTTGAGACTCTCACTCACCTGTCTGTTGATCCTCCATGTATCTGTATCTCTGCTGCTCTCTGAGATATTCATTGTTTATCTTTTAGTCCAAAACAAGGTGGCGCTACCACTGTTGTCCCACGCTGATCGATGCCTTACCCTGCTCTTGATGTCTTTCAGTTTCGGCAGTATCTCAAGGCCAAAGCCATCAGCCTGACCTCTGGTCCTGCTGCCTCCGTTCATGTAGTTCCCCAGAGCCAGCACCAGCCCCATCACCTCTCTCACACCATCACTCTCCAGCAGTGCCTCAAAACAGAAAACACACACATCTCATTCATTATCTAAATGACATCACTCTTTTTAAATGGCGTTATTGAAGCACTGAATGTTTTTGATGGTGCTTTTCCTACCTTACAAACAGGGGAGACCGTGTTGAGCTTGCGTTGGATTGAAGCGATTCCATCGATGAAGGCTGACTGGAAGATGATGCAGTGAGCTCTTCCTGCAAAGTCCGGGATCTGAGACAGCTCGTACAGGAACCTGGAGAACATAACATAAACTGTAAGCATGCGGTCCTCTTAGAACAGCTAACTGAGGTTACACAGTGCTCACACACAAGTTGGCAGGTCAGATACTGACTGTTCCGGTTTGTCGAGCAGTTTAACTTCCTCTTCCTCTGACGTCTCGTAGTGTTTCTTGATCCTCTCCAGCTCGTCTGGTTGTGCTCTCTGACACAGTTACAAAAAGATCTGAATAAGTGATTCTTAATTGTACAATTGGACTAGTGGTGAAATTGTAGTCGGGCATGATATAATACCTACATTTTCATAAAGTGCTTCAATGGTCTCCAAGTCCACCACAGAGTGATCTACTTTCAGAACAGCTAGAAGTGGAAAAAACAAAACAAAGATTTTAACTGCAGATAATATAGCACTTTAGCATTTCTGTGCAGCTCTGCTAATAATAAAATGTCTCTAATGTTCTTGTGCTGATCTGACTGGACGAACGAATACAAAAGGTGAAGAGGCCAGACAGATAAGTGCCGCTCTCCACAGAACGCCAACACTTTCCTCTCACTGTGACACGCTGCTGTTTATTACAAATATTTCAGAGTCTGGGATTAGTAATGCAGAGTGCCTCTCTGTAATTGTTCTGCTGACATTGTGGTGAGTGTTTTAGCCTTTAATCCTACTTTAAATTCACCAGCAGCTCTTTTTCAGAGTCGAATACAGGATGGGCTTGCTTACAGCTCAGCAAGAGTGATGTTCAGGGAGATGGGGTTCCCTGAATGTTTAGGTTCAAACTCCCGGACTGGCCGGGATACAGCAAAGTCAGAGATTTACGGTAATCCATGTCTTATTTCAAAAAATGTGTTTGATTAGACATATTCTGATGGTTTAATAGTGATTCTCAAGATAACCTAAAGAGAATGAGCTCCTATTTTTTCAAAAACCCTTCACCAGAATAGTGTAAAATGTCTTGGAAAAGTAACGTGTAGCAATCAGACAAGCTTTTACCCTGACATGTAGTGCGATAGAAGTATAAAGTAACAATCCTCAAGTACTTTGGTGTACAGAAAATAAATCGGTACCTTTTTTGATTGTTAATCCCCATTTGTCTATCAAAAATTTATTTTCTAGTTCTAACTGCTCAGAACTGCTGCTTTTCTTTGTTTCATGTGATAAGAAACTAAATATTTTGGATTTTTGAACAGTTTTAAGGCCAAAAAGAGTCTGACCCAAGTTGTCTCCTTGCAACACTGCTGGATGTTCTGCAGCTGCTCTGTAACTCACCTTGTTTTATATCTTTCATCTCCAGATGGAGACTTGATATGAGGATGCCCACGGCCTGAGAGCGTTTATTGTCCAACAGTTTAACGATCTGAAACACACACACACACACACACACACACACACACAGTTACTATGACTACCTCACCACGAGAATCCATTAGTGATTCATTAGTGGAGAGTCTATTGTGAAAAGATGGAGAAAAACAAACATAACAAAGGTCATTTTGTGCTTTAGTCTTTAGTCTGATGCATCTGCACATTTGTAGCACTGTAGAAAATAAAGGACTTATGTACTGGAATAAGATTGTACATGATGTCTGAACACGTGGATTCTTATTTTGTCTTTTTATTACATCTTATTTTAGTGACCTTCATGTTGTTACTCGGTGGGTTTAAAGCCTACTTTACCTTTTTTTTGTGAGAAGTCATTAAGGCAAATAAACTTGTAACATAAGCATCCTTACTGCTCAAAAATGCAGCAAACAAAAAATAAAATCCAGGTGAGAAGCTGCAGCCAGGCAGCAACAGCATTTCGGGATTTGCAACAGAACAGAGGAAAAATGTTTCTAGTGTCAGGAGAAACCGTTGTGACCTGAATAAACGGCTTCATTTGAACAGCAAATACTTCTACTAAACCTGCCTATTTAAAGGACAAAAGCAGGTGTTTAAGTCTCTTAAGTCAATGCTCTTCTGACACATTTGTGCTGATCAGGCATCTGTAAACTCAATGACATTAACTCCCTCTAGTGAACAACAGACATATTACAATCTCTTGTACCATCTGTTACTACAGTAACTACAGTATCGGTTTTAGTAATAATCAGCTGTCTTTTGTCCGTCTTTTACTTCATTTTGCACGTTACCTTCCTGGTTTTGGCTTTTTTCTCATAAGCCTCTGACAGCGGCTTCCTCTTAGTGTGCGTGATGGTTTTGGCGAAGAGATCCTCAAACTTGCTGGGATTTATTATATTTGGTTCCTCTAAAATGTTCCACAGGGTGTCATTACTGAGAGAGAAGAGAAAACATAAGTTTATTTCACTATGTGGTTGTTGAGGTATGTGTTTCACCAGAATTTGTTCTTTAATGAAATTTTACTCAAATATTGTTGTATTTCATTTATTTTTTATCATATAACTGTTGCAGTGTACTGGGACATAAGGTTCTCAGTGATTTATTGTATTTCTATATTTTAAGATGTTTTTCTTTAATTAAATATCCATTCGTAGACCCCCTTTAAAAAAAAAAAATTGATTCAAAGTTCTTTGTTATGATTTGGCGCTATACAAATAAAGATGAATTGAATTGAATTGATCCGTCACAAAACACCTGTTTTTTATTTTTAAATTTCAACTAATGTCACACCATTTTTTTAACCATTCTGGTTAAAAATATTTTTGTGTATGGTCTTATTTACTGATTGTCTTTTGGCTGTGAACCTACTTGTCGTCGATCTGGATTCTGGTCCAGTGAAGAGGCTTCATGGGTTGGGAAGGCTCCACTGCCACTTTTCTTGGAGGTTTCTCCAACATAAAACCTCCAACTGGAGGAGGGGGAGGTGGTGGGGGAGCAAAGCCTGGCATGGATGGAGGAGGAGGAGGAGGAGGAGGCAGGGGTGGGGGTGCAAAGCCTGGCATGGATGGAGGAGATGGCGGTGGGGGAGATGAAGGGCCTTTGGACGTCTCAGTCTGTTTTACAAGTGGTGACAAACATGGCGGTGGTGGTGGAGGAGGAGGGAGACTGTCTGCTTTGCTTGGAGATGTCTTTTGAGAAGAAGCTGGTGGTGGTTCTGATGGAGGTGGCAAGTTTTCAGGAGGAGGAGAAAGAGTTTGGGATGGAGTGACAGGCGATGCCAGGCTGAGGCTGATAGAAGCCAGGTCCAGCTTTTTGGGGGTGACCTTCTGCTGCTGAGGACTGGTTCTCCCCGCCCCCTCTTCACCTACACAGGTCTTGAGAAAGGTCTCTCTGTCCGTTTGGATGCAGACGGTTCGGAAAGATTTGTGTAAAACGTCATCGCCCGTTGATACAGCAACATCTCTGAGTTCCCCTCGTCGGCAGCTCCCAGCCTGGGAGAGTTTGGCCTGCAGCTCGGCCAGTTTGAGCTCTACACAGGCGACATTGTCTTCATTCTCCACCCTCAGTCTGGAGAACTCCTGGCCATAGTCGCCCTGAAATAATATCGGTCTGACTTTAGCTCGTCTTTCCCACAAAATAATTTCCAGAACTCTGAAACACACTTTTCAATCAAGATCAAAAACAGGTGGTGAAAGTTGGCACTAGTCTGATTCAATGCTTCCCCTTCATCCTTCATACTAACCTTTAACTTCTCCAGCTCCTCCTTGCATTCTCTCTTCAGCTGCAGAAGAGCAGCCTGGTGCTCTGGGACGAAACAAAGCAGAAAAACAGAAATAGCATTTTACAAAAGCTTTGTGTTCTTTCTTCCACCGCAACAGATGTTTATCATTACGACTGCATGTGATGAGTCCGTTAGTGATGTGGCTGCATACAAGCCACAAACAGACCAAATACAATAAGCGGGAGCCACTTGTAAGAACAGTGAAGGATCTTGAATAACAGATCAAATCCATGTTTTACCACTGCAGGAATCTGAGTGTTTGAGGATGCACTGTGGGTGCAGAAGACAATAAGCAAGTTCACCAGATGAGGGCGGAAGAGCCTCAAATGTAACAAAAACATACAGACAGCAGCACAGAACTCAGATTTTCGCCTTCTGGCATCTTAGGCAAACAATTTAAACAAACATTTATCAGCCAATGCTTGACTGAGTGTATTAAATAGTATGTTAGAAAGCATATTTACAGTCGTAAAGAATGACACGACAGCATAAGGAAGTGTATTTTCAGGAGGATGGGTGTGTACACATGGAGCACATATCTTCATCCCTGCACAAACAACCCTTGTTAAGCCTACCAAAGAAAGCTTCTGTGTCTATTTACTGTTTGTCCGTTTTTACTTTCTTACTTAGTTGATCTCATTGTCTTTATGCAAGTGTTGAGACCTTATAGTGCTTAATATTGTTCAAACTATAGAGAGTATGTAGATGTGCTTGTTCCCAGAAAAATCTAATTCAAGACAGGGAGGGCATAAATGGAGATAATACTATTATTGGTGCTTTGATTATAATTTAAATGTGCATTCAAAGTGGAACCAAGCTTTACACTCAACTTTACAACATAATATAACCTCCTGAGTTCATATGGCGCCCTTGTTAGCAAACAGAGGTTACACCCAGTATAAAGTGCACCATTGTTCATTTAGATTCATGTTTGTGTCTGTTTGATGAATGTAAATAAAACGCTCTGTCTCTTTTTAGCTCTTTCGGCCGCCTGAGGAAAATATCTGGGTCTATAGTTGCTAAATGCTCAAAACACAGGATGACAGTAACCGAAACAGTAAAGCTACAGACTGTGAAACTATACAATGAGCTAAAATGTTCTATAGAGCTGAGAGGAACTGCAGAGTTAGGTGATAATTTCCTGTGAGTCTGTTATAAATGATATTCACTGTGTCCACCTAGTAATCTGTGTAGACTGATGTATAAATATCGATTATTGCAGCTTTAAAGTCAATTTTTGCATGATGCTAACATTGAAATGGTTGCTTCTCACGCGTAACCTGTAAGTGTTATGCTTTCACTCACCGCAGGTGGAGCCGTACAGTGTGTGGACACACACACACACACAGGGTGGGGTTACGTTTACTTTAGCATCAGAGCTTAATATCACATTCACCACATGATACCACAGAGCAAACATTACTTCTCTCGACTACTTCATCTCAAATTTAAATAAGTTAAGAATACTAAGACCACAGTGCTCAACATGAGTTTTTATTTTCACCTTTTAGGTTGGTGATATCATCTCTACTTCTCTAAAGCTTTCTCCACTTGTCAGTATTTTTTAAACCCTTATGCTTGGTCTGCTAAAGACAGCTCAAAACACGTACTTCAAACTGTTTTGGCAGCTCAATATTTTGATTGAATTTTGTGAGTAGTAGGAGGTAAAGCCAGTGTCAACAAAACATACAAAAAAATGTTAAATAAATATAAATTTATTTCTCTGTACCTGCTTCTGTATACTTCAGTCCAATTTTTTCTTCCTTGAGTGGTGGCCAGACAGCTTGAAGACGACCAGGAGTTCGTTCTTCTCCCTCTCCTGGGGTGGATGACTGCAAGAAAAAAGAGGGAACAGAGATTTTTCACTTCGCAAATAGGGGATTGCACATACATAATTTCTCAGTGCATTCAAGAAAAAAACTAGCTGGTTTTCCACAAACGTCAAAAAAAGAACTAATTACTGTAAATGAATTAATCACATTGGCAATATATGTTTGCAGCTTCCCTTCGATAACATGATGCATACTTTGCCATCAGACGAGTCTTTCTTCTCTGACGTCTTACTGGACGTTCTCTCAAAAAGGGCTCTTAACACATCTTTTTCTGTTCTTATCTTCTTCCTCACTGCCTCCAGGTCCACTTTCTCTACTGCTGGATCCTTCTTCAAAGGCTTTGGGGTGAAAAAAGCCTTGAAGGCATCAAATGCTGCCTCTGCACTGGACACGGGAGGTTTTGTAGACTCAAACGAAGTGTCCGTATCCTCATCTTTTTCAGGATCTTTCTTCTCAGGGCTCTCTTGACTTTCTTCAGTCTCATTTTTCTCTCTGTTTTCTTCCAGGTCACCCTCTGCGTCCGTCTCCTTCTTCTCTTCATTCTCATCTCCTTTCTTTTCTCGACTCAGGAACTGAGAGATTTGGTCCAAAAAGCTCCCTTGAACCTTAGAGTCCCCCTGTTTCTCACTGTAAATATTCCTCTTTGCTCCCTGAGATGAAGGTTTGATATGGGCCACTGTGTCATTCTCGGGTCCGAACACACCCTTCCTCAGGACTCTAAGGCTGCTAAAAAGGGCCGGTAGCTGGATCTGCTTGTCTGTGGGGGAGCCTGGGGAGAAAGTGGCTCTACTGACAGAGGATCCAGGTGGAGGATTGTTGGCTACGGCTGATTTTATGGATATATTTGGTGAAGTGTCCTCTGTGCTGTGATGATATTGGTGGGGCTGTGTGGGGAAGTCTGGAAATACATCTCTTTTCTCTTCAGTTTCTTCACTGTCCTCCTCTGCACCTTTCCCCTCCTCTTCATCTTCATTTTTTAAGCAGGAGGACTCACCAGCTTGCTCCTCAGCTTCAGCCTCTTCAACAGCAGGCCCTATTCGAGTCACAGTTATCACTACATGTTTGGTTTTAGATGATTTACGTTTTGCAGATTCATCAGGGTCAAAACCCGCATCAGAGTTTGAATCACTTGTGAGGAAATCGCCCTGGCAATGTGCATCCTGAACATTTTCATGGGCTTTTCTTATATCCTTGTTGGCTTCTTCAGTGTCGTCCTTCTTGACTCGTGAGGCACAATCACAATCTGCATTTGTGCACTCAGTTGTAATGCGTTGACATGTTGGCTGCAGAGATTCGCTGAAAGCACATTTATCCACAAAGTGTTCTGGTACATCTTGGCAACAATCAGAAATTGTGTCACCGTGTTCATCTGGCATTTTATTCTTCTCTTGATTTGTTGCTAAAGTCTGTTTCACTGGCACATTTTCAGCATTTACAGCCATGCTTTGTGGCTCAGTTAGGTTAAAATTATTTCTCTCCTCTATTTTGTGTGAGTCATTTCCTTCCTCTCTCACAGTTACATGTTCCTCTGAGGTAGACGTCATTTTTAAAGAGTTTTCATTGTTCTCCAGAGGATCTTAAAAACTCATATGCCGATTTTTATTTAAATTAACACTCCATGGATTATGTTCTCATGAGAAAGTTGTGAAAACTTTTAGGATGGCTTTTTTCTCCACCATTTGTGATGTGAAAGTAGTGAGGTTATCCAGAGTAGATTAACTGGAGTAGGAAGTTATTGAAAAGCTCTTCAACCACATTGTGGTTACAGTTTATACGGCTCATATGTGGCATTCAAGTGCAACATTGTGCTATGTTACATCAGAAAAATGCAGTTTATGGCATGCACAAATTTGTCAAACGAGATCCAGTACCATGCAAGTCCTTATTCAATAAAGTCAAATCATCACTTCTGAAAATCCGACCTGTTTCCGCTCCAGTTTGTTGAAAAGGAAAAGATTGATCCTTTCACTACAGCAGCAGCCTTTTAAGGTCTTACCAGAGAACTTATTTTCCAAACCTAAAACTGGAAGCAACAATTAGTCACTGAGAGTAGCCAATGACAGGAGAGAAAGCTGCAAAGTAATGGAAAAGAGACGGTTTCCAAGGTCCATGTCTCTGCTGGCTGGAGTGACTCAGCTTAACCACAGTTAAAGTCAGACCCAAGTCCTGGCTTTAGCATCCATGTTCTGTCTCCTTTTCCCTCTGGCTCCTCTATACCTGCGGTAGTAGTTTACTAAGCAGCACTCTGGCTGTCGTCCTACAGGTTGTCACAGTGTAATTGGAAGCAGATGGTGTCTTCAGCTACTGTTTATGACAACGCCTTGATAGATCTGTTAGCTGCAAAGCAAAGGAGGCCACGCAGAACAGATGGTAAGACACCACACCCAGAACTGAAGGAGGGTAAACAGGCCTGCCAGGGATCACTTGTTAAACGTTTTGGTCTGTAAATTCACTGTGACAGGGAGCAGTGCCTGCAGGGGAGCTGCAGGAGCTGAGCAGCACCCGGCTAATCTGACCGTCTTAGCAGGTCTAACCCCAACTACACCAAACAGCTAAACAGCTTTGATTAAATCTAACACATACCGCTGATATACAGAGACATTTTTATGATGTTTTATGCTACATTTCCTATTAAATTAGTTTCTTAGAATTATAATTAAAGAAAAAAATCAACAGAAAATGACATTGTCAGAACAAGGATACAAAGGTATCTTTTAAAATTACAAAGATGTTGACAAGGAAAAATCAAAAAGTCAAAGTCAAATAACACTTTTAATGCATAATCCTTTTCTAAAAAAGAATGCAAAAGTGTCACTATTAATGATGATATATGGACAAAAAGCATAATTGTAAATGTGGACAAAAATCAATAAATAAGACACTGAAAGAAATTTGAAAAAACTATAAATGTAATACAATAAACATATGAATAAAATGAGAACTGATTACATAAAAAATTAAGTATTACACAAAACAAGTACAAAAATGTAACAAATTATAAGATTAAGGATGGACCAACAGCAGAAAATGCAGGAAAATGTAGAAGTATGTATGTATTCTTAAATAGGGACAATTAGACAATTAAACTTTCTTCCATGGTTCATGTTTGTGTTACTCCCAGGCATTAGATTCCACCCTTGTTTGCTTTTATGATACGTTATCACAGCCTGATTAATCACAATGCTATTAACATTCCTATTGTGTGTCATTTCACTGTGTATTTTTCTCTGACATGCCTACAGAGGCACCTTAACTGCTTACAGTTAGTTTTATTAATACCAATAAATTGCTATTTCTACTTTCTCTTCCCTTTTAAATGCTTCAAATAATTAAATTATAATTTACTTTTCATTCATATTATTCACGCAATGTGTTGGCTTACAGTCAAACGAAACTCCAGCTGCACTCATGCATGCACCCTGAGAGAAAGACGGAAAGAAGGCAATAAAAAAGAATTTACTAATTCCTACCTATACACCATTCCTAATGCAATGCACATCCACAATTGTGTTAATATCTTCTCTTGTGTCTTTGTCATGTCAGAGTATAGGTGCTGTAATGCCACTTGAACTTCTAGTTTCCAATGCTGGGTCAAATGGTCATATATATAATAATACACATTCTTTCGCTTTTTCTTACTTATCCATCACCACACATGCAAAATATACATAGTTAAGTAAAGCGTAACAAGCGAGGTAGAACGCCACTTCAATAGACCTTTATCAAAGTACACGTAATAAAACTACCCACATTTTAGAAAATGACAATTCAGTAAAAAAGTTTGGAAAACAGATAAAATATTAATTGTGCATATTGGAAATTATGATCTCTTTACTCTCTACTCACCCTAAACTCTGGGGGAAGAGGTGTGGATGCAGGTGTGTCAGTGATATCGTCTTCAGCAGCAGTGATGCGTAAGAAGTCGACATGTTTGGGTCTGGAGGGATGAGAAAGCGATCTGCAGAAGGACAGAGACTCCTCTACCTCCTGCTGCCAGATATCCTCCTGTCTCTGCAGAGCCTCATCTGGAGATGAGAGAGACACAAATCACAGTGGAGGAAATTAATTATCAGTGATGCATCTAAGGCTGCAGGTGAAAGCCACATTGTAAAGTTTAGCTAAATATGCTCCAAAGACCACAATATCATAATATGCAGAGGTGCTGCACACCCACTGCAGAACCTGCTTCGACTTATAGCTTTAACTTATAGCCTAGTGCTACATTCATGTGATGAAACTAAAACTGCAAGACTGTAAACTTTGCTGCCTCTCAAACTGCAATTTCTCTACATTCTTTATGATGTACAACTAATCACAGCTCTCATTTTTAAATGTTCACAATAGCTTTGTTAAAGGTTGTTAGAAATGTTGTACTAATCTCCACTCTTTAAAGTTGTATGTTAAGCTATAGTGTCACCATGAGGATATATGAAGGTACTTCAGCAAAGAAACAAGTCTGTCATGATCTATGTCTTTGTTTTGATTTTTGTTCTTCTTTCTTAGTTTTCTCATGTTTTGCCTTTCACTATACCAATCTGGCCACTATGCTCCTGTCCACATACACCTCTGCAGCCCTGCAATATGCCTGTCACACATACAATCACATCTGTGATTCAATCAATCTTCTCTCTCCCCTAGTTGTGCTTTGTCCTCTCTCTCTCTCTCTCTGTATCTTTCTGCAGGTGTCCTCGGCCTTGGAGCTGTAGTTACTGGTCCTACCAACCTGCCCAGTGCCTCGTCTGCTGCTCCTTG
>JAUMHL010000017.1:17645876-17659903 GCA_032362345.1 Sandelia bainsii
AGCAAGTTGTGTAAAAAGTACTGAAACATTGAACAGTTGGACATGTGCATTCAAAAGTTTAGGGAAGGTCACATTTAATTCACCTGTAAAGGTTATAGTGCATTTTAGGTTCATCCTGAAATTTCACCCGAAAGCCGAATATCCCTAACTTATATTATTATAAATGGGAACAAAAACACTTTTCATTCTGTAATTTTTTCTTTACAATAATATTTATTTATTTATATGCCCTTCTCCCAGGCATGTGTTGTCTGATCCTTTGCTGTTCTCCACTGTTTGAACTACTGTTCATGCTCTCATCTGCTGCAACGCTTGTGTTTGGATTTTTGTGCACCTTTGGTCTTTGTAAGTTGGTTCTGGTTTGAGTTTTGTGTTTTTGTTTGTCCCTTCACTGATTAATGTCAAATGTCCACATTTTAAGTCTATGTCTTGTTTTAGTATTTTATGTTACTGCCTTACTGGAAACCGGTAATCAAACCACCAAATATACATACATATTACACATACTGTTTCACTCAAACTCAAGCGTTTAATTTCTTAATGATTGTAAAGTAAATGCCTTCAGAATAGAGAGGCTTTCAACATGTTGTTTTCAAGTGTTGGTTTTTGTTTTGTGAACCTGACAGTTTAATGGCAGGACACTAGAGAGTAGGTGACTTCTTAGCAACTGAGTAAACCGAGTTGGATGTGAGAGAAAGGACCCTAAAGCAGGCAATGAAAACCATGGCTATTAGTAGTAATTTAGTGGTTGTTGGACACTGTTGAGCCCTCTTGGTGTTGAGGCACAGCAAAACAAAAGACATAAAGTAAAAGTAAAAATACTCCCCTAAGAAAACAGTTTATTTTAAACAATTTTAAATTTGATGCTTTTAAAAACATAAATGTGGAAGTTTAGTCTGGATTTCTTTGACTTCGCAAAGGTAAAATTATGGTAAAATGTGGTGTTGCATACAGACTGTGGAACAATAACAGAAGTCAGTAAATGTGGGGCTGTTTATAATCATCTTACTGTATGTAGTAACAGGAGGTTAATCCATTAATGATATATCAGCGTTTTTACAAGAATCTGAACCTGCAAAAAGTAACTAGTAACTAATGATGATAAAATTTATCTAGTGGAGTAAAAGTACAATATTTGTACTTTCTGATTTGTAGTAGAGTAGTACACAATCGAGAGTCATCAGTAGATCTGAGGCCAACTGTAGTGAAGATAATTAGGCTCTGTATACATGCATGATCCTGAAGGATGAAAACATATATGTGTCAAAAACATCTTAACTTTGAGATGCAGACTTTGTCATCTTTGAATTACTGCATCCATAATAAGCAGAATGGGCTATTCTACAGTAAGTCTGTCAGTATCATTTCAGATAAGTGTGCCTACATAGATGTCAGTTGTGTAAATTTCAGTGCTTGTACAACTGTTCTCCAAGCCTGACAGCTCATGGAAATGTGTTATCTGTCCTCAGTTTGACAACAGTGGATTTTGAGGACAACTCCCAGAAGGCTCTGAATGACTTTCCTCCTTGCATTCTAATCACTGGCCTCTAAAGATTTGTCTTCCACAGAGATCAGAGCTTTAATCCTATTTGGGCAGCGACACGTCCCACTGCCCAGGCTGAGCAGGATTTCACTTCTGGAAAAGTGAAGGAACACACTGCTGAATTGACTGACTGCCAAATTCTTCTACTACAAATGCATTTATCAGCAAATATTTCTACACATCAGTTAATTATTTCATTCACATTACTTTATTCACTTTAAAGCTGTTCAAAGAGTTTTATTCCATACTGTGTGACATGTACAGTACATGTACTAAAGCTTAAGTTAGTAATGACTTATCCACCAGCAGGTCACTGCTAATTAAAGGATTAATGATTTAGATAATGTTTGTTTTTTTGTTTTTTTAGGGGGTGGTGTATTGTTTAGCACTGTCACCTCACAGCAAGAAGGACCTGGGTTCAAATCCACGGGTTGGTCGGGTGCCTGTGGGGGGTTTGCATGTTTTTCCCGTATTTGCGTGGGTTTTCACCAGGTACTCCAGCTTCCTCCCACCATCCAAAAACATGCATGTTAGGTTAATTGGTGACTCTTTGGTGACTTTTTATCATCGATTAATGATTAATGATGCTATGAGTGTGTTAACACACACACTCATAGCAATGCATCTGTAATGAGCTTATGTCAGCCATAGTGATTTGTCTGTCAGGCTTTAACATAAGTAGCAAAAAAATAAAAGACATAACATGGAATGTAGAAATAGAGTTGGCCCTATTTGCTGGAGTGAGAAGGTGATTATAACCTACATAAAGAATTCATGATCCAGGGTTAAGTGTTTTCAATTATCTATAAAGAAATCCATCATGGTTAATTCTCATCACACACCTCTGGCAGATAGTTTCCCCTGAGTGATGTGAGCACACACACTTAGATAAGAACACTCTATATGTTCTTTTTAAGGGAAACTCAGGTCATTTCAGGTCAATGCCAATTCAGGACTGCGAAAGTATCTGCATCAGGTGCGCACTGGTTCTTCATGCCTGAGTCAACACACACACGTGCCAACACAGACGTGGTGGTATGCCAAACCAGCAAGGGGTCATTATGTACAGACTGCGACACATCCTTCAGGTCTGGTGGTGAGAGAGACAGTAAGTGGTGTGTGTGTGTGTGTGTGTTCTAAAAACCATCTGCTCTTCCTCTTCTGTTCACTTCACTGACCAAGCGCATAAAGTCAATGTCATGCTGTTATTTGGACAAACTCCCCACTGTTACACTGCTCTAAATTCTCTAAGGTATTTTGTCCTCGTTAACTCAAACTTAGTATACACAATACATATTGTACAGTAGGAAACAAGGTGGACACTCGTCTGATAGTATACCATTCAGATTTGCTGTTAATGCCACCAAGTCCTTAAAATTAGTTCATCATATGCTAAGCTAATGTCAAATCTTTGTCATATGCCACCTGTGTTCACCTGTAGGTTAAGACTGCACTTTGTACCTGAGCTTAAGTAATTAATTATGTCAGCTTTTAATTGTAATTTGTGTGGAAGCATTTTAGGACAACCTAGCTTTATAAATATCTTGGTAGTCATAGTAGCATTATTACCTGAAAAAAGCAGATAGTCTTGGCTGGTCTCTGTCTCACTGATGCATCTGTAAGACTGTTTCTGATTCTGTTCATTCAGCCATAAGGTCGCTGGAGCCAAATTCTTCCTATTATTCATTTCTGTCTCACTAGAGACTTCAGTGGCACATTCACAGCTGCAGGGAAACAAACTGTCTTCAACTGTCTCCACTTTGTGATCCTCAGAGGTGTCTGGTTCATTCTGATCACTCAGGTTCAGAGGCACCGATTGCTGGCTTGGCCCAAGGCTGTACAGACTGGACAGGAATAGAGGTGAAAGGATGGGTGACGCTTTTTCACAGCTGCTGGATGCTCTTGGAGAAACATCTAGGATTGCAGATAAAGACATTGAGGGTGCAGAGGACGTTTCTCCACCAGTTGAAAGAGGAAATGATGAAGAATTGTTGGGCACCATTGAATCATTGAAGGTGAAGTGGTATTCGTGTGGTGGCCGCCTTGTTGACTTCATGGGGCTCTGCTTGCACAAAGTCTTCTTCGACTCTATGAATGGTTCACTCTCTGTTTTCGCTCCCTCCATCCTCAGGGCCTGGTGCAGACTCTGGTTCATTGCTTCGGCCAGAGCCCGAAGCTCTTCCACTACCAGAGGCTTGTCTTCACTGGACTGCAGGTCTTGGTTGTCCAGCCTGGAATGTGTACTGAATTCAGCTTTGCATTTCTGTTCCAGGATTTGGAGCTGATCCTCACCAACACATCCCTCTGAGATAAAATGAGGTTCATTCTTCCCCTTGCTGCCTTCTTTGATCCAGTCGGAACTGTTGAGACTCACCCGGCGTATGATCTCCTCCACTTCCTCAATCTTAACCATGACTCGATGTGCTGCAGCCCCCTTCGCCATCTCCTCAAAACGCCGCTGAGATGACTTCCTCCCTGTGCCCTCTGCCTTCGTTCCCCCAAGCTGGCTTGCTGATTGTACAGTATTCCTGGTACTATCTTCGGTTTTATCAATTGGGTCAGTGCTAGACTGAGAGATACACATTAAGTGTGTCTCATTGTCATATTCTGAAAGATCAGAGTCTGAGTCAACAAGAGTATCTTCTTCCTTTAAGGATAAAGCACCTTTTTGGCTGTAAGATCTGTGCACATTTGCAGATGAGACATTGAGCAGCTCTGCTCCCCATGCTGGCTTTAACTCCTGTGGTCTTCTTACATTGCTCTCTTCTGACAATGAAATACTTCTTTCTACTCTGTCATTTCCATCAGCTGTCTTTCTCTGGGCTGCAGGAGTGCAGATCGACTTTTTTTCTCCTAAACACCACTCTTCAAACACAGCAGAGCTCATTACCTTTGTCATTCTCTTTGAATGTGGAGTCACCTGTTGAGTCTTTGGTGTCATCTTGAGTTTATGCTGATGGCTGCAGATCCCCTCTACTCTTCTCCTTCTCTTTCGAGGGATCTGGCTTCTGGGTGATGTTGGTGAAGTACCCCTGCTCCCCAGATAACTTGCCTTAAGATTTGTGCCCTGCTGGTTGCCCATGCTCATGAAAGCTTGGCACTCCAAACACAACGGTAACAACTCTGTGTGCCAGCTGACCTCAGAGGAGTCGTCCAACGCTTTGAGGGTTTCTTCTAAGTCTGTAAATTTGTCTACTTGTCCCAGCCTCACTGTTTCAGCTGGACCCTCCTCCTTACATTTAGGGGATAGTGTCTGGTGTAAGCTGAGAGGGGCTTTGGAGGGGCAAGATGGGCCCCTGCAGGGGGAGCGGCAGCTCCTCTTGCTGATGGGCATGTAAAGGCGTAACGTAGTCTGAGTGTCCTCCATGATGATATTTGATTACCACAAATAAAGCTGATGATGGTTGTATTTACAGCATGAATGAATTCTTAGAGTTTACAGGGAACCCCACAAATCCTGAAACAGAGAAAAGAAAAGCTGATTCCACACTTAAATGGGCGTTTGTGCATGTGTCTATAAGCACATCCACAAAAAAACATACAAAGAATGCTGTGTGGTCAAAACAAGCAATTTAAATATGTCATCTTCAGCTTCGGGAAACTATGGTGGATATTTTTTCACCATGTTAACTGTTAATAAAAATAGCCAATGCCCGTAGCCCTACAAAAGCATAAAGCACCAACTTACTGAGTGCAGATACAATAATTTGCACATGAAATGTCTTGACCCTATTCTGTAAATTAAGGTCATTTTATGAAACAATCAGTTCATAGAAAACTGATGAAAGCTGTTTTTTAGCTCCTGACACTGAATCAAAAAGGTATCACTACAGTATATCTGCACTTTATTACTTTACTGTTATTTGATTTGGTATCCTAAACAACCCCTTCATAAATGTAAGATTTTAAACTGTCACATTATCTTGAAACTTTGTTCTATAAAATGTATTTATAATGCATTCACTTACCTTATTCACTTAGTTGTTAACATCCTTCTGTGCAGTAGCAGGTCACTGCTCCATTGCACTTGCAGAGATACTCAGGTGACAGAAAACAGCCCTCCCTCCCCACAGTGACAGACAGGAGCGTCGCCCAATGAGCGCTGACTCGGCAAAGTTGAACTCTACTGTAATTGGTTGACCAGGTAAAGATCACTAACACTAATCTGGGATCTGACAGGTAGTGAGGGTGCATGTAAACAGATGGTAGGCTCAATGAGGATTTGGACTTTTCACATTGAGCGACTAAATAAACTGATGCTATGTTTTCTATTTATTAAAATACTTTTATCACACAATTAGCATTTTTGGGGAGCGTGTAAACTGTCTCTGTAAACCAGTATAAACTGTGTTTTGAGTCTGTTGACAATTACTTTCAAAGCAACAGTTATGGCTGTAACACTGTGAAACAGACAGATATGCACGCACAGTGTAATGTGGCTCAGATATTTTACTTGTCTAAAAGTAGCAATGCTACAATGAAAAAAGTAATCAATTACAAGTCCAGCCTTCAATATGTTTATTTAAATTAAAAAACAAAATGTGTTATCCATCTTCATATCACAGAGCAAATTCTAACTACAGTATAACAAATATAGTGGTGTAAGAAGTACAATATTTCCATCTGAAATGTAGTACTGAAGTAAAAAATGTAAAGGTAAGTGAAAATGTCAGATAGTCAAGTAATGTACAAACACAACAACTGTATTGTACAGCATAAGTACTTGCTGTAGTCTGAGGTGAACATAAAGAAATAAAGTCACACTTTGTGGTTTCATGCAAAGGTTATATATAATCTCTGTTTACTGGAAGTGTAGGTGACATCTGCCCTCTGGCCACACACTGACCATGGACTCTATTTAGGTCAGCAGCACCATACTGAGCTACATGATGGTCAGTGTGTGCACACAACTAATCTGGCCAACTGGACAGCTGTCTTGATGTCTGATGGAAAGAAGTTTAAAAGAAATTAACAGTTGTTAATGTCACTAAAACCACCAACAATGATAGTTTAGAATATAGAAAAAAAGTAAGATTATTGATTAGACTACACAAAAATAACAAATAACTGCCTGTAGTGTAAAACTTTGCACTACAGGTTGTAGATTTACTGTAAAGATGCATCAAATTGTGACACTGTAATGAACCAGTGAGTGTTTAAATCTGTATGAACAAGGTTTTCCCACAGAGGCAGAAGGACACAAATGCACAGCTCTAAAGAAAATGAGAGCAAACACAAAGCTGATATACTACATATCTGATGTGGCAATGCTGCAAAAAAGACATTGATCTAGAAATGCATTTTGCTCCAAGTATCTCCAAAATAAGTAAGTTAAGACATGTACTGTAAATGTGGAAACATTGATTTGATTGTGTCACAGTATTTTCAGTAGTTGATGCATTTTGAAAAAAAAAAACACTGGCAGTTACACTAAGTGACCACTAGAAGTCAGAAATGTCTTGTAGAAGCAAAAATGTTCACATGCTGCTCTGCTCATGTACAGCATCTCCTGATTGGTGAATGAGGCCATATGAAGTGCACATATGGACACTTGACTAATGCAGATTGGACTTTAATCTAGTTAAACATCACTCAGACTAGATCATGTGTCTGATCTGAACATTGGAAACTAGCAGCAAAAACGAAGTGCATTTACTGAAGTACTGTACTCACGTGCAAGTTTTATGTAATTTAATTGATTATTTCAACTTTATATTTTATACTATTAATATTTCAGTGGGGAATATTGCACTGTTTACTTCGCTTATAGTTTTAGCTGCTGGTTTCTTTTTTAGGTGTTAAAATTAACACTATGTTGAAGTTTTGTGTCAAACTGTTTTGTTTTGTCACGGATGAGCTGTTCAGCATCTCCAGTGTGACTTTAAATTACTTAATTATCCAAAATTTCACAACAAAAGCAAATATTAGAGAAAGTATCAGAAATTAATGAAAAAAAATTATTCTCTTTTACTCTTAATCATCTCACAAGCCATTAGATTTACCTTGTGACCCCTTGGAGAGCTCGAGCACCTAACTAAATGACCTAATAAAATAGTTCACAGTAGATCTACCTGGAGCAGCTATACAGCAGTAAAATGCTTAAACCTTGCTGCACTAGCATTACAATCTAATAAAATCATAATATATATCAGTCACAGGGATTTTACCACAGAACGAGAACTTTTACTTCTATCGCTAATGTAGATTTTGCTATTAATACTTCAGGAGGATTTTGAATGCAGCTGATTACTGTAAATAAAGAATCTGAGTACTACTTCCTCCACTGATTGAAGCTTGGACAACTGTTTATCAAAGCCATATATCTGCGCTACATTATTATTTTCATGAAGTATGTATGAAATTTTAAACCCAAATGAGCTTTAAACAGTATGAAATGCAAACTGAAAGGTATCATTTTACCTATAAATTGTCCTGTAACTGTTTTCGATTCACTGAAAATGTAACACGTTTTCCAGCTTACAAACACTTAAATTATACCAAACCCACTGAAAAATGTAAATAAATGTGCATGTAGGCATGTACATAAACATATATAGGCAAAAATGCAATCAAGCCAATGAATATGCTTAATAAGCAACAAGTGAGCAAACAACCTAGAAGCCAAAGCATGATGATAACATGAGCTCTGTCACAGGAGGAAGTCAAAGGTTAAAATCAAGCAGATGGTTTGAGCGACCTAAAATTATACCTGTGTGCAGACCTGCAGACACTATGTGTAGTGGCAGGTGTGTGAATGTCAGTGAATGGGGAGGGTGAAGTGCACTGTGGGTTCAAACAAAGACACAACCATTCATAACTTTGCATTCAAGTCCATCTTCAGACCACCATATGCGTCAGACAGGGAGTCTTCAAAACTGCTGACTCAACTGGCAAAGGGATTTCACCGCAAACAATTTCAGATTAGTAGCATTTTAGCTTCCGACCATCATGATCATCCATCACTGCTTCCAGCAGCATCATCATCACCATTACCACCACCTCCGGGAGCTTGTCCTCTGATGCCCCGACTCTGTCCGTCCGCTGGTCCGCACTGCTGCTGGCGTCGGGGGCGCAGTGAGGAGGGGGGGGAGACAGGGTGGATGTGGGGGTAGGTGGGAGAAGAGAGAAAAGGAGGGTGGGGGCTCGGCCGGGTTGCCCTATATGGCTGTGGATGAGCTCTATGCTAATATCGGCTTGAGAGGCTCAGCATCGCGTTTCTGCCGGCAGTCAGTGGTGGCTTCCAGAGTCTGAGCAGGCTCCTTCACAGCCATGGCTGAGGGCGGAGAAGGGGAAGATGAGATCCAGTTCTTGAGAACTGTAAGTAAAGATCATTTCATCGGAGCCGTTTCCTAGCGTCCACTTCACTTTCCAGTCGCCAATTAACACTATCATAGGCAGCAGCAGGCTCGTTAATTAACCAATCGCCGACCCAAGTTGGATTATTGTATTAGTTCTTATAAAAAAAGGCATAATTCGTGGTTAATTTAGCTTTTGCCTCTGCACGATGTGTGGAAGTTGCCGCAGGTTGCGCGCTGCGCCCCCGCGGCCACAGCGCACCTGTCGACAGGACTCTCGATGTGGAGAATCTCAATGAGAATCCTGTCTGCAGGTGCAAGGGCAAAAAAAACAAAACACTCACTGCCTTTTCATAACATATCCTCCCCTCTCGTTTTCACATCATCATTTCTGTTTCTCGGGAACGCCATGTGCAAAACATTTAGGCTTATATTCATATGTATAACACCTCTTTTCTACAATCATTCACTGCTATTCGTTACTTTTTATGGACATATTCGCCTTCTCGGGGTGAAGAGTTTCACTAAGTTGTTCTCACACGCCAGCCACCCTGTGCGATTACTATTTTAGTTGTTTGACGCAGATTGCTTACGGTGGTTATGCACAGCATTCATCCCTGTAAATGATATGACAGCTTGTATGTTGGCGTGGTGGAGAAAGAAAAAAAAATCTATCGCAGCGGTTTGAAGGCGCATGAAGCTTTGTGGCCCAGGTGTTGCACGGAGAGCAGAACGCTCAGTTATGCTTCAAGCAGCTTGCACAGAAGAGATGTCTCCATGGTTTTATGCCACATGCTTCTCAATGAGACATTCGTACCCCGAGAGACACACGAGTAGACTTTTGTTGATTGTTCATTTGCAGGCTGTGTAGAACCAAAGAAGTGCACCATTTGAATTTGTCTAGTAATGTTTTAGTGTTATTCAAAACCTTTTTCTTTTGTCATAGCATTATGTTTAAAGTAAGATTTTACTTGTTGGATTAAATCTGTTGCTGTATATCTAAGACAATTTGTAAAATTTGTATAATAAAGACTATACCAGCAGATTTGCATGTTTTAGACCATTTATTAGGGACCAGATAATGGTGCTGTAATTTAGAAAAGCTGATTTACAGTATTGTTATCATGCAGCGACTGGTTTTCCCCATTTAATTCCACTGGAAAAAGTCCATTCATACACACTTGGAGGTTGCCCGAGTTGTGTAATCCATCACCGTTAACACTGCTTGGCATTGACTTGGCATTAACTGTGACTGACTGTAACTCCATCAGGTTTCAAGAGTGTGCTAACATTGCATAACCATGCAGAAATAAATGGAAACCAATGGTTCTGCAGTGTATAAAAAAGAAGATAAGAGCGGGGCAAAGGGCTATGTATGTGATTTGTAACTCTTCCTTTAGGCTTGGAAGAGATGAAAAGGTTAACATCAAAGCAGCAGAGCCCAATATATCTTTACTTTTGGTCCCGGTAATATGAGTCATGCACTCACATATTGTGGATCCTACATTTCCCATGATGCAATTTGATAGCTTTTTTTCATTACACCCTTCTTGCTTTGTAGACACATATGTCTTTCAAACTCTACAGCTTCTACATGTGAAGATGTCGATATTGAAGTACGTTAATGACAGTTCTTGCTGTTGTTTTACTGTTGTCTTCCATTGACGTCCATTTCTTTGTGTCATAGGTGGCTCAGCTGCGAACCTCTAACCACAGAGTAACTCTTTATTATGGCTTTGAGATGTTGGTATATTGTTAATCTATATGAAAGCCCCTCAAGACTTAACTGGTTGTTAGTGGCAGCTCCTCCTATTTATGCCAGCGAGATGCTGACCCACGCCTCTCAGATTCTTCTGTCATAATGGCATCCTGGTTATGTGATGACAACAGCGATTTCAGAGAGGGGGGGGGGCTTCCCTTGAGGTTCACAGAGCCTTGTTATCAAACCTCAGTGGTGAGAGAAATATGCCCTCACAGGACACTCTAATATAAGAGTGCTAATTGAAATAAAATGCATTACAACCTGTTGGACATTGTGGAATAAGCCTGTGTACAAAGGGCATGTCTTTTGTGGAGGTGGGACTAAAAAATTATATTTTTTTTGTCAGAAACTATATTGTTCTTGTAGTTACAGGACAGAATGTGGTAGAAGCAGCAGTTTTTAGAGGTTCTAAAAGAGTTTTATGTGCCTAAAAGTACAAAGTATTCTGTTATTGTATACTGTTCAGTGGACTGAGATCCAGACATTGTGAATAAATTTCAGCACAGATACAATCTCACCTTGCTGATGTGTTGGGAAAGCTGGTGGCGACGAGAGTTTCTCTTTCAAAGAGAGCAGAAATGAAATACAACTAAGAGGAGGGAAAATGTTACACCTCTACTGTAAGATGAAGACAGCAGCCCCTGCTGTAACTTTATAGTCCCACCCTGAAGCCTGTTCTGATACTGAAGATACACAAGTTTAAATTTAATGCCAATGTGGGGAAAAAAGATTACTATACATTTAATTCCTGTGCTCAGTGAATGAGAATGAGTTTTCTTGGACGGCCCATTAACTCTGCAGAAATTACATCTAGAATAAAAATGACAGGAGTGATGTGGTGCAGTTAGCACAACATTAAGATCAAGTTCAGGCTTGTTTGTTGTCTCCCCAGTTCACATGTACAAAGGAGAACAAAACAGTATTTGCCCTTGTAATGAGCAGATCCTACTGGGTTTATCTTCAGAAAGAGTAGGTGCACAACTCTGGCTTGTACTTCACAGGATGCTGTAGATTTAACCTTTGTTTTAGCTTTAATTTATGCAAGAATTAAGTAATCTGAGTAATATTTCTATTTTTATATATATTTATATATATTTTATAAATATTTCTATATTTCTGTCTGTTTAGTGCAGTAGTAATTCTTTTTAACTTCTACCAAACTAAACATATAAGATCCAAAGTGTCAGGAATGGATCAAACAGTGTATGTGTGCTTTTATGTAGGTTGCAATCATTATTATATTTTGCTTAGCAACAGTAGTAATCAGTTGTTACCAAGGCTAAGTGTTAGTTCTAGTTAGTGTTGTTGTGTTACAGGTTGCATGCATGCTCATGTGGGTGACAATGGCAGTTTATTTTTAGTAGATGTTAGGAAATTTAGACACTATGGTTAGACATTATGGTATGACTAAATCGAGAAAAATAAGGTTTTGGTAGTATAGTACATTTTCCGTCATTATCATTGTAAACTTTTGTACTTTTGTGTGTGCTGTGCAAGAAGGAGAAGCTTGACAAAGCTAAAATGACTGTTTCTTGTTTAAATTCTGAAGATTTTACTAATACGAGTGAGAATAAACTTTTTGGGCTTGTGCTGTCCAGGTGAGCTACTTTTAAAACCAGGTGAATTGAGGCTTGCAGTTTACCATTACCTTCTCTGGGCTTATTTGGAGTTTATGTTGTTCTGGAAGCCTTCTGCATACCAAGGCGAGGACTCTGGGGGTTTAAATTTAGCCTTTTTAAAGATGATGCCACCACAGCACATACACCTCCGCTTCCTTGGCACCAAACTACATCAGGCATAGAGCTTCATCTGGAGCAGGACGAGACCAGTGACACTTTAACACCATTTTTATAGGGATAAAGTCGCATTTAGAAATGAGATGCTTGATACCACACAGCAATATACAGCATTTTCTGAAGCTTAATATGGCAATAATAAATCATAAGTAATGAACAGTGTGACTGACACAGCAAATGTTTGCATACAATTTGATAGATTTCTATTGTGAATCTTGGCAGATTTTTAATTCTGACAATTTTTTCAGCTGTTGTTTGAAACATTTCACTTACTTGATCACAGGTCTTTAATTTTGTCATAGAGTCTTAGATGATTGGATGTTTCTTTGGGGTGTTAAACTGTAGAAATCTGAAGTTGGATGGCTGTTTAAATAAATCACAGTAAACATACAAGCTTTTAATATGAAACCTGACTTTATATTGATATGCATGTAGTGTGGTGAAATGGAAGAGTGTGGACGCAAGGACACAAGGTGGTTAAGGGAACAATGTATTGGATATGAAATGCAGGGATTAATAATTGTACTTAAAATATTTCCTTCACTACAAACGTGATTGTAGTTTCCTAAACGTAACGATAGACGTGCTCGTTCACGTTAGTTACCATAATTTTGTATCTGTTCTTGTTTTTTGTTTTCCCTGACCTTAAGTGAAGCTCCCTCAGCTCGATCGAAATTGAAAGGGAAGGATTTCCTCTGTATTGATTGAGCAGCAAGTGATGGCAAAGCAACAGTCTGTTGTCTGGCAGCTCCGACTCTTTCAGTCAACAGCACTGAAGGACAACGAGGCTGCTGCTGCCATCTCTATCATTATGCAGTCTTGATGTAGAGGTGGCAGGACCCGACGTCACAAAGTGTGCTCTAGAGCATTTCATTCGTTAATGAGGTGTGAGGAGTTTGACTGGGGTGGCCCTGTTTAGTCAAATAATAGACATAATAAACTAATTCATCACCTAAGCTGACATATTTGTTTAAATATTTCATGTGGGATGAGCTCCTTTTGTAGCTGCATTAAAATGGATGTACGTTGGAAGTTTTGTGAAACTGTCTATGATGCTAATTTTAAAGATTAATAATTATTGAGTAAATATAGAACAATTCATATGGTTCTATATAAAACCAACAATTAAGCTGAAAGTGAATAAGAATAATATTGAATATGAAGTGTGAAGTCCCTATTCATCTCTTTGCTTATGCCTAGAGAGGAGGTCTATGCTCTTTTGTTTCTCCAGAAAGAAGACTGTCATATCTTTGCATTGTTCTATGTCTACAACCTTGAACTGGCATTGTAAAGCTTATGAAATACCAATAAATTATGAAAGTGGTGAGACAAGCCTTTTTGTCCTTTCAGCCACTGTGTCACCTCCAGGTTTGCCTTTATTTCCAGGTCCTGTATAAGTGTTCATTTCCCAAATACTACTCATACATTTTTAGATTTCTTTGTTCTTTTTCTTCCATTTTTAGATTTCTTTGTTCTTATTGAGTTTTTTGTTTTGTGTATTCTGGGTATTGTGTGTGGAGTATTTTGTGCTGGTGTTGATCTTCTTCAATTCAGTTCAATTCAGTTTTATTTATATAGTGCCAAATCACAAAAGAATCATCTCAAGGCACTTTACAGTTAGATAAGAGTAT